>JAJEJO010053751.1:18653-213539 GCA_020662805.1 Glaucomys volans
CCCTATTTTGTATTTTATTTAGAGACAGGGTCTCACTGAGTTGCTTAGGGCCTCGCTAAGTTGCTGAGGCTGGCTTTGAACTCACGATCCTCCTGACTCAGCCTCCCAAGTCGCTTGGATTATAGGCGTGCGCCACCATGCCCGACTTTAAGTATTTTTTAGTTGTACATGGATACAATACCTTTACTTTATTTTTATGTGGTGCTGAGGATCAAACCCAGTGCCTCACACCTGAGGGCAAATGCTCTCCCACTAGCTACAATCCCAATCCCCTAACTAACCTTTTTTTTTTTTTTTTTTTTAATATTTTTAGTTGTAGATGGACATAGTAACCTTCATTTTTTTGTGTGGTACTGGAGATCAAACCCAGTGCCTTACATATGCTAGGCAAGCACTCTACCCACTGAGCCACAACCCCAGGCCCCTAAAGTACTTTTATAATGAACCCACAGTCAAGATAACCAATAGTTCCAGTCATAAAATCATTACCTAATAAAATCTCCAAGTCCCATCTCTCAAAGTATGGCACTGGGGATTAAGTTTCCAGCCCGTGAATTTTGGGGGACACTATCAAACTGTAGCAGCCATTTGTCATTGGTTTGTACTATCACTGCTGATCCCTCACTATTATTGTTCAATTGCAGGCAGACATTCCTTTTCTGTTTCTATGATATTCAAATTACTGAGAGAGACAGACAGACAGACAGAGAGAGGGAGAAAGAGGTATTCTCCACTGACTTTTGCAAAAAGCCTACTAAATCTTTTATAAATTAAGAAATGACACAACCTCCAGAGGGTGTGACCCTTTTCATCTGGATCTGAGACTAACACATGGGTCTTATTTTTAAATCAAGAGAACCTTCATGAGAAGGTAGAACCGATGGCTCCTCTGGGAGCTACTGTTTGTTAATGGGCAAAATGGGTTAATTATTGAAAAGATGTGAAGTCAGTTGCCAATGAATTATAGAGTCATACTGCTGTGTTTTGCAGAGTTTTTGCCAAAGAATCTCTAATAGCATAAATTTAATAAGCCAGGAACATTTCACTGAATTCTTGGTTCTCTATTGCTCCATTCTTAGACTTTCATTAAAAATGTACATTGACCTCTATAAAGTATCAGTATTTTATTATATGAAGTGAGGTTATTTTTACATTATTTATCATTTGATTTTTTTTTAAATATCTCTTTTGCTTAATGGCTAAAATGGATCTGCATATATTGAAGAAGTGGTTTGAATGGAGAAACACCATTGTATGCTAGCTTCCTTGTCTGAGAAATTTCCTTTTGTGAAAATATATTTGAATTTACATAAATGTATAGATATAAATATGAAACAAAATTCTTAGATTAATGTAATATGTCAGAAGAACCTCTGCAGAAAAGTGCTGGGATGATGGTTTCAAAGAAGCAATACTCTTCAAAGATGAAATTTTCAAAATAATGAATATTACTATTGAGTAATGTAGTCAATTGTAACATATACCTATGAAAGACTCACTGACTTTTCACTATTTTTAAATCTCTTACACAAAATACATGTTCAGTGAAGAAAGAGTACTTTCTTTTTTTCTAATCACTAACACTACAATTTTTGTCACATCATGAAGAACTACTTACATAACCTTGATCAACTCTTTTCTTTTGACTCTAACTTAATTTCCATTGTAAAGATATTGTCAAGTACAGTACAACAAATCACAGTTTAGTTTACAGTTGTTGAATGTGAATGCTCAGCCTTGAAAGATAGCTGCTAAATAACACAAATTTGTTACCAACCTGTTAGGCAAACAATGAATCCTTTCATCTTATTTTCTTGTTTAACCTTTGCCAGGACATCATTATTTTTCTCTTTAAGGGAAAACAGGAAATAGATTCTTACCAATGTATTGTGCCTGCCAAATAAAGATTTACCTCTGCATTTTATACAAGCTTATGTCTCTACAAATTTTATTGTAAACATGGACAAAATTGTTTAAGTTATTATTACTGTTTAATTTTCCATGTCACAAGTCAACTGAAACTACTGGAAAAACTGGGATGCAAATAGTTTTACACTGAGGAATCTTAGTGGGAGATGTTTAGTTGTTGCTGGATAAAGGGTGCAGAATCAGCACAGGGTGAGACCCAGTCTTTTATTTTGTGTGTGTGTTATAGTTTTAGCTGCAAATAAGAATATGTCTATTTTTCTTTTTTGAAAATAAACTATGTTAGTCAGCTTTCAGAGGTGATCACTGCGACAAATCAACCTAAAAAGGAAAAAGTTCATGTTGGCTTTTGGTTTCAAAGATTTCAGTTCATGGTCACTTGTGGCATGTGGAAAAGATACATGTGTGTCTTTAATGCAGCACTTTATAAAATTTCCTTTTATTGCACTAGCTTGTTCTTCCAACATGAATTTAAAACTGATCCTGTAAGAATCATCAACTGTTTTTCCTTGTTTGTCACAGGTAGAAATCTCAGTTAAATAGATCAGATGTATGATAATAAAAATTTATTTTTCTAAAACTGTATTTTCTTTCTCTTTTGAGCCATATCCATAAGACAGTCCCTAACTATAATTTCAATTATTCACCATCTTTTCTATTGTCTTCCAAGGACCATGTTAAGTTTCCATGAACCTAATATAGTCCTAAGACATCAAAGAGTGGGGATGAGCATCTGGTCCTAAATGTGCTCTGTTCTCTTCGACTTATATTTAGTCAGACATTGCCTTGCTAGTTTCTCAGTGGTCAGTCTGTATGGATTGCTACTAAATTATTACTGGTTATCATTTTATGCATCAATTCAACCAGCCTCTTTCTTCTGCAATACCATCCTTAGGCAGAGAGAAATCCTTCTATTACAGCAACTCACATTGTACTTGGGGATGTTATTGAGCTCTACTAATCCCCTATCTGCCTAGAAAGTCTATGCAACTGTTTTGAATTTTTGTTCTATTTTGCGTTGCCTTGGTATCATTCTGCTGCTGCTGCATACTCTGGGACCTAAGGAGTTCTATGACAATCTCTAGGGCTCTATTTGCAAAACACACAATTCAGCCTCTTTTCCTCTGGAGACTCACTACATTGCTGAGGTGTTGCTGGGAGATACAGTACAATTAAACTATGGTTACTGTTGCCTCAAACCTACCCAGGATGAATGGATTGCATACAAATAGCAAGAAAAACTGGACTGGCTATTTACCTGCTTCTACATGCAAGTTTTCTTCCCTTTCTCCTTTAATTATGAAAAGATTTACATATTTCAATTTTAATCTCTTCCTGTGCTTTGTACTCTATCTTATATTTTCTAAGGTACTTATTTCTACATTTAACCAACTCTGGTTTATTGACTCATTTTAATGATGAAGATGATAGAGCAAAGTCAGGAGGACAGAATCCATGCCAGATAGTTCAATAGAGGAAAAGATAGAACCTAGTTATAAAAGTGATAAAAGAGATAAAAGGGAAGTGGGTCATAACAAGAAAATCTGGAGCTGAGCAATATCTAAAAGCTATTATTGCCCCTATAACTGGAGATATCAATCAGACAAGCAGTTCAGTAACTGAGAATCTCCAGAGGGAGCTCAATCCTTGGGGGAGAGGCAGCCCCTACTGGGATCTGGCATGGAGCCAAGAGAAATAGCCTGACTTCATTTTTTCCGACAGGAATGTTCTGCTAGAACATCTAGGATCCTGATTAGAATGGAATGTGTCAAAACTGGTGTGATTTTGCACCACGTTCAGCCACAGGAAGGAGAAGTTGTGCTCCATTTGTGTACAATGTGTCAAAATGCATTCTACTGTCATGTAAAACTAATTATAACAAATTTAAAAAATTAAACAGTAAAATAAAGAGAAAGAGAAATGAGGAAAAAACTCGTGGTATGAAACAGATTTGGGGGCATCAGGAAATGGATCTGAGAATAAACAATCACCTCCAGATTTAATAATTAAGGAATAATAACAATGGGATCTTTGCCAAACTTTGATGTCAGCACTAATAGTGTAATAGTGCCCCACCTTGTGCTTTGAGTATAGACCTTGTTGCTCTGCCACTGTGACTTATTTTTAAAATGGACATGTTTCTTTCTTTTCCTCTCTCTCTCTCCTTCTTCCTAATCTCTTCCTTCTCCCTCATCTCAGGGGAAATAGGATTACCTTTCTTCCCCACTCTAAGTGATTATCTGTCCTTGAGCACACACCTGCCACAGGAACAAATTCAGACAGTGGGGATGGCACCAGAAGATCTCAGAAATGACTATCTCCTAAATTAACAAGTGAATTGCAACTTGTTGTCTGATCCTAAGCCAACATGAAGATTTGGGCCTACTTTGTCTTCTCTTTGGTGCAAAGCCTCTGGTCTAATTCCTAAGTCCTTGGTCCATTTTGAGTTGAGTTTTGTGCAGGGTGAGAGATAGAGGTTTAATTTCATTTTATTACATATGGATTTCCAGTTTTCCCAGCACCATTTATTGAACAGGCAATCTTTTCTCCATTGTTTGTTTTTGGCACCTTTGTCTAGTATGAGAAAACTGTATTTGTATGGGTTTGTCTCTGTGTCTTCTATTCTGTACCATTGGTCTGCCTATTTTGGTGCCAACACCATGCTGTCTTTGTTACTATTGCTCTGTAGTATAGTTGAAGGTCTGGTATTGTGATACCTCTTGCTTCACTTTTCCTGCTCAGGATTGTTTTGGCTATTTGAGGTCTCTTATGGATACAAATGGGAAAAGAAGAACTCAAGCTGTCACTATTTGCTGGCAACATGATTCTATATTTAAAGAATCCAAAAAACTCCACTAGAAAACTTCTAGACCTGATAAATGAATTCAGCAAAGTAGGAGAATATAAAATCAATATGCATTTATCTAATGCATTTCTATTCATAAGTGATGAATCCTTTGAGAAAGAAATTAGCAAAACCACTCCATTCACAATAGCCTCAAAAAAAATAAAAAAATTAAAAAATTAAAAAATACTTGGGAATCAATCTAACAAAAGAGGTGAAAGACCTCTACAATGAAAACTGCAGAACACTAAAGAAAGAAATTGAGGAAGACCTTAGAAGATGGAAAGATCTCCCATGTTCTTGAATAGGCAGAATTAATATTGTCAAAGTGGCCATTCTACCAAAGGTGCTATACAGATTCAAAGCAATTTCAATTAAAATCCCAATGACATTCCTCATAGAAATGGATATTTTTAATAATGACTACAGTAGCATACTTTGTAATAAAGCTGGACCAAAAATTAAAAAAAAAACCATAAAATTGTAACAAGGCTAATATAAAGATATTTGTAGCAAAAAGGCCAAAGAAGGGCTGGGAATTAAAATGTCTGAAGTCCATATTTCAGATCTGATTCAAATTCTAACAAAATCAGACTTAATGTGGAAATGGGTATCTAAGGTAGAGGTTGGAGTTCAAGGACCAAAATATAAGTGTATATCCAATTCTTCTATGTCAATGTTGAAATAATTAATAGTGTTAATGACATTTGTCTTATATATAAGTGACATTTCAACAAACAAAAAATCCTAGATCTTTAGGTGGTGTTATGGTTTGAATATGAGGTGTCCCTATAAAAGGTCATGTGTGAGACAATGCAAGAATGTTCAGAAATGAAATGATTAGATTATGAGAGGTATGACCTAATTAGTTATTTAATTCACTTAAATAAATTAACTGTAGTCAGAGTGTAAATGGAGGAAGTAGATCACTGGAGTGTACCTTTGGGGTTTACATTTTATCCCTGGTAAGCAGAGCTTCTCAATTTTCTCTGCTTTCTGGCTGATATGAACTGAGCAGCATTCCTCTGCCATTCCCTTCCGCCTTGATGTTCTGTCTCACTTAGGGCTCAGAGCTAAAAGGGTTGGCCCACCGTGGACTGAAACTCTGAAACCATGAGCCAAACTAATTTTTTCCTCCTCTATGTTGTTCTTGTCAGGTCTTTTGATCATAGTAATGAAAAGCTGATCTTAGTCACCTAACAGGTGGGATTCAGACTTAAGGAGTAGCACAGGAGGATAACAAACTTGAGCATTAATTCTCCCAGGGGAAGGGAGTGTGGGTAATTGGACTAGAAGAGGCATTAAGAAGTAAAGAGTTCACATCACATCACTTGGTCTTATGGTTTGTAGACAAAGAAAGGATGAAAATGACTTTCTATTAAGAGTAAATCAGTGGGGGAATTTCCACAAAAGCAAGCCTAGTTTAATTGAAGGTCAGCTAGTGATGAGAACATCCAGAGAGGAAATGGCTCAAGGAATTTGATGATCACAAATTAGAAGGTGGAAATGGATGAGGGAGAATGGAGGCTGACTGAGTAGAGGAAACCCCATAGACAGCCGAATGGGAAATGATGATTGGCAGCATGCATAGGCACACCAGGTCTCCTGGCCTCAGATCTCACAGACTGACATGACAGTGAGCCTAAATACCTGGGTTTTGGTGCTTTTTAAATCACTTACTGAATATCAGCTCTTTGAAGTTTCCTTCTGAAAGCTTAAGGAGGAAGCTTTATTGTGGTTGCTTGTTTAATTCCATTAGAATTCTTAGTCATTTTCTCCCTGCCACATTACAAACTCTCTGAAATCAAAGACTTACTCAATAATGCTAATGAGAACACTCCCAGCAACTAACATGGGCCTTCTTAGATATACTAGGGATGCCTACTGCAAAAGTTTGGATGACCTGGGATAGTAATTAAAACAATTGAAATGGATTGGGTTTTGTCATTTTGTTACAGACTTCTTGTTTGCATGCTTAATTTAAATTAAAGAGATAAATTTAAAAGAAGAAATATATTCTTCCCCTTTTACTTAAAATGTAATACTTCATTGGCTTATTTTTTGCCTTCCATTTCTTTATAGAGACACAGATGTGGTCCTACAATATGTATAATCAAAATAATGAGATTATACTCCATTTGTGTATAATCTATCAAAATATATAAATGCATTCTACTGTCATGTATAATAAATTAGAACAAATTAAAAAGTAATTAAAAATAAAGTAGTTTTAAAAACAAAAAAAAAATATTTCTCTGAGGATAAAAACAGGGGCAGGGCCTTTGGGCACAGTGGCACATGCCTTAATCCCAGTGGCTTGGAAGGCTGAGGCAGGAGGATCATGAGTTCAAAGCCAGCCTTAGCAAAAAGCAAGGGACTAATCAACTCAGTGAGACCTTGTCTCTAAATAAAATACAAAATAGGCCTGGGGATGTGACTCAGTGGGCTAGTTCCCCTGAGTTGACACTTCAGTAACCCACTCCCCACAAAAACAAACAAACAAACAAAAACAACAAAAGCAGAGGCAGGGCCTAAATAAAGGACGGTTGAAGAGGCAGATTTTCACTGCATTTGTGTGAATTGTGGTGAAGATCACATACCCTTTTATGCCCCTTCTTTGCTCTAATGGATTGTTTGACATGTGCAATGCAGACTCTGATTGTGTTACAGAAAGCTTGGTCCTTGTCCCCGATGCCAATTCATGCCAACTTAATAATGAGTCCACAGTTTGGAGAAAAAGAAGTTTATTACTTTGCTAGCAAAGGAGACATAGAGGGGACTCCTGTCCCAGAGGCTGTGATTCTGCCCGTCAAGGAAAGCAGAGGGCTTTCAAAAAAGTTATTCAAAGGCTACATTCCAGATGTGCCCTGGCAGGGGGTCCCAGGTGAGCCCTGATGGTGTGTTGAAATTCACTTGTAATTTGGGAGATAGTCACTTCCCAGTTCTTTTGGTGACATCCTCTTCCTGTGGAGAACAGATAACTCAGGATAATCTTATTCCCTGCCCCCGGGTTAGGGAGGGGGAGAGGAAGAAGAGGAAAAAAATATGTTCCTTTAAAAATAAGCTGCAAGGGCTATGTTCAAAAGATCAAGTGGACCACTTGACCTTGGTGGACCACTATTACAGTTGTCCAAGGGAAGAGTGATATCCAGAGTTGTATATGAAGTGTCTTGATTTTGCAATGTTAGTCCAAATTTTAAAACAGAGTGCATGCATAGTAAATTACATCTAATGGCTGTATTTGAGCTCTGATTGATCTAGACGTGTTATATGCTGAGTAAGTTTTTTTTTTAAGGTGAATGAATGATTTAAAGGTAATTTATTTAACTTACATTAAACAATTTATTGTATTTAAAACAGTGTTCTTTAAATCAAG
Organism: Glaucomys volans; assembly: GCA_020662805.1. NCBI lineage: Eukaryota > Metazoa > Chordata > Mammalia > Rodentia > Sciuridae > Glaucomys > Glaucomys volans. The sequence goes on from JAJEJO010053751.1 coordinate 26,801, forward strand.
GAATTGTTAATACTATAAACTTTTCCTTTATAATTCTTGTTCAGAAATTGATTTTTTCAAGTCTTTAATGGTAACATACCACTATGTTCAAGAGCTCTGCTTTATCCATAATAAAGTAAAAGATAATCATTACTTTATTATGATATTATTCTTGTACATACTTTATGATTTGTTGTGACCTCTTCATAAAGATAGTAGTAATTTACTTCTCTAAAAATTTCCTTAGAAGACCTTGTATAGTTAATAAATTATTTCATATATCAGACTTAATTTTTTCCAGGAAAAAAGCAATTTCACAGTAAGATTGCTCTTCTTTTGGGGCTGTAATCAATGAATAAAGAATACTGCTAGAAGACTTCCTTAGTTCTGTTAGTTCTGGTAGCCTATAAAGTATTTCCATCTTGGTATTCAGAAGTATCCTCTAAATATCTCCAAGTCAATGTAGCAGAATTGAAACACCTCAAAACAATCTAAAGAAAATAAATTAAGTCAATACAAATATATCTACTTTACATAGAAGTTGAAACAATTCAAAAGTGTGCTTTATTTACAATGATTGGAAAATGATGATAATGTTTCCTGACATTCTGCACAGAGAGGAAGAAGAAAAGCCATAACGCTCAGGGTTCTAGAAGCATTCAGAGTCAAGTGGGTAGAAAAATAGGTTTTGTTCAGTCAACTTTCGAAGAATATGGAAGAAATGTCACTATTTCAAAGTTTCCATAACTAAAAAATTCTAGGATGAGGAAAGCTTTTAAGAGAAGAGGTGTGTTAGAACAAAAGACAGGAGTTGTACAGGTTCTGCCTCCTTCTGAGTCTTTGGCCAAGAGGTGTTTCACAGGTTGCGAGTCCCTGGAGCCTTCTTATCATATCAAAAAGAGCTAGGACTTCCTGGAGCCAGCATCTGTATCTGCATTTTAGATCAACATGTTATCTTTTTAAGTGAGAAGAAACTGAATTATAGAAGGCTTTCTTTAGAACTTAGAATACCAAAAGAGAGGAAGTTGGAGATGAGGAAGATTTGGGAAGAAGTTGAATGGGGGTTTCAGCCTTCCTCGTCCCCACTCTCAGTATGCGAAAACCATTCTCAGTTTCAGATGTGGGGGCAAATTCAGTCTGTTTCAGTAATATTAGAAACAATCAAGAAATAGTATCTTTTTTTTTTTTTAAACTGAGTTTCAACTATACATTAACTTGATTTCAAATTCATCTTCTTATTTAAGTTTCACAAAAGTCCCATGAAGTGGATTTTATCTTTGTTTTAAAGGGGAAAGAGAAGCTTGGAATGTGTAATTACTTTCAAAATTCTTGTGACTAGTGTCAAAACTAAAATCCAAACCCACTTCTCCATGGCTTAAAACATACACACTTTCCTTGATAGTTATATGATTTTTAGATCCTTTAAAAATAAACCTTCTCAACAAATACTCTTAAAATGTCAGGTTTGAGACAGGTCCCTTACCAAATCCTTCTTTTATATATATATTACTGTTTATATATTTTCACTTGCTTTTAGTTTTGCTTTAAGGCAGTAGCAGTAGGAAATTTAATATTTTTATGACTTCATTCAATATTTATTGAGCATTATTCTGAGTGAGACATGGAAAATGAAAGGTGAAAAATCTCTTGCATGCCAATTGCTTAAAATCTTGTAGAGAGATATTCACACAAAGAAAACAATAACGCTCTGCAGCCTGATGAAGGATGGGTGGAAGAAATGGAAATGATTCAGAGAGATAAAAACCCTTTCTTCTTTTCTTGTTTTTAACAAGTGTTTGCTAATCATTGACTATTAGTCAGGAATTATTCTAAATGCTAGAGTTATAAAGGTGAATTATGCATGTTTTCTCAATTTAAATTGTTTATACTGAGTAGAAGACCAATGTGCATGCAAATAACAAATGATATCAGAGTTAAATTTATAATCCAAGTGCTTAAATTTTCCAGGACAGCAGAAAGGGGTCCTTTATTTTGCTTAGAATGTCAAAAAAAAAAAAAAAAAAAAAAAAAAAAAAAAAAAAAAAAAAAAAAACAGATGTAAAAATTAGTTGCTAAGTGATTAAGTAAGGAGGAAAAAAAGTCCTGTGCATAGGGACAACATATTCTGAATATTTTGGAATATCTGTTGGACTTATTCATTTATTGTCAGAATTGATAAGGAAGTATTAAGAGAAGTCCAACTGGATCAGGTTGAAGGTCAATCTATTTTTTACCAACTCTATCACTTATCTTTGGTGATCAGAATCAACAAACCCTTCCAGGTTGATGACTCCTTTCTTTGGCATTGGGAGTCAAGTGTCATTGAGTTACTTTTGTAGCTTAAATATAATTGACACTCTCGATAAATAGGTTATCTCTTGGAAGAATTCCTGGAAGCATGAGTTATTCAAGTGAGTCAGTGGGATATACAATGAGCAAGGTCATTCCTACCTCTCCTCTTTGGTCTTAGACTTATGTACTCTATTTATTATGGTCTTGGCACTATTTAACATTTTTGATTTAGGGTGAAAACCACATCATGAGGTTTGTTGTCCCATCCTTACAGGTCACATCTCCAAGTTAGTGCCTCAAATGTCTATTCAAAATGCCATCTCAATACTGCCTTAGGCTGACAGCTTCAGGATGATGCAATATATGATTGGACCAGTGGATCCTGTGTTCATATGCCTACTATCTATATCTCCTTTGATACATAATGGCATTTGCTTTCAGATGATATTATTCATAATGGTGTGCCAATGGATTAAACATTCTTCAAGTTTATTGAGACTTTGTGTCTAGGAAAAGCAATACTGAACCTAAAAATTATTGCAATTACAGTTAAAATAAATCACTGCCTTTGTGGGGATTGTAGGGGTAAAATGTAGTTAACTTGCCACCAGTCAGCTCTTTGGTATCCCAGAGGATACAGGATTTGACTGACCTCATCTGGTTTCCTTTAAGCATCTGTTGTCACCTGGTTGGTCTGTTGCCTCTGACTTACCTAGGATAACTATGCAGCTGGAATAGCATCATTTTTTTTCATGTTCTGCTTCAGCTGGATAGCCTATGAATGTTCTCATAGACATAACAGGGCTCCATGGGAAAAAACAGATATATTCAAGACCTTCTTAAGCTTCTGCTTCCATCAAAACTGCTTCTGTGTTGGCCAAAGCCAGTCATTTCAGTGTGAATCCAATTCAATAGAAGTGAATAGAGTAGGGCATGAAAAAGGGGAGCCTATAATAAAAGCAGTCTACCTCAGGTAACAATGCATTGAATCACTATGCACAGAATCACTATGAGTTCTTTTAGAAATGGGAGGTTTAATGTTGGAATTTAGTTATACAAAGGAGGAGGAACTGGTGATATGGAGGACTGGAGGGTGAGGGAACCTCTGAGAAAGTATAGTCATCTGAAGAGAAAAGCAAGACCATAGGAAGGTGATCACACAGAGTTATCTGTGGAAAACCCCACATCCTGGGGGAAGGGGGAAGCTGCTTCCAAGCACATGGTGGTAGATTTGGGCTGTTTGGTTGGATTTTGGTTGACAGATGGGGACATTGGTTGGTCACAGAGTGAGAGGGGACTGAGCACAAGTTGGGGGACTCCCTGTTGTTTTCATTTTATTATTCAAAATACCTGACTTTTCTTTCTGCTTTTTACACATTGTGCAACTACACAATGGTCATGTTGGCATAAATGGATTTTCTAAATTTACTAAAATTAATTCATTTTTAATTTATTTACTATACCTTTCACTCCTTTCCATCTTACTTTCATCTTACTCTTTCCAATTTTTATTCTATTGTCTTAGATTCTGTACCCTGAACTTCATAGACACTCTTTTCTTGAAATTTGGTCATGATTTCCTTTCTAATAAATTCTTATCTTCCATGTAGCCCCTTCCATTAAGTTCCTGTTCTTTCTAAATTAGATATTAATCATTTAATAAATTGAAACTGACATGACTTGAGTAGCTGTATGTACATCTCATGTTGTATAACATAGGACTAATTTTAATGTGAGTGGTATAGATAATATTGAATACTAGAGAACATATTTTGGTGGAACAAGAACACTAGGCAATTCTTAAATGACGTATTGCATATAACTCTGGCCTCACAAGTGGATAAACCTTCCAGGGGAACTACAGATTGTAATTTTTAAAAATTAATAAGCTGCTATGTCAGCTTTTGACACCCTAGAGAATGATTCCTTGTCAGGGAATGGTACGGGCTTGTACTGTCATACAACTTCAAAGACTTTGAAGTCATGGGTGAGGCTGGGTGTTACAAGATATCTTGGCAGCAAAGGAATAGAATATAAAAGAACTCTTCTTTTTGATATACCCCTTTTGAATTTTCAAAAATCAATTTTCTATGATAGAAGACACAGAATTATGCATCTTTGGCATATATATTTCACAATGTGATGTAACACCTCTGTGATACTCAGCTTAATGCATTTATTAATGAAGGATATATATGTAGTTATGTTTTACAAAGCACTCACATTTGTGTTGCATTTTGATCTCACCCAGACAGTACTTGAATATTTGTAAGGACATTAAATGGTTAAGTACCAAAGTTGTGCAGCATTAATAAATTGTATTAGGAGTAGCTATTTGGAAACATAAATAGTAAAGGACCCAAGGGAATTCATAATATTCCAAACAGACGAGTAGAGCCAAAGCAAATACAGACATCCCCATGAGAAGTCATTCTATCCCTGTGTTTTAAAACTAACAATTGTTGGTGAGCTTGAACACACAGAATATTTGGATTCAACTTCATTAGATTACATGACTTTCCTTAGTTCATACTTTTACATTTGCTTTCTGAATGGGGATAAATGTCTTAAAAACTTGCAAAAAATATGTTGCTCATTTGGGAAATCTATCTAAGGGACATTTTAAGGGCAGCAAAAAGTTTTCAAAAGTTGAAAACTGAAAAGTACTTCAGTCTTTCTTTGTTTCAAAGATAAGAAAGACTTTGACCTAAATTTTATATTGCTTGTTTTCAACAACTTTATTCATGCATAAAACTATTTTTAAAACTTCAAAAGATCTAAAGATCTGATGTTATGACATTAGAACACTGTTCTATTTAAGTTTGTAGTGGAAGAGGGAATGACAGAAGAGTCAATTGCTGAATAACATTTTTGGATAGATAATCGAAAGGTAGGTTGTAAAAAACAATTTTAAAAATTGTTAGTTATGACTTTTGTAAAACAAATACTGTCAGTTATTTTATAAAGGTGTGGCTACATAAAAAAGAGACTAAAGAAACTAAAGATCTTAAATCTTTTTTGTGATATTACCCAACAGTTACTATAATGGCTAATACTTTAAAAGTGTAAACATTTTGTTCCTAGAAATCTTTTAGAAGAAATAGAAATAAATTCTAAAAAATCAGCAGCTACACAGAACCAGTATTCTTCCTTGCATGTAATATATATGTCTCCACATAAACACACAAAAACATGCTTTATTTGGAAAACTCCATAAACTTCCTATCATTCTGAGTGTTAATGATGTTTATACTGTCTGGCAAGAGAAAAAAATTGTTGTCAGTTTTGATAGTATTAAAATGTTGATTATAGCTCAGATAAATCAATTTATTATCTTCTTTAAAGTATCTTTTTCAAAAAATTAATTAAAAAAACATTAAAAAATTACTGAGTTATCCTTTTTCTTCCTGTCCCTTACCTTGCTTTTCCATTATAACAAGAAAGAGTCCTTGTTCTGCTCACTGTGTGATTGTCCTTTTACAAGACTCTGCCATTGCATCTGGTGTTATCAGCACCACTGAGAGTTCAGGTGAAGTTTCATTGCCTTTGTTGCAAAGATCTTTCTGATAGCACTGTATAGACATCTTCTGACTGTTTTAAACACAAAACAAAATGAGTATTTTGTTGTTCTTGTGAGAAAGCTTCTGTTGATATATAATACATCTCTCAGTTGTCCTATGTGCCATTTTCAATCTGTATTGGTACATCAGACAATCCACAGATGTTCATTTTTGGATTTTACTTGTTTAGCTTTCAATTGAAGCAAGCACATATAGGGTTGGCTGAAAATATTTATTTGTTCAGAATTTCTACTGTAGCTCACAAAACTTAATTAATATTAATGAAGAAGAAAATGTTACCAGGCTGGAGTTCTGTATAAGAATTAGTGGTAAAAATCACAATGAAAATATCTTTCTTTGTTTCTTTTGTATAAAATACTTTTCATTGTAGAGTTTCTTAAGCTTCAGTAACTTCATAGTAGCTCCAAACTTCCCCTCAAATAAACTATCAAACACAAAAGAGATGTCTGTCACATAAATGAGTACTGGCCCATTTACTCATGCTGGGGAGAAAAGATTCCTTTGCCTCCTTCATCAAAGGCTGTGACCCTAAAGCAAAAGACAAATTAACAAGAAAAAAAATCATATAAACTTATTTAATGAGTTTTATGTGCCACAGAAATTTCCAGCAGGAAATAAAACCCCAAAGAACAGGTAAACCTATGCATTGGTTTATGCTAGGATGATAGAGTAGAGCATATGGTGGAGAAATATGATTGGCTAAAAACATATGATGTTATAAATACAGTAAGACCTGTTTGTTCAGATTCCTCTCAGTGTCCCTGTGCCTTCTGAGATAAGGATGTTCCTTTTCTCTAGGTATCCTCAGGGCTCCTCTCAATGAGGGTCTTATAACCTGCTTCAGGGGAGCAGTAGGGAACTTCCTGCTTCTGCTAGTTTCTCAACTGCTAATATGTTGATTAGTAGACCCTGAACCTGATCACTTAATAAAAGGAAATTGGGGAAAGATGAATTGGAACTAGTAAAAAATCAATGGAAAATCAGAGGAAAAAATAGAAAAACAGATACAGCACAGGGAAAAAAATAATTGAACAACAAAGCAAAGATGGAAATACCCTGACTTTTTTGCATTCAACCACTGTCATGTTCAAATGTATGCTTTCTAACAGTGAATGTCCACATGTCCTAGATCCTGTGTCTGATTTATATATCACACATTTAATATCAAAGGGATTAGGAGTCGTATCACCACATAGAAGGGACAATTGTAACTTTTTATCTAAAATTAAGCAATGTAAATAATTTAACAGAATCTTTATTTTCAAAAGTGTTGGTAGTATGGTATTGAAAGAATGTTGATAATTTTTGAAAACTAATACTTGAACTTAGTTATGGTATCTTTTTTTTTTTTTTTTATTAATAGATTGGACCGAGGGTTGGGTAACGAATGTGTCGCGTCATCAACTCAACTCTTTAAATTTTTTTTTTTTTTTTTTAATTTTCAGACAAGTTTTTGTTAAGTTGCTTAGGGCTTCACTAAGTTGCAGAGTCTGGCTCTGAACTGCAGTCCTCTTGACTCAGCCTCCCGAGCTGGTGGGATTATAGGCCTGTGCCACCATGCCTGGCTTAATTATGGTATCTTAAGTTTTTGATTCATTTTTCCTCTGAGGAACCCAACAAATGTAGACACCCAACAACTAACAGCATCTATTGGGTACCTGCAATATTGCAACCAAATATGCCAACCAAAGTCATCCCACTGACAGCATAAGGTAGGAAAATCAATCCAAGAAACAAATCCATACAGTGTCCACAAGAACCAGCCAGAATACATAGAAAGGTAACAAGGTAACTTGTTCTTTCATCCAAAATCTCCTTCCAGAAGTAATGTCAATAGTTTGAATTACTCATGCAATGTGAGTATGTAATTATTTAATTTATTTGAACTATTTGTTATTGAAACAGAAGAGCCATAAATATGGTTCTAACAAGCAAGAATACATGAACCCAATTAACTCCTTTATTTACAACTCAGGTACTTTCCCTGCTGATGTCAATCACTATTTAAAGATGAGCCAGTACATACTGATTTGCAAGGGAAGTGTTACAGGTGCCTCAGGAGAGAAGGATCTCTTCATACCACAAAGAAGTTGGGCAAGGCCCTGCAGATCCAGTGAGGCTGAGGCAGTTGCCCAGCCACGTCCATTCATCCCCATGTGCCATGTGCCTTCCTCTGTGTGTGCTCTATAGGAAAATACCTGTGACTGCTTAATTCATGAAGAATACAAATTTATTTCATACAGTTCTGGAGGCTGGTAGGTCTAAGAACAAGTGGCCAGAATCTCATGAGGGCTTGCTTTCTATATTCTCTCAAGGCAACTGGCAAAAGAGCAAAACAAGAATGAATGCTTTGTCCCCACATGGCAGAAGAGCAGAAACAACTAAAACCATTTTCTCATAGACTTTTTACAGCAGTTTTGATAATTCATGAGGATGGGGTCCCCATGCCCTAAACATTATCCAGAAGACTTCACATCACCTTGATTTGCATTAAGGATTAGGTTTTCAATCTGAATCTTAAGGGGGACACATTCAAACCACAACATTTGCAAAAAATATTTTTCATATATCTCAAGTCTCTAAGTCATTTTCTCCAGGACAAACTTTCTTTTAAGGTAGAAGTAGCTAGGCACATTTTCCACATGAGTAATAAGCTACTTGTGATATTTCTGATTATAATATCATTTTCATAGGTAGGGGAAGAGGTTGGTTGTCAATTCACCAAGAAGTCATAATTACATTTAGCTTTGTGGAAACGTTAATTTTCACTTGGTTCACCTACTTTTCTTTTGCATTCTACAGAAAAGAAAATATGATATAATTATGCTCCTTGTTTGTACCCAAAGTTTACATTGATGTGCACATACTCTTCTAAATTTGCTAACCTACACTACTTTTCATTTACTCACTAAACCTGGTATCTTTCTTTTTTTGAATACAATAAGTTATCTTCTCACCAATACTGCTCACTCAGTGCTGCCCTGTTTTCATCCATAGATAATAGAAATGGCTTTTCTGCTCCAACCCTCACCGCTATCTTTTGTTAACACAAGAGGTTTTTAAATAATCAAATGACATTGTGGATTTTTCTATCTTGATATTTAGAGAAAAATAGATGTGGCCAGTTGTTGGGTACCTACAATGTTACAAGCATTTTTTTAATTATCTGTGTTAGCTATGAAAATTGACTCCTTTTTGCTTTTTGTAAAAAAAAAAAAAAAAAATCATTATCAGCAATAATAAAGCCCTGCTAATAGAATACAAAGCTAGCCTTTTCTTTCAATTTAAATCTTCTCTATCAAAATAGCTTTATTAAACATAGTCATAAGCACAGTTTTGATAAAAATAAAAATTATCTATTGAGTACACATAGCCATGTTCCCTGCCTGTGTTATGAAATCTTCCATCCTAATGTTGTTATAGACCTGGAACCACCTGGAAGCAGCACAAAGAACCCAATTTAAACTCAGATTCCTGACCAAGTCAGAAAGATTTCAGACATATTGCTCAGAGTAACAGAAATGAGTTTACTGAAGGGTAGGAAAGGGGAAAGGGGAAAGGGGACACTCTCAAGGGAGAAAGTAGGTCCTCTCAGAGAAGGGAGAGACAGTGTACCTCTCCTGCACACCCGTTTTACTGGGGATTCCAGAGAAATTTCCAGAGTCCTGCCCAGGTCCACCTCTTGACATTTGACTGATAGGGTGATATCAGACTTTCAAGTCCCCAATGTCATGGCCACTCCAGGTCACCTTGGCCCATATTGACCGATTCTAATAGGATTCTTAAACAATCCTACAGATTTTATAGTCAGGAAGAACTATCCTTAACTCTAATAGTTTCAGGATCTGGTCACAAAAATCTCCTCCTTCAGGGTGGACTCCCCTTATCAACATTATTTTGGGCCTGGATTTCTCCTGTAGTAAACAGGCAGTTTGCTGAGAAATGTGACATGTCCTGTTCACTGAGGCTGTAAGGACTTCAGGTAATTTGCTTCTTGGAAAAGAAAGCATGTGGGGGTCAGCATAGTGGCCCTGTTTTATAGAATTATTCTCTTAGTCTTGTGTTCCCACCATCCTCATCTGTCTGTCCCTTAAAGATTCTCCATATCCAATTTATGAACTTTGAATTCTTGAGAAACTACACTACTCCAACTATTCCACCTGTGAACTTGGTTTGTGGTTAAATCCTATTAGATTATTATAAAAAAATAAAAAAGAGGCCATAGATAAAAATATTCATTTGAAGGTGAACATATGGCACATTATTCTCAAATAGACCACAGGAATCAGGAAGGTATCTTAAACATCTACAATGCACAGTCTTGAGAATTACCAGTAAAAACAAAACAAAATTGACCAAGAAGGATGTGCTTGTAGTCTATCATGTTTGTCAGTACTACTTTATAATTCGTGCTTTTAGGCTTTTGCCTTTATAAGCCTAAACTGTGAGCATATTCTTTGTTTTTAGGGTGATTGTGAACAGTTCTGTCCTTTAGGGATGCTAACTCTAGTAGTATAGGCTTGAAGGACAGGTTAAACAAATCTGTAAGACATAGCTCTATGTGTTGAGAGACAAACGGTACTTTAGAGGTTATCAGAATTTTATTAGCTTGGAGAAATCAGCAAAAGCAGTTGTATTGGGGGAAGTTTTTTAGGAAATTTCAAGACTTGACTGAATTCTTAAAGAATGGAGAAAATATTCTTAAACAGAGAGGAAGTGAAGAGAACACTGCAGGGGGTGGGCAGCCTTCCAGGAACAACAAAGAGCGAGGGATTTGTGGTGAATAGCCATGTTTGGCTTGAGCAACTGATTTCCAATGGCAAACAGCTGGTGTGAAGATGGGAGGTGGGCTGGAGCCAGAAGAAAAAGTGTGGCTCCCTGCAGGTGGTTGTTAAAGGAAACCTTTCCATTCTGCCTCCTCTCCTGCCCTGACCTCCTGATAGGCAGCTTAAAATCAGGTGGGGTGGTGTGGAATTTCATTAATGTTATTGTTATTTTGTTTTAACATTCATTTGTCTGGATTTTAGGTCTTTGAAAGAAGTTTATCTATTCTTTTCTGTTTTTTTTTTTTTTTTTTTTTTTAAAGATTCTGTTAGTTTGATTTTTGCATGAGGTTTTATTTCCCTGAAAGTATCCCTGATTCCTGAGTTATCTGGAATTGGATCTGGGCTTTCCAACAGGGACATAGAAAATAGTGAAGCCCTTTCCAATTTTCTTGTCCCTCCATGTGTAGGAAAGTTCTTAAGCCTTCTTTAAAAGAGGAAATAGCTCTCTTAGGAAATAGCTCTCTCTGTTCCTGAGGGCCTAAAACGTTTCCATGACAACCAACATTTCACCCTCCAAGAATGCTCTCAGCACCAGGCTCTCGGTGCCCCAGAGGTCTCAGAAACACCATGGTGTGTTGGCATGTATTTTCTAACAAAAACAAATCACTTTGGTCTGTGGCCAATAGGATTAAATGGCTATAACAGTTTGTTGATGAATGATCTGAGATTGAGTAGAATCTTCAACTCCAGAGTCATTATTTGCCAAACATCATGCTGACCCACCAGCTAGGCAGAGTATATAGTCTGGAAACACCCTCATAAAGCTTGTGAGTTTGCCCTGGAGGTGATGTGAAATCAGATGATGTGAGTTTCTATAATCAAGGGAATGTTCAGTCAAGGGAGAACATCAGGCTGCCTGGTTAAAGAAATCAAGTAACTTGAATGGATCAAGCCCCAGGGGTAGAAGTGACACAGGAAACTGAGAGGAAAGTAGAGCTGAAGGAAAAAGGAAAGGTAGTGCCAAGGAAATCTAGAAAAGGAAAGATTACTAGAAGGAAATGACCAATGTTACAAACAGAATATGTGCCTTGCCTTGCAAAAAAACAAACAAAAAGGAGACGGAAGAAGGAAAACAAAAAAGATTTGCTGTGGCATTCAGCAATAAAAGTAGTATTTGTGATATTTTGCTAAAGCAAATTTTAATGGACTCAAAAATAGTTAACAATTGATAGAAATTGAATGTAACATAAGAAAAAGAAGATGCAATTTTTTTTCAAGGGACTTGACATTGAAAAGTAAAAGCGTGCATGAAGTTTTAGGATCAATAGAATTGAAGGAATTTTGTTTTGTTTTCCAATATGGGATAATCTTGATGTGCAAAAGTTGAAAATAAAAGCAAGTAGAATAAGAAGAGCACAACATCCTGCAAAATAACTGAGAGAGCAATGTGGTTGAAGAAATGAGGAAGGTAAAGGAATTGTCCCTGAGTAGAAGTAGTACCTGCAAAAAGTAATTTTGTTTTATTTACAGTGAAAGTAAAGGAGAAAAGTAAGCTCAGAAAAAAGGTAAAAGTTGGTAAGGGAAAGTGAGAAGAGTTTTGGTAACTTGAAGGGGATGGGAGGTCTAGATTTTAAAATGATGTGTTTCCTTGTGAGAAATAACAGCGTGGGTTTTGGACTGGTGGTCATGTTGTAGGTACAATGTAGATGATGTATTATTAGGATCATGTTTATAACTGTGGATCATGCTTGCAGAGCATGTTTGTTGATGTATTTTTCCCAATAAAGTAAGTTAGAGCTTCTGCTGCTTCTTTTCTGTGGATTAGAGAACTCCATCTTCAAATTCCTTACTGCTTCCAATATTGCCACTGAGAAACAGGGACCAGACCCTAAGGCCTTTAAATAAAATACAACAAAATTCCTATATGATTGGTTGTGTGTGAGACCAGAAAGATAGCATGGGACTCAATTACATAGTGCCTTGTAATCCACCATAAGGATTTAGGACTTTAAGGTGGAAAACTATTGAAGAGTTTATAGGCATTTCACAGTATAACTAATATTTTAAAATGGTTACTCTGTATGCAGCACAGAAAGTAGATTATACAGCACTAAGGATGGAAGGAGCAAAACCAGAAATCTATTTCTATAATTCAGTGAAAGATGAAATTAAACTAGACTAGAATTACTCTTGTGGAAAAGACATAAGAAGAGATTGGATAAGGTGCATATTTCAAAGGTAAGACAGATCGTATGTTGTTGCAAATGGGATGGGCAGAGATAGAGGCATCAAAGTTGTCTCCAGGATGTTTTTTTTTCAATTTTAGTGACTTTAAATCATTCATAGGAGGGTCAGTTGTTGAATATTAGAAGATTTGTTTAGGACATGATAAGTTTAATGTTTTTACTAGTCCTCTGAATGGAAATGTCACACAGTAAGTATAAAGCTTACATGCTTCTTGGTTTGGAGATATAGGTGTGGTCAGCATGCTGATGCCATTTAAGTTCATACAGTTGGATGAGATAACCATGGGAGAATGGAGTCTGAAGTTGGTGTTTGGTGGTGTGCCATGCTCAACAACTCAAAATTCAGCAAAGTAGAGTGGGGAAAAATAACATATGAGAAAACAAGAATTACCAAAATAGACATCAAGTTTGAAAGCAAATAAAAGTCAGGTGTGGGTAAGTGGTAAATATTGTAGTTGACAGATTAGGAAGACAATTAAGAATTTTCCATTGGTTTTGGGAATATGGAGATCATTGATATTGGCCATAACACAATGTGGAGTAGCCAGGATTAAAATGTGATTGGGTTTAAGAGAGGAAAGAAGATAAATTAGGGTGGGTGTAGATACTACTTTCAAAGAGTTTTATTATAAAAAGAAGACAGAAATGTGTTGTTCAGTGGAAGGGTGTTAGGTTGTTAGGAGAAATGCGTTGTTGGCTGGAGGCCAAATTTTTGAAAATGTTCCTTTTCGATATGAAAAATAACAGCATATGTGTTTTGGCTGATGGTTATGTTCCAGGTTAGAGGAAGGAATAAATGATGCAAGAGAGACAAGAAAAGAAGCAGAACCAGGGATGGAGTACAGTGCAAAAGGAGGGGTTTGGTCTTTGATTGGTTTTATTTTTTTTCAGTCTGTAAAGTTCATTTTATTCACATTTTCTCAAATAATGCAAAATGAAATATAAACAAAAATAGAACATAGGTCTTAGAAAATACAACCTGAAGTCATCACTGCCTAGGCTGTGATTGCGGGGCTCGGTCTGTGATTCACAGAAGTTTAAAGTGAATGTGGTGCTTGGGTGACAAGGTGGGGGGTGGTCCCAGATACAGTCGTGTTATTGTGAAAGACACCCAGAGAAGGCACCCAGCACCTTCATTTGACAGGATTTTGAACAGTTTATCCCTGGTAGCAGAGGAAATTCTTAAAATATATGTACAGAGCCAGATCAGCTGCTAGAGGTGGTAGTGATGGTTGAGCAGTTTATGTACTTTTTCTTCTGGTTACATTTTTTTTCTCTCCCTAGAGAAACTTGAGTAAAGTTTATCACCTAAAAGTGAAAATTGGGCAGACAGTATTGAACAATGACATGAAGACCATTGCTATTTCACATGACTACAATTTTTTCAAACTCACTGAGGTCTTCATCCCACTAACTGTCATTTTCTCATTCTCTCTCAGCCCCCTACTTGCTTAACTCCCTGAAAACATACCATAATGTTATAATCACTTCCTCTTCACTTCCAGGCCTATCATGCTTCTCTCATATGTGCCTGGTAGGAAACAAACATTGGATAACACAAGTGTTTCCCCGTTTCTGATTGTATTCCTGCTGCTGAATGTTATAGAATATCATTGGACAGGATTGTATGATTTCTGCTAAGTGAAATAAGTCAATCCCCAAAAGCCAAAGGTTGAATGTTCTCTCTGATATATGGATGCTAACACATAATAAGGGGGGGCGGGTAGGAGAACAATAGCAGTTCATTGGATTAGACAGAGGGGAATGAATGGAAGGGATGGGAGATGGGAATAGGAAAAAGAGTGCAATGAATTCGACATAACTTTCCTATGTCCACATATGAACACAATATAGTGAATCTCCATATCATGTACAACCACAAGAATGGGATCCTAATTAGAATCAGTTATACTCCTTGTGTGTATAATATGTCAAAATATACTCTACTGTCATGTATATCTAAAAAAAAAACAATAGAATTTAAAAAAGATTGCATGATTTCACTTTAAATTCATACTCTTGTTGCTAATACTTAGAAGAAACCTCAATTCTTTGGATTTCCACTAATAAAATTTGCTTGTTCACCTTATAAGACAATAATTTCCCCTCTTTTAAATTTAACTCATGCTTCCTACTCTCTTCCTTCCAAAATAATTATATCAACTCACACTTCACTAAAAACGTGTGAGCCATCAAATGGGTCTCATTCATCTTCCCATTACCAAATTTATACATCAGCCCACATCAACCATATTGTCTTTCTTCATTTCTATTAAAATTGTGAAAGTGTCTCACTTCTTCAAAGTGTCTTTTTCCACATGTACAATTGATTTTATTTTTTCTTGTCTTTGTAAAGTGTATCTTCTGCTTTCCTTCTGTCTGCTGTATTGTTTTTTCTTTCTGCCCTTTCCATAAACATACTTTTTTTTAAAGAAAGGGAACACTGATTGTTTCTTGTATTAGATTTGCAGCAAATTTATTAAAATAAAAATTTAGCCTGAATGATCATCTCAAAAGTTTCAAAGTTCTAGAAAAACAATTGCAATATCTGCAATATATCCCATATGACCCTATGGTCCCAAACTTATCATTCGTCTACACATACTTTTGACGTAAACGATTAATCCTATGAGATTTATTCAAATCTCTTTTATTTTCTTGTCCATATAGCCCTGCACTTGCTAGTGGAACCATGCTTTGGTTACCTCACCAAGGAAATGAGGGTTTTCAATTCTGATGATCACCAGTTGATTCTTGCCTGCAACACGGAAACAGAACAATCAACAGGTTTGGAAAGTACTTGGTTTACCTTCCACACTACTGCATCTAGTCTTCCAAATATATGTCATGACATAAAAAGAATTATAAGATTTTTAGGGCAAAAAATTTTATGTCCTTAATTCTCACAGCATACCTGGGAAGCCAATGCCTCATTTGTGATTGTTATTATGGCAGCATGATATTACTAATTCCTAAATATAACATTACGTATTTCTAAATATTAATTATGTACAGCATGGTAATATAACTAGTATACCCCCAAATGCAAGACAGCCTAAGAAGAGATAAAATACCTTCCATATAAGGATCCAGAGAAGTATAAAGATCCCAGGTGGTTTGGCAACTCATCCAAACAGTGTCCAGAATGGTGAAATGGCTCTATTATTCTTAAAAAGTAGTCTCCATCTCTGATGTGTTATTGGTTACCAGGTCTCAGAAACTAGACAGGGAGAGAGAGAGTAAATGATAATGCATACTCTTTTAAAGGTTGTGACCTGGAATTTGTTCCTATCACTTTATCTATCACTACATGTACACAGTTCCAGTAGCAAGAAAGGCTAAGCATCTAGCTGGGAATCCATTTGTCCTGATAAAATTCAGTTCTGAAGATACAAAGGGAGATAATTAGTAGTCTCTGTCACACCTACCGACAGCACAGGCATATTATTCTACTGTTCATATTGCCCATGCAGAAAGGAGGCTTGGATTGAGGCTTAGGATCTACCTTTTAATAGTTTCTTGATGCCATAGAGGCAAACTTTTTTTTTTTCATGAACATAGTTGAATAAATGATGACTATTGTGTAGACCCAATCTATTCTACAGATGCATTCCATACCTTATAATAAAAAGGAAGACACAAGGAAGCAGATATTGACTATAGGTTACCTGCAGTTCAGCTTTGCTAGGTATAGATTTGTTGTTTTGATCTCAGTATCCCCTACTGGTGCACCTACTTATCATTTGATTCTGAATTTGATAGGAAAGTGAAGCTGTGATTTATCAGTTCTCTGAAACTTTGAAATTTTGTATTCATTCTCTAGTGTTCATTCTTGTCCTGGAAATAGTTCCTCTCCTCCACTGACGGTCTTAATTTTACCACCCACCCACTAGTTCATGCACATCTTTCTGGCTTCACTTTTCTCAAATTTAGTGGTTCTTGACAGAATTGCCTATTCATTTCTTATGTAACTACTCTCATTTGTTTATATGATTTCAGATTTCTCAGATACTCCTATTATCTCTCTGGTTTCTTTGTGTTGCATCTTTGTTTATTTGAATTTTGCTTATCACAGTCCCTGAGGGCTTGGTTTTAAAAACTGGCATTCACTTTATGGTAAGTTGTACCATTGTTAACAAAATTTTATTGTTCCTTTCTCCTTTAATACCAAGCTCCCAATGAAAGACTATAAATTTTTATCCCATTTGCCTAGGAACTTACATTGTTCAACTTCATGTGTACTTTTATGGATTAACTGGGTGGTAACTATAGGTAGGTAGGGTGTAGCTGGAGGAGGAGGGTCATTGGAAGTCAACCTTTGAGGTTTTTATTTAGTCCCTGGAGAGCAGAGTGATCTCTCCACTTCCTGTTGCCATGTTCTGAGCTGCTTTTTCTGCGGTGATGCTCTATCTCACCTCAGGTCCAGAGCTAGGAATTTATGTTGATGAACTGAAACTTCTGAATCTGCAAACCCAAATAAGCTTTTCCTCCTCTATGTTGTTCTTGTCAGGTCTTTTGGTCACAGGAATGCAAAGCTAAGGAAGACCTCTGCATGTTGTATCTGAGCAGTACCTGCGAGCACAGGGCACAATTTGTCTTAACTTCTCTTGTTTTTCTTCTCTGTTATGAGAATAGCCACATCCTAGATTGAGGCTGTGCCTTCACCTTGGCCTATAAAATTAAAAGAACAAATGTAGAGTATTTAAATGTGTCCCACAAACTGAGACAGGAGGTTCAACCATCCCATAGAATCCTTGAAAAATGATTGAGGAATAAAGATGGATTGTTGTCAGTGAGGGTTTGCGTTGCTTGTTTTACCACATAGACTAACAAAAGCTGACTAGCGCAAAAATTTGTAGCTAGAAATGATGTCTTTGAAAAAGTTAATTTATGTGTAACTTTGGAGTCGGGGAAGGTATTAAAAAATCTTATTATTAGAAGCTAGAAAAATGATGATCCATATTTTACACTCGGAGAAAACTGGTAAAACAATCAAGTGTGATGATTTGGAAGGCAGATACTTTGTCTAATGAAATTGTGGCTGTGACCATTGAGGTCTGGAATCTAAATGATTTTATGAAGGTTGGTTAGTAAGCTGCATTGGATAAAATGCTAAAGCTAGGGATAAGCTCAGGAGAAAACAACTCTGCCTATTGATAAGAAACAATAAAGAGGGCTGGGGCTGTAGCTCAGAGGCACTGGGTTTCAGCCTTAGCACCGCATAAAAATAAATATATAAAATAAAGGCATGCTGTCCACCTACAACTGCAAAAAAAAAAAAAAAGAAACAATAAAAGAAAATTAGAGTTTTGAGTATCTGGGACTGAATATCTGGGACTGGCAAGATTGAGAAATATAATGGGTTCTCTTCTTCAAGAAGTAAAAATAAAATTCAGAAATGTTTAGAGACTGAAAGCCTCAAAAGACACATTCTAGGTCAAAGAGCAAATTGTGGGCAAGGTCATTAAGACACCTGCTAAACACAAAGCACTAACCATAAGCATAGCATACAAACATCCTGAGTTCAAAGTCTGGGTAGAGGATTTCACATATTTTTTTTGTTATTTATGGTAAGTTCTTTCAGTTGTGCAAAATAGCTTGGGAAAAAATAAGGATAAGAGCCAATAAAAGTTGGATGGACAAAAATATTTGTAATAATTCTAAGGAGAAAAACAGCAAGAATACTTTTGTGTGTGTGAGGCTATAGGAGTTTAAGCTGACTGGCATCAAATAGGTTAAAAAATAAGAAGAAAAAAATGAAAATTTTGAGAGCTTTGCACCTTTACAATCACTTTTACCCTGTATTAAAAGAGATTGACAGTATTCACTACAAGACATAGCTTTTGGCTCCAAATTTTATACTGGAAAGAAGACCGCAAAAATTCTTGTTAGATGTTGCTGAGGAGCTCATCAGAAGAAAACTCTTCCCAGAAGGCAAGTGTCAGTGATTTTTCTCCCACTAACAGAATACCATAGACAGGTAATTTGTAAACAGATGAAGTTTATTTGGCTCATGGTTCTGGAATTTGGTAAGACCTCTTGATGAAGTCTTACCAAAGGCACCTGGTGCGGACCTATGTGCTATGATATAGCATGGTCCAAGGGCTAATGATTCATATGGAACCCACTCCTGTGATAATTATCCTATCTCCTCAAGAATAGCATTGACCCATGCATTTAAAGATCCTACTTCTTAATATGGTTACAATGACAAAATTCCAACATGAGTTTTTAAGGGGACATTTGATATATAGTAGGAAGACTTAGACTCATGGAGAACAAGGAACTAAGAAACCAGAGACTGAGGAACATATTCTACTACCAGGAAGAGGAATATGGAAGGCTTATTGATAGGTGCAGAACACGATATTCCAAAACATGACACTTGAGTATACTGAATGTTTTAACCTGAAGGAAATTAAGAAGACTGCAAAAGGAAAGTATCTCTCTGATCTTTCCCCATATTTCCTGCCTGAGACCATAAAAAGAATTGTCTCAACTACTTCCTCTTAACGTAAGTCCTAGGACCCTCATGTGATAAGGGTATGCTTTATATCAGGAAGGAAGAAAGAAGACAGAGATGTCAAGAAGCATCTAAAAAGAAACTGAAAAACCAAAACAAAACAGGTTGTCTCCCAAGTTTATCATAATTAGATCATCTCTGCTTTTTGTCTTACCATAATTCTATGTGACTCCAATCTAAGCATAAAAATGTACATTTTTCCCTGGACCATTGGGTCTTCCTTTCCATATCACATAAAACTTTGGTTAAGTAAACTTGTTATGCTTTTATCTTGTTATTTTGTCTTCTTTATAGGGAGGGTATTATGATGAACAATGCAATAAGTGAGGAAAATATATTATTTTTCCCCTTACATTATCTAGCTGCATTTCAGATATCATGGGTCAGTGATAGATTGATACAGGTCTCTCACTATTCTTTTTCTGAACAGTAGTGCTCTATGGTGAATATTCCACCATTTCATGATGAATGTCTGAGTCAGAGGAATATCATCACTTACATGTAAAGCTCATCACAGAACAATTGACTATAGACTGAAGCCATAATTGAATGTCTTCTTCGAGGCATGCTTTCTGAGCAGAAAAAGGGAAATGAATATCTATGATCAAGAAGACAGATTATATCAATAGATTATTCATAAATATTTACCCCCTCCTGTCTTCCCCCAAGGGAGAATAGTATTTCCTTATTCCATTTTTATTAACTTGCAATCAGAATTAATTTGGCGAAAATAATGAGTGTTCATGATGTTCAGCAAAGTAAAGCATTTAATGCGATTGCATGGAATAGCTTGGCCTCTTGATTGCCCTTCCACCATATGAAAGGTATGACTAATACACACGCTGCTTCTTCAGCCTGATCTTAGGATGAGAAGACACATGGAACAGCATGAAGCAAAGACTCAGAGAATTCAGTCTATATATGAACATGTGCAAGAAAGGAACTTTTGTTCTAAGTTTCTGTTTTGAAACATGCCTTATCATCTTGCTGACAAAGTGCATTTCTTATATTTGGGAAGTTTCTCATGAATTGAGTTCCTCCATTAGAATGTAGAAATCAGGTATTCCCCTTTCTTAGGTTTCTTTGTAGCAAAGTTATAGAATGGTGAAATAGTGTCTGCTAAACTAATCAGTTATACCCACCATGAACTCTAATTCAGGACAGATCAACATGAAGAATCAGGTGCCACATGGGTTCCAGGTGTAGTTGAAGATGACAGTGAAGGCTTTAGGGGAAGTGCTGAGAGAGGTGGACACCCAGCTCCCAGGATCACTGATGCCAAGTGAGATTCTTGATCCAAGATGCAGTGTCAGTGAAGACTGGCAGAGTCCTACAGTGTAGTTTGAACATGCTATCATTTTATGTGATCTCCATGCCTGTTCCCTCTGCCCTTCCAAAAGATCTGGGAGCTATTGAATAAGCGTTAAGTTTTATTAAGACCTTTTACTTCTTTAGTTTGCTAGAGTGACTTCTAAGTTTCCTTCCTCTTTTTTTTTCCTCCTTCCTTTCTTCTTCCTTCCTCTTTCCTTTTTCCTTTGTTCCTGCCTTCCTTCCTTCATTTCACTTGACTTTTACTTTCAAGATTCTTGAATGAATTACTCTATTTTCTATTTTATAATTAAATAATATTTCTGAGTTTTCCAAGCTCTGGGCACACAGAACTACTGAAAAACTCTAGAACAATGTATTTGTAAAAATTCAAGGTTTATGCTAATGCTGTGCTACTTTCCTGAGCATTTTCTTACAAGTCTTCTTTTCTGGGGGGTTAGGGGGTACTGGGCATTGAACCCAGGGGTATTTAACCACTGAGTAACATTTCCTGTCCTTTTTGTATTTATTTTGAGACTGAGTCTCACTAGGTTGCTTAGGGTCTTGCAAAGTTGCTGAGACTGGCCTCACACTTGGGATTCTCCTATTTCAGTCTCCTGAGCCTGGTGTTATAATTCTTCTTAAGGCTGTCTTTTCATCTTTTATTTATTTTTATTTTTTGGTGCCAGGGATTGAACCCAGGGTTAACTGGACCTTAACTGCTGAACACATCCACATCCTTTTTTAATCTTTTATTTAGAGACAGAGTCTCACTAATTTGCCCAGGACCTTGCTAAATTGCTGAGGCTGGCTTTGAACTTGTGATCCTCCTGCTCAGTCTCACAAACTGCTGGGATTATAGGCGTGTGTTATAACTGCAACCAGCCTCATCTTTTAAATTCTTATTTAAATATGTGTTCCAGATGAGATTTCATTCTAATATTTTAAAATAGTACCCACCCCACCTGTTTTACCCACATTGTAATTTTTATTTTATTTATTTTATTTATTTATTTATTTATTTTTACAGACTTCATTTTGGTTCCTTGTACACATATGGGGTACAAATTTTCATTTCTATGGTTGTGCATGATGTACATTCATATCATTCTTGTTAATCACACATGTACATAGGGTAATGATGTCTGTCTCATTCCACCATTTTTCATGCCCCCACTCCCCTCAAAAATATTCTATTTCTTTCCTAATACTTAGAAAAACTGTAATTATTTTGTTTATTGGTTTATATTCTCTTTCCCTAACTAGAAACAAATTTCATGATAGCTGACATCATTAATAATTTGGTGACTGTTTATTTCCTGGTTCCATCAAAATATATGAACTGGAACTTAAGCAATTTGCTTAATGAATGAACAAATAATTGGGTAAGAGAGTATGGATTAGAGGATGGACAAGTGTAATGAATATTAGAAACAGTTATTTAAAATAAAAGCAGAGGAAAATGGCCAAGAATTGTCAATCAATGTTTAAAGTCCAGTTGTGACTGGAGAATATTAATATGTAAAACATTTATATTTTAATGCTTTTTTTCCCCTCTAGTATTGCTTGGTGACAAAGATAAATAGGAAAACAGGAGATGGTGTTCATACAGAACTAGCTTTTCTTTGTTATGCAAATTAGATGGAAGAAGCAAGGGGAATCATGAGCAAGCTGTTTAGGTGATTCTCAGTCCAGGCTGGTCTGGGAGAGAAGTGAGTAGTGGAAGAGGTTGTTGATAAACTGCAGCACATGAAGGAAGCAAGAGATGAGGTCCAAATGTAGCATAATTAAGGGAGTCTGAACAATAGAAGACAGAAATTTTGATTAAAATATAGTATATTATATTTTAAGTTTTCTGAGGCTAAAAAGTGACAAATAATGATAGTTTCCAGAATATAGCTACATTTATAAGTATTGAAATGGAATGCATGTAAAATTCTCTGACCATCATCAGAAAGTGAGAGGATGGATTTTGGACGACTCTTTCAGATTTTGAAATTGTCAGAGATTACTTTTGCTGTTTTATTTTCTCAATTCCAGCTTCTCCACTATTGAACAACTTAATTTAATTCAATTGCACAGAAATTTATTTAGCATAAAACCCAGGCTACAGGGAGATGTAGCTCAATGGTAGAATGCTTACCTAGCTTGTATGAGGCCCTGGGATTCAATCCCCAGCACTGGAAGAAAAACGAATTCTCCCAACCCCCAAATCCAGGCCTCTAATTTCTCCTTGTGAATTAAGTACAAGTATCCTTTCCTCAAGGCAGAAAGAAATCCAAACCAAACGTACAGTTAAAATACAGCATGGGCTATGGTCCTTCATCTTTGGGCTTCTTATGTTTGTATTTGTTACATCTTGCACACATTCTATCAGAAATATGCTATAAAAGAAACTGTCAGCCGGGAGGAAAGGAAAGGCCAAGAACATTACTGAATCTCCAGCATGTACCTGCAATGTGCTATTTTAAATAAACATATTTAAAATTCTCACAATGACCATATGGGGACAGAAGTTATTATTTTATTTCAGTTCTTCAAAATTAATTTTTAATTGAGTTTCAATAATGTAAGTTGCCTGCTCAAGTACAAATACTGCACAAATATTAAAAGATAACTCTGCTGTGATAGTTCTGTTATATTGATTTTTTTACCCTGTTCTACAAATGGCCTCCATGTAAGTAGCTTAAAATAATACATTTTTCTTTTCTTTTCCAGTGATTCTGTGGGTTGTTGGGGCAGTTCTTTTCTGGGCCAGTTTGATCAAAGACACTGAACAACATAGGTGATTTCACCCACATGTCTGGGGCAGGCAGGGTAGCTGGAAAGGCATGTCATCTCTCTACATAGGGTTTTTCATTTTTTAGGAAGTTACCCAGCTTGGCAGAGGGTTGCTAACAGCAGGAAATAACAACCACTCAGCACTCATACACTTCTTAAGGCTACTGTTTTAAATATCCCATTGGGTAAAGCAAGTCATAAGCCAAGCCCGATTTTAACAGGAGGAAAGGCTAAGTCATATTACAAAGGGAAACACACATAGGGAAAGGAGAAATTTGTGGGCATTCAAGTTCTACCACAAGAACTTAAGTTTGAACTCATTCTTTTTACTCTAACACATTTTTCACTGAGTGCTTTTATTACCTCCAAAATGAAGACAACGTATCCAAGCCCTGGTGCAACTGTGGAAATAAAAGGAAACTGATATTTATTTAGATTGTACTATACACTTAGCACCATCCTAGGAAATTCCCATTATCTAATAATCATATTATGGATCTAGTAATCTGGAAAATAATGTCATCTTCTTGTAGTCTGAAATGCATTAAGCAGGTTAAATCATGCTTTAGAAATTCAAATTAAGTATTATGATAAATGACAATAGAGGTATCATAGATCTGTAACTTCAATAACAAATTTCCCTTAGGTTATCTTTTTGGATAATGGGCTTTTCTTCCCAAAGATTCTGTTATAGAATAAAGTAGAATAATTTTAGGCTCTAAAATATGGTCACTATTATAACCACAGCTTATTCTGAGAAAAAAATGTACAAACACACACATACACACACACATATATATATATATAATATATATTATATACATAGGCACAAATAGCCCTTGCAAACATATGTATATGTTATATATATTATACACACACAAACACACACACACAAATAGTCTTTGACCTTTACTTGTAGATGAATTGGCTACAGATGCTTCCATAGCTTAATGATTTTAAAATTTCCTTCAGAATGGCCTGAATACGTCAATTAGATTTAATTATCACTGTGATCAGCAATGTTTATATTACGTGCCAATCATTGGGTTAGATGCTTTCCACAGATTTTTCTTCATGTAATCGTCACACTAACACAATGAGGCAGATAATGTTATTACCTTTGTATATGAAAATCTTTACGAAACAGAGAATATAAGTAGCTTAAAGACATATAGTTAGCTAAATGGCAGAGCTAAGCTGTTAAGTCTGGCATTTTAACTCAGAGATTAAACATTTTATTAATAAATAATTCTGCTTTAGTTTATATCAAAGATTTTTATGACTAGTTATTTAATGGTTTGAAGGAGAGGCAAAATTTTATTTCTACCTCTTAATCCCTTTGACTAGGCCTGAGAATTAAATTGGCACATGATGGATAAAGAAAAGTATAACATTCTTACATGTACTTGAGAGCCCGCCATAGGAAAGTGAAGACCCAATGAAGTGGTTAGAGCTGAATGCTTACATACTAAATCGGACAATGAGTAGTATTAATGAAAGCATGACAAGCCCAGGGCTTGGGTTAGGACAGTTAACTGTGGAGAAGTGACTAGGAAGATAAAGATCAGCTTCCCAAGTTTTCACCCAGGTTTCCCTCAGCCTAACGTTCTTTAATGTTGCACAGTCTGCAACAAGAGAGGTTGATCAGTTGCACCACACTGGAGTAAAGTTGGTGAACAATGGGAAAAGAACTCAGTGTTTGTGCAAAGATCTGAGGAGAAGAGCTTTATTTGGGGGAGATGGAGCACTTGTCACCAAGAAAGCTGCTTCTGCCTTTACTGCGCATGACAGTGTCTTTAACCTGCTTGCAGTTAAGCTAGCCATACATCTTAAAGGTCAAGCCTTGCATAGCAGTTACTAGCCTATTTGGCAGATTATCCGTAGGTAACAGTAAGTAACAAGCAATTCTGCGAACCCAGGAGGTGACAGGCTCACAAGCCACAGAAGAGCTATTTTACCGACTGCAGAAGAACATCCTGTTCGTAGTCCCCGAGGATCCTGATTGGCACCTCTGTCTTGTGACAGAACGCCGTGGTGGCCTCCTTCTAGGGGACAGGGCCCAAACTTTAATCTCTGGTGAAAAGAATATTTCTATTGTTTTTTTACAGGGAGTATACCTTTCAAACAACAGTTTTATCTCTTGCTTTTAGGACAAAAAGGGAAAGTCAGAGGGTCCTTCTTGCATTTGTTCTTTTACAAATGCCTTGATCTCAAAATAATCCTTAATGTGGGATATTTTTAGGTGACAAACATTTCTTTTCATCCTTCAAGACTAATCGACCATATTGATAACCACTAAACCTTTATGACAGTCCAAGTTTCACAAGTGTTTGCATATGCCTGAACTCATCTAAGTGCACACATGAATATGTATAGTTCTTTGTATATCAATTTAATTTCAATGAGTTTTTTTTAATAAACTCAACTTTCTTGCTGACATAGCATCATGGCCAAGGCTAAAGTGTAGTATCTCAAAGAGATTAATGGGTCTTTTTTCTCCATTTAAAAAGGAAAATTCAGAAATGTATTGTGGTGTATTTTTCAGACTCTTTCAAATCCCATTCTCTTTCCTTTTGAGAATGTCTAAACATTAATAAGTGCCTTTCATCTGGATACAAATTAGATTCCACTGTTAAGATGAATTTGTGTGAGCTCTAAAGGTGACCATAAATCAGAATCCTTGTTCCTATGATTCTTAGCTCTTTGAAACAAAATTTGAAATTACTCAGATATTTGGTACCAACATTCCTGCATCCACGTGCATTCCTGCATCCACGTTGCCAGAAACTGGCTGTGGTGGATGCCTAACCAGATATATGAATCCACAAATTAGAGATCTGATTGCTTATTTTCCTGCCTCCTGTGTTTGAGAAGTAGTTGTGGGGGCAGTGGGGACAACAGCAAGTTTTTGTTTCTTGATTGTCTCTGAATGTTACTTCAGAGAAGATAATGCCATAATGATAAAATAACCACAGTCAATGTACAAAAAAGCAAAATCCAAATTAACTCTGTAGAATGATACCATGAATAGGAAGAATTTATATTATATGTAAATATGCAAGACTCCATTCTTCACAACATGGAAGCATACAACCACTCAGAACATTGCTTTGAGAATTGTTTTATATTTGGATATACAGTGTATTATATATTATTTTATTTTTAAGCTTTGTCCAGAATTTATATTATTATTTAAAATTTTATTACATAATTGCATGGTTATATCACATTTTCAAGTATGATGTGCTCTGTAATTGGTATTTACCTTTTTATTTATAGGCATTTATATTTTCACTAGGGTTATGTTCACTATGGCTATTTTATCAGATTATATGGAAAAAGATGTTGGAGGTAATGCCCAATCGAGTTCTACAGGTGATTAAACTGAGGTTGAGAGTTTAAATGAACACATTTATTTAGTGTCAAATTAAGAACTAAGAACTCTGACCAGAACAATTGAGTTCAATATTCTTTATACTACCCCACACTACCAAAGACAAGGAGAAAATTAAGAAGGGAAAAAGGAAACAAAATAAGATTAGAGAAGTAGCTATTAAGCAAGGATGCATGCCAGGATCATGCAGAAAATTAAAAAAATATATAGTTATATATTTAATATGATATGTTTATAAAATATATGTATTTATTTATATATCCTAACACATTCCAGAACAAATGAATTTGAATTTCTGGAAGTTCAGATGTCCAGGTGAGACAATAGGGCACAATCACTTAGGCTGGAGAAAGATTCTGTGTGGTAAAGGTCAGTGTCTAAAAATCACTTCTGAAATGCTCTGTTTGAACTTCACTGGCAGACCTCATTACCAAGCATGGCATGTGACACCACTGATCAAATTCATTCCTGAAATTCTTTCTTCTCTTGCTTTCTCAGACTGTTTCCATCTATTTCTTTTTGAATCCTCTATGTGAACTCCTCCCTCTAAATTGCTTTTTAAATGTTGATACCCTGTTTACAATTAGAACAGTGGTTTTCAACAGGAGACCAGTTGGCAGTGTCTGGACCAATTTTTCCTTATGCCTCCTCTTGGGGTGCTTTAATAGCATCACTTCTATAAAGACCATGGGTTGCAGCTAAATATCCTACACTGCACAGGTGTCCTCCCTACCAAATAATTCTGTAATCCAAAATGTATGGTGTAATGTTTGTGTGTTCAGGACCTTTTTGACTTAGGTAATGTAAGTCAGAAAGTTAAGCTCTTATGTGTGAAGCAACCTTCAAATCTTATTTTCTTTTAATTCATAGAGCAATGAGTGAAAATGCTTTAGCCTCTGCAAAGCACATTTGACAGGAACTACTTCTCATTCATCTTCATATCCATGGTCTTTAAAACAGTAAGCACTGAAAAAGGTGTTTGACTTTTAAAATAGCCTGAAGATATAGAAAGTAAGGGGAGTTAATTTACTAAAATGACTACGGTTCCGTTAAATGAATTAATCCAAAAGGCAAATAATAAAAAGGAACTAATACTGACTTCATATTTTTCAAACTCAATCAATGACGTAAATTCACTGACAAAATCAAGTTAACTATTTGTAAAATAAATTTGTTGCAGTAATCCACAAATACATCATATCACATCTTCCAGAAATACAATCCTCGCTTTGTTTCCCTTTTCTGTGGTTATGGAGAAGAGTTAGGTAGAAAATGCTCTTGAAACAAGCTGCCATCACTTCACTATACCACACTTCAGCCTTGGGATTTTGCCTCATCATGGAGCAGAAAAAAAAAATAGTCTTGTGAACTTGTGTTAGGTGATGGATGCATAGTAATTAAATTATGATTGGCCTGAATTCATTGGTGCTATTTATCAAGGCCTACAGTGAGACAACAGAGCTCTTTTAATTGAAATGGATTTTATTTCAATTTCATAATGCCTAACATAGAATGAGAAGGATGAGAAAAGTGAGAAGAAATTCCATTTCTCATTATTTCAGTGATTACCAGTGGCTAATGTTTTATGTTATTAAATTAGATATTTTTACAATATAAAAAAAGGCCAAGGCAAAGGGAACATGATAAAAAATGTAGTTTTATATACAATACTTCTGTAAAACATGCTGAGTGGCTTCTTATAAAAAAGGAGTTAGTGTTTGGAATGCTCTAAAATCTAAACAGTCTTATTTCATGCTTAGCTAATTATTTTGACAGGAGTCTAGCTGATGTGTGCTTTTCCATGCAGATGAGTTTGTTACAAACAAGATGACTGTCATCCACATAAACACTCCATAACTAATTCTTAGTTCCACAGAGAGATTAAGTAGTGAAAGTTAGCAATTAAAATTCAGTGACAATGTTTTCCTCTGCAATTGATTAGTGAATGGAATGTTCATTTAGTGGACATGGGCTATGAACAGTTCCACCAATTACCTTTCTTTTGGAACCTCACATTACCCTGACTTCTATGGATTCATGTCTGTGTATATACATGTGTATATACATACATTTTTCTTCTCTTCAAAAATCTACACTTTTTTTGACACATTTTTCTCTCTTTGTCACCAAGTTAATTTTCTAGTTTGGTCCTCTTTTGCTTACGATCCTCTCTTCTTTTCTTCCTTCCTTGATTTTTATTTTATTTAAATTTTTTTTTTCTTATGGGTTGTGCTAGAAACTTGATCCCTGGTTCTCAGTTTCTATAAACTGTGTTTTAGGGGAATTCATCTATTTTCACTCAATGATGATGCTAAAATCTCTAGCTTAACTGCACTTTGAGTGTTTAGCCTGGTATATATCATCTTCTTTAACACATCCAAGCTTTTTGTTTTCTTTGAACAATATGCAGACTTTTTTTTTTTCTGCTTTCATCAGAGATGTCCCAACATTCTCCAAGGTATCTTGTTCTAAAATCTAAAGGTTATCATTGGATTTTCCAGTGTTCCTCTTTAAGCCTTCAAATACTTGCTTTTCCTTTTCCTTTTCCTTTTCCTTAGTAGTGACTTTGCAACTACCCTGTTACCTACACTGATGAATTTGTGCCATGAATTCTGAATATTCATTTGTTTTACGTTTTACCTCTCTGCCTTTATTTTGAATTGAAAAGTAGTCATTTCAGAAAAAAATTCTTGATGTGATGAAATGGATTAGCTCAAAATTGTCAGTTGATCTCATTATTCCCAGAATCAAATACTGCCTATGTCCGAAATTTGATAATACCATAACTCTTTTAGTTTTCATCTCTTATTTGATCCTGGATAGTCTTCAACAAGCTCTTTACAATTTACTTAGTAAACTTGTCCCTCTTTATTTCATTCAGACTTTTTCCTAGGTTTGGAATAGCCTTCTTTGGTTATTTAATTTAACGGATTATAAACTGTCTTTCAGGATCTAGCTCAGATCACAGCATCTCCATAATTGAGTCATTTTGGAGGTATATCTCCAAATAGAAGGTACATCTCCAAATAGAAGGTTTGTGTATCCATTTTCAGATATGTATATATTCTGTTATAACATTTTATGTTTTCTCTTTGTCTTTTGCTTCGGTATATTGATGATGTTTGAATATATATGATTTCTGTTTATGTATAGATTTATTCTATCTACCTACAAAATGATTTATTGAAGTTTATGTTAACAAGCATGTATGTATTAGAAAAGTGATGTAGGAAATAATAAAAATAGAAAAAGAACTAGTTTGATTTTGTGATGGTTATGTCTATGTATCAACTTGTTTGGGCCACAATGTGTCCAGATAGTTGACCAGACACTATTCTGAGGATTTCTGTAAGGGCGTTTTTGGATGAGGTTCATATTTAAGAAAGTAGATTGAGTAAAGTGGATTGAAGGCCTGGATAGAAATCAAAAGCTCAACCTTCTCAAGTAAGGTAGGATTTCTCCTGCCTATCTGCCATCGCACTGGGACATCAGCTTTTATTCTGCTGTCAAAGTTAACTGAAACACTGGCTCCTTGTGACTCTCAAATTTGCCTGCTTTGGATAGGAGCTAAACCCTGGGCCTCCTGAGTCTGCAGCTTGTCCCATTACCGTACAGATTTTGAGAGTTCAACACCCATAGTAGTGTGAACAGTATCTTACCATAAACCTCTTTCCCTATATACAAATTTAATGGTTCTGTTTTTCTGGAGAACTCTGATGCAGAATTAATCTTGCCTTTTATCTTGCCTGGCTAGTTACTAACCTATCAATGGGGTAAAAGGAAAATGAAGAAGACAGGACAATGGACCTACCTACTGGAAAACCAAAGCAAGTCCTAATTTCAGTTTGTTTCTTACTGCCTGCATGAACTTGAGTAAGTCAACTAAGATTCATGAGTTTGAGGGTTCTTTGAATTTGCAAAATGTTGACTTTTAATCTTAGATTGATTTTGTGTAGAGAATATACTTTATGTGCAAACACCTTCATGACTGCTAAATATTAACAAATAAAAAGTGTCATTACTATTACTATTTTTTAGTAGGGCATTTCACCTAACACATATATAAAAAAAGCTTCTCAAGTTCCCAAGTTACTAAACATGCCAATGGCACATCACAATTCTGAAAAAAAAAGAAAGCACAGAAATACTTAATTCTTATTTATCATGACAGCCACAGGGGAAAGGTGGAAAAATATTTTAAAGCCAAAATTTCTAGCTGCAAGATGATTAACATAGTATCTTAAATAGCATTAGGTGAATTCTGAAGTATACCGGAATACCTTACATATCGTGAGGCAGACCAGCCAAACAGTGTATTCTAGGATGAAATTAGTAGGAGGCTCATAATTCAAAATTTGGTACTTAAAGGAAACACACACACACACACACACACACACACACAGAGCAAATTACTATAAGTGTCCTCTCTTTACAACAAAATTGAAAAGTACTAATGCATGCTAGTTTTAGTGTAATAATTACATGCACCAGATATTTTAAAGTAGTCACAAAACAACATATGGCTTAGCTGTTCAGCTGCAGTGAAAATGTGGATTTTTAAGAATAAAAATTAGTTTGAAAAGCAGCAGGCAACAGTGATCTTGAATCCCCTGTATACCCATAAAATGGTGAAACCATCTGTACTATGTGCAAGCTGATGACCTTGGATTAATTCTAGCAATGTCATTACCCAATTAGTTGAGGAAGGAAAGATACTTGGGAATTACAATTACAGATACATTAAAATTATGCAGTGCTTTTATTCTCAAATATTTATTAAATCACATCTGTCTGATAATCATTATATGATTTTTTTTTTTTTTTTTACCGTTTTTCACACAATGGAATCTAAGTTTCCTAGGTAAAACAGTGAACCAGATCTGAATGACCTCATTATGTTACTTGAGCATACTTCAAGTATGTGTGTCTTAAAAAATTAAAATCATATCTCCTTTTTAATCTTATGATTTCTTAGGAAGCAATGATTCAGAAAAGTTAAGATACAGTAATTTCATATGATGAACTATTTTTTAACAAAGAAAAATATAAATACGCATGCTAGATCATGTAGTAATTTTATGTCTTACCGTTCTTGTTCTTACTTTCTAGAAACCTGCTGAATCTCTAGGGGTTATGCTAAAGCATAGTTCTTTGACAATGAGGAGTGATTTATTTTTGTTGGTGGTTCTCTAAATGGAAAACCAAAGTTTTATGATACTCTTCAGAGAGGAATTTTCTGTGTAGCTACTTATCCTCATTTTTTAAGTCAAGAAAGCTTTTGACAAGCATGCTATCTGCAGATGAAACCTAATATGTGGAGGAAAAACAATCTTGGTGACATTTATGGGCATGATATAGATGAATATATTAATATTAACACTACATACAAAATGCTAAGGAAAGTTAATTATAACCTACTTGAAAATGTACCATTAAAATTAAACTACAAGAAACCTTGTTTTAACATCATATAAAAAATTGCATGACAATTGTAATTAAGCTTTTCTTATTTTGGGGGGTAAAATTTACTTTATATGTGATACCATTGTTAGAAGAGGGAAACAGTTGGCATTCATTTTTAATGCATATTTACAGGCTTAAAGATAATGACTAATTCGTTGATTGAATTTTAAGACTTATGCTACATGTACATAGGGAATTAAATTTGATGTAAATAGGAAGATTTTAAAAAATTTCCCAAATATTCAAATGGATTTATATCCATTTATATCCAGATATATATATATATATATAGATTTATATCTATATATATCTATACAGATATAGATATATATAGAATTTCTAACAAATCAATATAATAAACTCCAAATATTTGAATAAATAGTTCACAAAAGATGATATGCGTATGCCCAATAAGCATAAAAGTCATTCTCAGAATCTTTAGATATCAGACAAACAAAATTAAAACCATAATATAATAACAGTTTTCACTCATCTCAGTGGCTGAAATTTGAAGACTGGCAACACCAGTCTTATTGGGCAAGGATATAGAAAACTGATTGGCACTGTCTTCTAAATGTCAACATATACCTAGTCTTGGCCTGAGCAAGTACAGGACTAAACATTTACCCTAGAGAGCTTTATCATTTTCTTTATCTCTCCATCTGGATCATGGCCTAAAAATAAACCTTGCTTTATATTTCCCATCTTAAAATAAACTCACAGAAGTTCCCCTAATGTTATTTTCTTATGCACATAATATGCTTTTATTCCTGTATCAATATTCATTGTTTCCTTTTGTGTTGTTGTTTTCTCTTGAACAATCTCTAGCCATCACTTGCCACCACCACATGCCTAACACTGTTGTTGTCAAGGTCACCAACAACCTCTGCCATATTAAATACTATAGTCATCTCTCAGAGTTCATTTTAGCAGATCTATCAGCATCCCTTGATTAGTTTAACACTAACTCTTGGAACAATTTCTTTGTCTCCTGGGATGCTAGTCTTCCTGGGTTCTCTTGCTTTGCTTCTTCGGTCTGGTACTGATCACAGCTATATCCCCAGTGCATCAAATAGTGACTGCAGTGATATAGGCACTTGATAAGTATACGTTGAATAAATTAATAAATGAACAATTGTGTTTTTTAAAGCCCCTCTTGCTCTACTCTATGGTTATTTTTAATTGAATAATAAGATTAGCATTTAAAACAAGCAAAAACATATTTCAATCATTGAAACCTGGTAAGATATTTTATAACTCAGCATATTGTCTGTTTTATGATAAGCATTATATATGCAGTTAAAAGCAATGTGTATTCTACAGTTACTGGAAGTACTGTTGTATAAGTTTCAATCAGCTTGTTATTGTTATTTTAACATCATACATCTTTCTTTATGGATGTTATTGTCAAGTTGTGCTAATATATCCAGGTGCATGGATTTATTTCTATTTTCTTTTGATTTTATCCATTTTTGCTTCATGTATGTCCAAGTTCAGTTATTAGATGAAACTTATTTAAAAAAGGTCCCTTTGATGAAAGATCTTCTGCTCATATTAATGTCTTTTTCTATCCCTAGTAGTATTTCTCACTTAGAATTCTAGTTTATCTCATATAAATGTAAGCTCTATAACTTTTATTTGGTCATTTTTTACATTATATATTTTTTATTCTTGTATATGTAACTGACTTTATCCACTTAAAGTAAATAGCTCGTAGAAACATAATTTTTCTTTTCCAATTTAGTTGATAATCTTTGCAATTTGTTTGATTCCTTTAAATTTATTATATCTTTATAATTTTGTTTAACTCTATGTTTTATATTTCTTTTATATTTGTCATATTTCTGATTTTAACTTCTTATTTTATTGCATTTTATCTGGTAATTAAAGAGTCCTTTTAATCCATTTAGATCTCTCTCTGCTCTTTTAATTCTAGATTTGCTGGTGGTCTTGGAAGTATAATAAAACTTATAATCTACCACAAGTCTTCATGAAGCTAATATTGTAAAACGAATGTTAAATGCAAGATTCAAGCAACAGGTCCTTTGATATTATTGTCTTACATATAATCATCCATATCCACCTAAGTTACAATGTTTTTCTAAGCTGTTAAATTTTTTTTAAGAGATGAGGAAAAGATGGTCTTTTATGTATTTTTCTATTTCATATTGTCTATCTTTTGTGTTCATTTTTTTGTGGATCTGAGATTACATTTTGTATTGTTTTTCTTCAGCCTCGAGAATTTTTTCACCATTTTAAAATTTAGTTCAAGCCTTCCGAGGAGAGATCCTCTTGTTTAGCTGAACATATCTTAATTACTTTCTTCATTTAAAAAAATTACTTGCACTAGATATGTGGTTCTAGTTTGATAAATATACATAGATATACATGCACATATGCAAATTTCTTTCAGAACATTAAGTATATCATATTACTGTCTTTTCTTCATGCTTTCTTATGAAATTTAGCCAGAATTATTATTAAGGTTACCTCTTGTATAAAATGTCAAAATTTTCTTCAGCTGCTTTTAAGAGTTTCTTCATATATGACTTTCTGCCGCTTGATTATAAGATGATCAGATATCAATTTGTGTTTATAGCACTTAACTAGTTCTCTGGGTTTCTTAGATCTGAAAATTTTATGTTTTATTAATATTTGTTCACATATTATTTTTTTTCAAAATTTTCCATTCTCTTTTCTTCTGAATAAGTAATGGCACAGATGCTTGTTCAAATTTTCTTCTCAATTTTGTTTTTTTCTGTTATAGTACATAATTCCCTTAGAGGATGACATATTTGCTTTCTTTTCTTGTCTGTCAACTTTTATATTCTCTTCAATCCTGCAAATTTTCCAATGCAGATATTATATTTCTTGTCCTAGAATTTCTATTTTTTATTTTCCATATATCTGCTGATATTATTGACCTGTTTGATTATCACGACCACTTTTCATATTAATTCCTTAAATATTTCATAATTGCTACTTTAAAGTCCTTGCTTTTTAATCTAACATCTATGTTATCTAGGGTTTTTTTTTCTATACCCTACTTCTTCTCTTGACTTAAGTTAGATTATCCCATAGTTTCTTGTCATCTTTACTCATAGTTCTTATTTATTAATTTTTGATATTTCAGATAACTGACTGAAGACCTTGAAATCCTGAAGCCTTGTTTGTATTCTTTCTTTCTGCCTCCTTCTTTCTAATAATGGTGCTGGGGATCAAACCCAGGGCCTTGGACATATTAAACATGAGCTCTACAACTGAACTGTACCCCCAGTTTTTGTGGTTTCTGAGATCAGATCTGTATTTATTTTACTTTTATTACAGAGTGAATTCCTTAGACCTGGACAAAGTAATGACCATTCTTGGTCTCATCAGAAAAACCAGTGTTTATCCAACACAATACGTACAGTTTCTGGCTCTCTTGTGCTGAACAGCAATATCTTATTTATTTATTTATTTATTTATTTATTTATTTTTTGGAGGGGTCCCCATGAAGGTATATTTTCTGGAAATTTTCCATTCAGATTATGGGGCTTCGCACAGTGTGTCTCTCTTTTACAGATTTATCAGCAGTCTGGTAGCCCTATCCTTAGCCTCTTGAACCTGGGAAATCTTTAGCCTTTTTCTGAAATTTTAGCTACTCCACTCAATTCAGATTTGGAGCTGTCCTCATGTGAAAATCTGTATAAACAGGGATCTAATCTAATGCAGTTCCTTTCTTTTAAAAATCAAATTCCTTCCAATTTTGATTTTTATAATTCTATAATGCCTTTTATACTTTGCACAGACGTTACACATGTTTATATACATAAGGGCGAGTCCTGTAAAAGCTGCCTTGGCTATTTTAAGTCTCTCTCTCCTTTTTATGATAATGATTACTGATACTATAATGGCATCAAATTTATTAACATATGCTAAAATTTAAAGATTAAATCTATAAGCAATTGCTTATTATATGTTATAGGTATTTTAAAAATAAGGTGCTGATGGCAAAGGAAACAAGAACTTGAAGAGAGAGCATACAGAATGGGAGAAAATGTTTGCCAGCTTCACCTCAGATACAGCATCAATCTTCAGGATATAAAAACAGCTCAATAAACATGACTACCAAAAAACAAATACAATAAATGGGCAAAGGAACTGAACAGGCACTTCACAGAAGAAGAAATATGAATGGTCAACAAATATAGGAAAAATGTTCAACAACTCTAGCAAATTAAAACTACACTGAGGGCTGGGGATATAGCTCAGTTGGTAAAAGTGCTTGCCTTGCAAGCATAAGGCCCTGGGTTCAATCCCCAGCACCGCAAAAAACGAAAAACAAAAACAAAAAAATTACACTGAGATTTCATCTCACTCCAGTCAGAATGGCCATTATCAAGAAAACAAGTAATAATAAATTTTGTCCAGGATGTGGGGAAAAATTTTCAATCATACATTGCTGGTGGGACTGCAAAATGGTGCAACCACTCTGGAAAGCAGAATGGAGATCCCTCAGAAAACTTGGAAAGGAACCAACATCTGCCCTACTTATTGCTTTCCTCAGTATACCAAAGGACTTAAAACCAGCACAGTATAGTGACGCAGCCACTTCAGTGTTTACAGCAGCTCAATTCACAATAGCTAAGCTATGGAACCAAGCTAAGCTAGGTGTTCTTCAATAGATGAATAGATAAAGAAAATGTGGTATATGTATACAATGGAATATTACTCAGCCATAAAGAAGAATAAAATTATGGCATTTGCCAGTAAATGGATGGAACTGGAGACTATCATGCTAAGTGAAAAAAGCCAATCCAAAAAACCAAAGGTCAAATGTGTTCTCTCTGATATGTGAATGCTAACACACAATGGGGTGAGAGGGAATAGAAGTTCACTGGATTAGACAAAGGGAAATGGAGGAAGATGGGAATAGGAAGGACAATAGAATGAATTGGACATAACTTTCTTACATTTATATATGAATAAATGACAAGTATCACTCCTCATTATGTACAGCCACAAGAATGGTAAATTATATTCTATGTATGTATAAAATGTCAAACTATAGTCTACCATGATGTATATCTAAAAAGAAGAAATAAAAAAATAAAAAATAAGGTGCTTATATGTATTGACATATTTTATATTACACTAATCCATGCTGTTTAAAATAAATAAAATTTTATTTAAGTAAAAGTTAGTCTATTATACGAGTACTTAGGTCTGACAAATGCACCATTAGTTGGAATTACTGATTTATAACTGGGTTGATATCTCTTTAAAATATTTATTTGTAAAAAGTGAAGTTATTTTTTCAACTATAATTATTTAAATGTGTTCAGCAGTTACCACATGATATAAACTCTGAGAGCTCAAAATGTGAAATAAATGTCTCTGATTACATAGATAAGCAAAATAAAACCAGATGAGGGAAGGCACTCCTATTCCTAAAAGTAAGTAGTGACAAACAAAACTGAAGTCCCCAAACTTTCAGAAACCTCTAAGAAAGGAAAAATTCAAAATTAAAATCTCAAAATTTTCAAGTAGGTGAGATTTCTTAGTAAGAACTCTATTGTTATTAGTGGGGGTGAGTAACATCAAGTGGTATTCAGGACTGCAAATGCCCCAGTGCACTGTTTACCAATCCCAAAGGAAAAGCTTGGAGTACTCAGTGGAGAGGTTTTGGACATTTTATTTCTTACTCACTTCTCTGCAGTGGTGGCCCAGGGTACAGTGGAGGGCCACACCATGCCCAGAAGCAGGGGAATATATAGGAGAGGTTGCATGCCCACTGGACAGGTGGATTTCCCACCCAGGTTTATTTTTATTTTTTTATTTTTGGGAGGGAACCGGGGATTGAACTCAGGGGCACTCGGCCACTGAGCCACACCACCAGCCCTATTTTGTATTTTATTTAGAGACAGGGTCTCACTGAGTTGCTTAGGGCCTCGCTGAGTTGCTGAGGCTGGCTTTGAACTCTCAATCCTCCTGCCTCAGCCTCCCAAGTGCTGGGATTACAGGCGAGCGCCACAATGCCCGGCTTCCCACCCAGGTTTATGAGGACATTCCTTTATACCTAGGGTCACTATACTTCAATCTCTCCTAAAGATTGGAAAGAAGGGAAGTGGCTAGCTTCCCCTCTGTTTCCTTTGTTATCACATTCCTTAGAGACCTTCTTAATTCACTGAAAGCTTTCCTAGGCACTGATTAGTATTTAACTCAACAGATGGGCTTTCAAAATGTTTAAGTTTTATATTTTACTTTTCCTCTGAATTATTTAGAGTTTTAGAAAAGTTATTTTAATTTTCTGAAAATTCCAGGTTTTCCATTCTAATGCTTCCTGAGCTTTATTACTGGAATTCATGAATTCCTTTCAGGTCTACAAGTGCTAGGTGAACCCAAATCACATTACATTTGCAGGCCATTCAAAATAAATCTTTTGATTTTCTTTCCCTCTTTGTTTTTTAATTTTCCTGTGATCTGAATGAATTGCTATAAATTCCCAACCTCATTGATAAGAACAACTATAGCCTATTATTTGTGTTATTTTATGAAAAGAACTTACAAGGTACAGAACTTCCCATTCACAGTTTGTGGCTGAATGGGAATAGTGAATGAGTTGTTCTAATCTTGCACATCATGTCTATAACACTGCACTTTTATACCAATAGTCACTTCCAGCTGAGCTTGGAAATGTGAGAACCTCACAGCAAGCAATATTTACCCTATACTGCTGGGAAGTTCATGCTTTACCCAAAGCTTCTAAGGCACCCCAAGTTGCAGGTGTAAAATGGAACTCTTCCATCATTTCTTTTCCCCTGGGTTGTCTACTTTGCCAAATTCCCATGAAGGATTTAAAGGACAGAATTTCAAAGATTTCAGAGCAAATATGCTCCCCTCTTTCTCTACACAGCTTTTATTGTGCATCTGGAGCTTTGAATATTTTATTCTGTAAACCTGTTGCACACATTATTTTCTGAGCTGTTCCCTACCACATGCTGTCAGTCTATGCTAAGCAGGAAGGAAAGAGTCCTGGCTCCATCTGGTATCATGTTAACTTTTACCTCTCAAATACTCCTATGTTTGGGAGGAGCAACTAAAGTTCATTGCTGTAATATTTCCAGATTCCATATGCATTTAGTTTTTAGGTCAAATAACTAGAATTAAAACAGAAAAAAAGAAAGATTGCGGGTGTTCCCAGGATCTGAGTAAAAGGTTGAATTGGCAATGATTTCTTCAAGGAAATATAAAGAGTTTAGGTATTATGTGAATTATACTTGTGTAGTGAAGTTTATTGAAAAAACTAACATGAAACTAAGTTCAAGTTATTATTTAACAAACATATATTTCAAGTTTCCTATGTGCTGGGAAACTGGTAGATACTGAATAAGAAATCATTAGAAAAATATTATCTTTACATATATATATGTGTATGTATGTAAAAATTTCTAATGTAATTCAGAGGTTTGAGCCACAGGGTGAGGAAAAAAAGCTTTAATATTGTGTCAACTAGTCTCATTCAGTCTGTTTATTCCTCAAAAATCACTTGCTCCAATGTAAACACTTCCTAGCCACTTTCAGTCTTTCAGCTTTCTAGAGGATATGCTATGGATCTATAAGAAAGTTTGTTTGGAGGTTTTATATATTGGAATATCATATTTTTAAAGTCACTGAATCTATTTATTTTTCTGTTTTCATTTTCCTGATGTTTATTTAAAGAATTTTTGTCTTTTACACGTATAACACATTGAATCAAAATGTGCGGGGTGTCGTCAATACAATATGCCTTAAATTAGGGAACTTAAGTCATTTCATGACCCCCTGAAACTGATCTATAGTAAGTCATTAAAAAACAGTAAATTCTTCAATGAAATTCTTAAACTTTACAGCACAAAGAAGCTTAAAGTATTTTAAAACTTGCCAACTGTACATAAATACATACAATGATTCTCAAGTAAAAATTTTTAAAAATATATAAATACTACTGAATCTAAAAACTATGAAACCAAAGCAAACCAAATCAAATCAATAAAAAACCCAAACAGGTAAAAGTCACTATTGCCAAACAGAGAGGACAAAAATAGGTTTAATTTTAAGAAAACATCAGAACTATTTCTCTTAATGTATGTCAAAACCAATTCCTATTCTTTTCAAACAAATACATTAGCTATGCAACCCATTATGTTAGCAATTTGAAAGCAGCTCACAATAGATAAGGAGATGGAAATGGGTGGATAATCTCATCCAGAGGAGAAATCCACAGGGTAACTCTTCTAATTTCACATCATACTTCATGGAAAAGACACAACAGGAGAATCATAATCATATCACTGCCCCTTTACTTTGGCCTGTACTTTACATAAACCTCAACAAATTGATTTTTCCACTCTCAGTGCAGGTTTTCAAATAGATAACTTTATGGTGTAGGTTTTACTAATGTTCATCTTAAAATAAGAATTAAATAGGAATTGACTAGAATTGGAAGTTTGCACAGCACTGTTCTTAGGAAGCAAATGGAGACTTTTATCTTTATATCTTAGTCAACTACAAAAAAAAAAAAAAAAAAAGAAGAGACAGTAAGCGTTGACTTTGACTGCAACAGTTATATTGAACATTTAAGTATTGAGGACTCTTACAGTCTAAAAAATTTGTTGTTCATCCCCCAAAACTGGTATTGATATATTGCTATATATTGATTGATATGTATTGTATTGA
This sequence comes from Glaucomys volans, assembly GCA_020662805.1. Lineage (NCBI taxonomy): Eukaryota > Metazoa > Chordata > Mammalia > Rodentia > Sciuridae > Glaucomys > Glaucomys volans. The sequence goes on from JAJEJO010053751.1 coordinate 67,834, forward strand.
TCTGAATGATAGCTATTACTATTTATCATGCTGAACTTTAAAACTGATATTTAAAATATTTTATTTAAAATGAATAATAAGCTCATTAGAATAGCAAAATATATTTTTAAATAAAACATTCTCCATTTTCAAAATTAAAGTTAGTGATAAAATGATTTCTAAAATACTTTTCCAGATCTCTTTAATGTCTAGCATCAAGAGACAACACATGGTGCTATGGTCTGAATGTTTGTATTCCTCTGATGTACGTATTTCTCTGAAGTTCATATATTGAAGCCTGATCCCCAGTGCAGTAGTATTCTGAAGTGGGGGCTTTCGGAAGTGATTAGGACATGAGGGCAGAGATCCCATGAATAGGATTAGTGCCCTTGTAAAAGAAACATTAGAGAGACACTTTGCCCATTACACTATATGAGAACACAGCCAATAGGTAACATCTATGAGAAACAAACCTGCAAAATGTCCTGAATCTTTGGAATCCCAGACTCCAGAACTGTTAGAAAAAAATGTTTATTGTTTATAAGTTCTATTGTATATAGTGTTTTGTTATAGTAGCTCAAACAGACCAATACACATGTGGATTTTCTTGTCTGTCTCTGAATTTAACCTGCAGCAATGTTATTTTGCTTGGAGAACAGAAAGAAAATTTGACCTTACAAAGATACTAATTTAAGACCTTTGGGTATAAACCAAGGAGTGGGATAGCTGGGTCAAATGGTGGATCCATTCCAAATTTTTTGAGGAATCTCCATACTGCTTTCCAGAGTGGCTGCACCAATTTGCAACTCCACCTCAGCAAAGTATAGGGATGTAGTCACATCTATGTTCATAGCTGCTCAATTCACAATAGCTAGGTTGTGGAACCAACCTAGATGCCCTTTAATTGAAGAATGGATAAAAAAACTGTGGTGTATATACACAGTGGAATATTACTCAGCCATAAAAAAGAATTAAATTATGGCATTTGCCGGTAAATGGGTGGAGTTGGAGAATAGCATGCTAAGTGAAATAAGCCAAGCCCAAAAAGCCAAAGGCCGAATGTTTTCTCTGATCAGTGGATGCTGATACCTAATGGGGGTGGGGGAAGGGTCATGGGGGGGAAAGGAAAGAATGGAGGAAGTGTGGATGGTGTGGAGGAAAATGGGATGGGAGGGTATGGGAGCAGGAAAAATAGTAGACTGAGGCAGTACTATCCTATGTATATATACGATTATATGAACTGTGTGAATAAAAAAAAAAACCCAAAAAACCAAAGATACTAATTTAAAATTGGGAGGATTATTGCAACACCTTTTTCAGATATTTTGGGATATTCTTCTTCAGTTCTATCCAAAATGCAACAAGTGGCAATTTTAAAATATCAATTGCTATATGAAATATTAAACAATATCAATGAACCAATGAACTGTAACCTTAAAGCATTCTATTTATCTTGCATATTGACTGCATCATTTACCAGTGCATTATTTTGTGATATCATGCATTGGCCATTTTGAAAATATTTGTCCACAGGATTATGGACCACTTCCAAATGTTGTTATATTTCATTAAATAAAAAAATTCAGCTTTATTTATATCATTTCTGATGTCCTCAGAAATGCTTTAATTATTGGGGAACTGTTGTGCTCACAGTAGTGGGCACACATTCTGCTAGATTCAATTTTTGCTTGAAATCATAGCAGCATACCTGTAATTTTGTTCATACTTTGTTTAATTTTGATAAAATGTATGCCAAAAACCTAAGCCTGAATAACCATAATTTGTGTATCATCCATTGTATCTAGTAATAACAGTGTTCTATGGAAAAAAAATCTTTGCTGTGGCTCAAACACATAAGTACAAAATGTCACACAATTTCACTGTGAGAGAGTCACCATACCTTGTTCTAAAGCAGAACTACTTATGTGTACTTGCTTATTTCACAAAAAGAAAAAGACGTGTACTTAAACATTGACAGTTAATAAAAATCAATATGTCTACTGTTTAATCAAGGACATTCTTATTTGAAATTTACAGTTTTTTTTTTCCACTGCAAGTGCATGATATTGAAGAATGCAGTGACCACTAATACAGTTTTGAGTCAATGCTTTAGTTTTTGCTACAATTCCACCAGTTTTACTTTTACAGTTTTACATCATTTGAATGCCAGCACATGGAAGACACAAATAATGTATTAGTATTGTTATGATAATAATCCTTTTCTACCTCTTAAAAAATTCTCAGGAATCCCTAAAAGTCTTGCACCATACTTTAGGAACTTGTGGATTATAGCAAGAAAACAAAAATGAACAACTCAGATTTCATTCTAAATATCTGTACTAAAGGTTTTGAGAATAACAGGGATAGATAAGGCTAAAAGGCATGTGGTTTGGATTTCCTATCTTTCTTCCCCATCAAGGAACCAATTCTACCCCATTCTGCAAACAGGAATTGGACCTGCTTCCTGCACACACTGAACCCTTTCTGAAACATTTCCTCATGAGTATTCCTCAGTAAGACTGGTTTTTTTAACTGTAAAGCCAGACTTGGAGCCGGGCGCGGTGGCGCACGCCTGTAATCCCAGCACTTGGGAGGCTAAGGAAGGAGGATCGCGAGTTCAAAGCCAGCCTCAGCAACTTAGCGAGGCCCTAAACAACTCAGTTAAACCCTGTCTCTAAATAAGAAAAAATACAAAAATACAAAAAAGGACTGGGAATGCGGCTCCGTGGTGGAGTGTCCCTGGGTTCAATCTCTGGTACCAAAAAAAAAAAAAAAAAAAACAAAAAAACCCCCAAAACCAACCAGACTTAGTTAACCTGTATTTAAAAAGGAAAATGGCAACTTTTTCCCTTGGGGGCTCTCTGAAGTAACTTTCTAATTCCTAATACCCTGTTATTCTAAATATAAAGAGTTTAACCATTATTTAAAAGACTTTAAAAAGGCAACATGTTGTATACTGAGAATGCCGATTTCCACATTCACCTTTGTACTGGAAAATGGTATCCACTAACTTTCTTTCTTTACATTTGTCATATAAATAAACTCTCAGATCTGAAATTAAAAAAACAAAAAAACCCAAAAAAACGCAATGACTAAGACAATGACCAAAAATAGGCGATGATCAAGACAAAGAAAACTAAAAAGACCTCACTTAGTTATTTTACTATAAGAACAATGATAACCTGGGCCAGTGTACTCAGAAAAACTGACTTACATCCAATACTAGCATAATTATTAAGAGCATTCTCTTCATTCTCAAAGGAGTACCTGAGTGCATGATTATGTAGTCACTGTGCCTAGAGCAGACACCTAAAGTTATTTACATATGTTCAAGTCTAATGTTTACCGTAACATGAGGATTAATTTCTATAGAAGTTATAAGATAGTGAAAATAATCTCAACCAATATTAGAAGTATAGATTCTGAAATTAATGGCACACAAGCATGTATTTAATTAATATTGAGCAGTTCTTTTAAAAAATCAAATCTGGCAAAATTACCAATAAAAAGGACCTGAAAAATCAATCAGGGAAATTTTGGGGAAGAGGAAATTATATAATGGACACATACCTTAAATTGGCAGAGCATATTGATCTCCTATTTCCAAACCTGAGCTGCAAAACAAACCACCTTAATATTCTGTTGTTACAGTCCCCAAGAATTAAAATTCTCAAATACCATGTCCCAGAAATGGAAGACACAATTCCCCGAAACTGAGGGGTAACCTTTAAATTAAGGAAGTTGGAAAGTCCCTAAAGGCCTAAATATACCATCAGGAGGGAGAAATAGCTAACCGCTAATCGCTAACATCTGCTTCTGTAGCGTGGCTTGCTGGCTTTGGCTAGAAACAGTGACTAGACTGCCCACCCCACTCACAAGTCATTTTCCCTATAAATGCTGACAATGAAGGAAATAGTGTGTAATTCCCCTCTACCCTGCTTTTAGGTGTATGGGTGGTCGTCGCTGGCCAGCTATAATAAAGGCTTCTTTTGGCTTTACCTGAATGGCTTGGATGATCTCGTTCTAGTTGGCTATAACACTCTGCCTTACAATAAACAGGTACTTATTTCTCTTGCTGAGAGTTTTGTGTGTCGGCAGGGTTATCTCTTCTCTAATCTGTAAACTGTCTGGGCTTGCTCATGGGGTTATATTTTTAGTAAAGTTGGGTTTCTCATTCTTTTTTGACCAGTGTTACCTGGGAAGTATTGTTTACATGATTCTAAGAATCAAGGTAAATCAAGCCAGTTCAATTTTATCTTCTCTTCATACTATGCCCACTAAACTGTCTTGACCCATGTAACTAATTCACAGGGCCAAACCTTAGCTTGCTGGGAAAGGGAACTATATGCTACTCACAATGAGTTGGTACTGCAAAATTTCATGAAAAATAAACCTCATATTTATTTTTTATACACAAGGAAGCAGAATCTAGGATTCTGCTTAACCTCAAAATAAAGGAGGAGAAATAAGTAGTATTTTTATATGGCTATATCATGTGAATTGAGGTTTGCAAACTGAAGGAACATGACATCAAAGGCTGGAGAAAAGTGTTAAAATGTTATGGAAAATAATATTCCTATAAGATAACTTCCCAAGAAAATGGAGGGACCATGTGGCTCCAGAAGTGGGAGGGAAAATTGACTAAACATAAAACTCTCCCAGGGCATTCCTGATAACAATAGACCCTAAAGGAAAGGGCGGTTATGGAATGCCAGGCCCTAAACCTTGGCCTTCCCCTTGTCAACCTAGTCCTGAATGAAAATGGGCAAGATTTGAATACTCATCCCTGGGGGTCTGATTTTAACCTGAACAACTAGCCCCTGATGGTCAAAACTGCATGTGCATGATTTCCAATAATTACATCATCCTCATGTTATACCCGAAGAAAACAAGATCATCCAAGCCGATCACATAAAGCCAAAAGAAGCCTTTATTTTAGCTGGCCAGCAATGAACACCCACACACCTGAAAGTGGTGTGGGGGGGAGGCGGGGGGGGGGGGGGGTGGAGTGGGAGGGGGTTGGTGTTTGCAAGGCAGTACCTTTGTTGCCAGCATTTATAGGGAGGGGAAGGAGTTAGGGTAGGGCTGACTCTCCCTCCTGATGGTATTTGAGAATCTTTTAGGGAGTATAACACTCATCGTACCCTATAAATCCCCCCAGAATCCCCCCTGTAACTGAAGCCATTTTCCCATCCAGAAAGTGAACCCGAATGGAACCCGAGTCTGCAAAGAAATAAAGGCTTCTCTGAATCCATGGAGGTCTGCTTGCCATCCTTTTGTGTTTATAAGTGTCACCAGTCCTTTGTTGTGGGTTGAACTGTATCCCCCTCCAAAAGATGTTGAAGTCCTAATCCCAGGTGCCAGTAGATATGACCTTATTCTGAAGAGAGTCTTTGCAAATGTAAGTTAAGATGACAGCATCAGGTAAAACCATTAGGTAAGCCTTTGTTTCAGTCAGCTTTTTTTTGCTGCTGTGACCAAAAGGATCTCACTAGAACAATTTTAGAGGAGGAAAAATTTATTTGCGAGCTCGTGGATCCAGAGGTCTTAGTCCATAGAGGGTGGCTCTATTCCTCCAATCATTTCTCCTCTGAACCTTCTTTCAATTCCTCACATGTGAGCTTTGAGGGACACCTCACATCCAAACCATAACAGCCCTAATCTAAGATAACTGGTGTCCTTAAAAGCAGTACAAAATACCAGGTGGAGACCGACATGGGGGCGGGAGAATACACTGCAACAACAGAGGCAGAGACTGAAGTGCTGCTGGAGCAAGTCTGGGAACGATGAGGATTATTGTAAACAACCTGACGATAGAAAGAGGTAAGGAAAGATTCTCCCTTAAGAGTCTTAGAGGGAACATGGTCCAGACAACATGTTGATTTGGGACTTCTTTTACTTTGTTTTTTACTGATTAATTTTTTTTTTTTTAATTTTTACAGACTGCATTTTGATTCATTGTACACAAATGGGGTACAACTTTTTGTTTTTACGGTCATTCGCCATGCAGATTCATACCATTCGTGTAATCATACATGTACATAGGGTAATGATGTCTTTTTGTGAGACAAAAAAAATTTGTTGATTGAAGGCACCCAGTTTATCATACATTGTTACAGCAGCCCTAGGAAAACAATGCAAAAAACTGCAATAACCAATTGCCTTAACATGCCCTGATGAGGGGGTAAATACACCCCACCACCTATATACTGTCTCCGTGGTATTGCTTAGTAAAATAAACAAAAGTCTAGAACCCCAACTAACTTGGGGCAAATCAGAGATAAACAGCGATGGGTTAAGGTGCCTACACAAGTAAAGGACCTTGACTTGACATGGCTCCTCGTATCAAAGACTCTCCTAGACCCTGAACGCCTCAAGGTATTGATAACTGGAGTGACTGGAATTTGTTGAAATGGTGAGTACAGTTGGTAACTGTGATATAGCCAAACTCTAGTGAAGTTTGGTGATGATAGTCGTCAAAAGTATTACAACATGCATGAATGAAAACTTTGTAAACCCTAATTTCTTCTTCTATCTCTCAGTACTTGCCAAGTTTCCAACCATGAATAGCTACCATTTCTTCCTGTCAATCTTTTTAGAGAAATGTTTTGACAAATTTTATTTTCCATACTTCCTTGTTTTTATCCATACTGGTAAAGGGATAACTTTTGTGTTTCTATTATCCTTACTGGTTTTCATAAAGAATCATTAGGAACCTTATCTTTAATTTTTATTTCTAGAATTTAGTCTACATTTTTTCAATATTCACGATACTTTATGAAACTACTTTGTAAATAGAGGTTAAGAGATAGCACTACTGAATAATTTTTTCTTTAGATAATAAGATTCAGAGAATTATTTCCCTATTAGCCCTCTTTTAGTAATGATATCCTGAATCAAGGCAGGAAACACTGAGAAAAGTGAACGCATAATGATAAGACTCATTTAGATCTCCAATCAAGAGCCAGTGGTATTTCATAGATAATGTTAGCATTTAAATTAACATAATACTGAATGAGAATTACTTAAATGGCATTTTTTTAATCTTCTTGTTATCCCTATCCTCAGCATATTCTAATAGAACTCATAATTGAAATGGAAAATTTGAGGGAAAGCAAAGTGCCAAATATGTGGTGCTTAAAAATGGTGTATATATATATATATTTTAAATATCATGTTTCAGTCAGAAATGACTTAAAGATAATTCTTTTCTGTTGAGACCCTTTTCCCTTTAACTTCAATATTCTGATTTGGTGGGATAATGACCTATGATTGACAAAATACTTTCATTGCCACTAATGCATTTGTTTTTTACCAAAAAACCTGGAAGAGAAATGATACTATTCCTCTTTTGGTGGGAAAAATTAAGTACAAATAGTCTAGGCTATTTTTTTTTTCTTTTTTTTGAGACAGGTTCTCACTAAGTTGCTTAAAGTCTCACTCATTGCTGAGGCTGTCTTGAACTTATGGTCCCCTTCCCTCAGCCTTACGAGTAACTGATATTATAGGCCTGTGCCAACATACCCAGTCACAAATGATCTAGGTTATTTTCCAGGATCACATAGGGAATGGGACTAGACTTCATGTGCTATGCAGAAAAGATAGAGCCAACAGTTATTACCATCAAATTGAGAAACTATAAACCATGAGCAATTCTTTTCTAAACAGAATAGCATCATATATATTTCTCCAATCATCTCCTTTACCTTAGAACTACTAAAGTTACAGTCAATAATCTGTCTATTGCTTTATATTCTTTCCTCTTTTTTTCATTTGTTTAGTTTTTGTAGTATTGAGAGTAAACCCAGGTGCTCAAGCATGCTAGGCAAGAAGTTTACCACTGAGCTACGTCCCAGCCCTTTTTCTTTATGTTCTTTTTGGGTCCATTTCTGTGTGTCTGCGTCTCTTACTCTCTGGGTAGATGTGTGTTAAATAATTGCTTGGAAAGAAGAAAAACTTTGTAAGAAGCCTAGACTCTGTATTTAATTCTTGATCTCTAAGCAGTAGGCATTAAAAATGGACATTTCAAAGGAAATTTCCAAGAACTATAATTAGGATGCAACATAGGTGCCTTCAAAATGAATAGAAAATAAAGAGAAAAAATTTAAAAAGCATAAAGTTAATAGATTTTGACATAATTACACAGAAGTATCTTTGAGGAGCATTTTCAATAATTTATGAATGAATGCAGAGAACTATAGCCCTGGTGGCACAGAAGGAGGCACGAACAGGGTGTTTAACAGGTGTATTGATTGAATAATATATATGAGATCATGAGTTAACAAAAGAAGAAGGCAGAGGAGCATCTACATTCTCCAAAGTTGTATTTGTATGTAGAGAATATTGTTGGCCTAAAGAGTATGTATTAGGCATTTGTGCTTTTAGCATGATCCCAAAGGACTCAAACTTACCTTTCTCTGCTAACTTAATAGTCTATGCCAGCCACCTTGGAGAGGTTGTTAATAAGCATATAAAACCTCACTCTGCTTAGGCAAGATTTAGTTTCTTCCAGATGCCAAACTTACAGACTAACAGTCTTGCATCTGCAACAGCATCAATGAATGAACAATAGATCAACATCTCTTTACCCTGTTGGAAATGATCAATGCAATAGAAATTCAACAACACAATGGTCCCTGCTCTCACTGGAACTGTTCACTAACAGCATCAGATGCCAAAAAAAACAAACAAAAACTTATGAAGAATTGTAATGAGACTAGTATAGTCAGTTAGTGGCCACAACCTAGAGGACCACCTTTCTTAATAGACATTTTAGATATAAGACATTTCAGACCTAAGCTAGAACAATGATGGTTGAGAATGGTTAAGTTGCAGAATTCAGGTAATGTCTATAGACTGTATGCATAAGAAGGAGCAGATATAACAGTGAGAGCTTGGGAATCTATGAAAAAATGTTTCAAGTCAATATAAGTGGAGAATATGGAAGTGTTATATAGAAGAATAAATGCTGATACTGGAGACAAACTTAGGATTTGTGGTTTTACAAGCTCTAAAAGCCCTGGTAAGGAATTTGGAGGCTATTTTCTACTAGGAAAACACCATGTCATCCCCAAACACATTTATCCATCTCCTTCTTTTCCTGTTTTTCACTAAGATCCAGGAGATTAATCACTGCAAATTACATTATCTCGATTTCTGACTGACTGTATTACTTTTAGATGTCATCAACAAGATATCCTGGCAAAAACTGGAAGACAGAACAATATAGAATTTTAACATATTTTTTCTCTGCTTCTGAGCTTTGTGCCATGTTTGCCATTGACTATGTCCTTCCATAGTATAGGAAATAAAAAGGCTTACTTCTCATATCAGATTCCTAGAAACAGATGCAAGCTTTTTATTGAGGGAGTAGGCTTAGAATTTAGTGAGGCCTAGGAAAGGCTTAAACTTAAACCCAAACCCATAGGGAACACTAAAGCATGAACAGTATTATAGAGTTGTTATCAAATTGGATTTAATAAGGTTATCCAGAGAAACAAAATTAATGAGACATATATAGATATACAGTAAAAGATGTCATATGAACAACTGGCTCATGTGATTATGGCTGAGAAGTCCATGACCTTTCCTCCTCCAACTGGAGGTCCAGGAAGACCAGTGGTGTGCTTTTCGTTCAAGATTTAGGGCCTGTGAGTCAATGGCAAAGTTCAAATTTAAATACTTGAAAACCAGGAGCCCTGAAGTTGGAGAGCAGGACAACACAGATTTCCCAATATAAAAAGAGTGGGCAGCTTTCTCTCCTTTGACTTTGATTCTATTTGGATCCTCAAGGGATTGGATGATGCTGCCCTGCATTGGTGAGGACCGTCTTCTTGACTCAGTCTGTGGATTTATGTAGTAATCTCTTCTAGAAGTATCTTCACAGACAGACTCAGAAAAAATGTGTAATCTGTTATCTGGGCATGGCATAGCCTGATTAGCACAAAACTTTGCCCTCATATTGAGGCAAGAGTGCAAGCTTTTTATGTCCTACATAGCTCTAATATAGGTAAATATGTAAAAGATTTAGCTCACTAACTTCCAGGTCTATTTCTTCTTCAGTGAACTACTATATGGTTTTAAAATCTACTGATCTATATGACAAGCCAAGTTGGTTTAAGTAATCACTGTTGTTTCTTGTGCTTCCAATTTACATTGATAATAGCCAAATTTGTAAAGAGTTACCATAGCATTTTTAAATCTACTATCAGTATTTAACTGTGGTGAGGAACATTTAAGTGACAAATCATATCGCTCTTGTTGACCTCAAATTATAAGTAGTTCCTTATAGCTTGTGATTCAAATAGTACTACTAGATCAGAATGAACGGAAATGATCCTTTAAAGTGTCAGATTTCAATCCAAGAGTTATAAAATGGTAAACTACTTCAAGTCTCCTTTCATGTATATTTGTAGTATTTTTAGAGATTACTGTTCTTCAAGTTTTATGATACTCATCAGTCTGGTAAAAAATTTAGACATTATCCTTGCATTCAAGGAGTTATATTTCCTGTTCAGATATAAACATATTGAGGAAATTGCATCCTTATGCATTGTCATGGTAAATATGAAAACTAATCTCTCTCTTCTTTCTTTATTATATATATGTGATTTTAAAATTCCAAACCAGATGTTACTTGGAGCATCACCTGATTTTTTTCTTTACCGCCAGATAATGTTGTTTAGGACCAACTCTAGAAAGAACTGTTACATTTGGAAAAGAACATGCAATGTCAAGTAGAGAACAATAGCAGAATATACCCACTTGGTCAATTTACTAAGTTAACTATTGATGCATTTCATTGCAGATTCATCTTGGCAGGAATATTCAGGAAAAATAACTATTCATAATCATACATTATTAGATAGAAGAGGTTGAGATAGAAAATTGATAAGTCTGTTCAAAAAATATTTCAGGGGTTGGAGTTGTAGCTTAGTGGTGGAGCACCTGCCTAATGTGCAAGGCCCTGGGTTTGATCACAGCCACCATGGATAAACACATGCGCACACACACACACACACACACACACACATACCCATCTGGCTAAAATTAAGTCTTCCATGCACTGAGGCATGGAATTGTAGATAGACCCATATATTTTTTCATTTTCAGGAAAAATGTGACCCTGCCCACTCTAAAAACCTGGAATTCCTTTAGAGGTAGGGTGATTCTGGTATTGGAAAGGAGTATGTTGCTTACTGAGTTTAATAATAAATGTTGATCTTTGTCTGGTATTCAAACTATGTTACTCTTCTTTTTCAGTAAAGAACATGCTATATACATGTTCTAGAAGATTATCAGATAATTTAATCTCCAGATATTAATCAACTTCTCTCAAAACCTGATTAACACTATAATCGATGTTCATGAAAACACACGTGTAACACTGAAATATGGTCATTATGTAGAGTTTGTAAAAATAAATAAGGTAAACATTTTATGACCACAATTCAAACAAATGAAGCCATGTATAAAGAAAGAGGAGGGCCATAAATAAACAGTGTATCTAAATACAGACATATTAAATGCTTAAAATTAAATATATTTAAGGCAGTAGTCGGCATAAATGAGTAGAAAATAAATGGAATGTGAAGGTAAGACTGAGTCAATGTGAATGTGGTAACAGTTTGTTCTAATTGACAAGAATAAATTAACCTGAGGAAATTAGATAAAAAAGATGTAATGAACTCATTTTACCAGTAAAATACATACATATTTGTTCAATATTACTAAATGTTGATGAAATGGCAATTAAAACAATAATCTGACAGAGATTTAGTTCATAGGTTAGGAGAAAATAAACAGGAACCAAAATTTTGCTACTCTCTTACCCAACATTAAATGAGAATGTTCTAAAATCTTTACATTTGTATTAGGGCTTTAGGGTCTAGAATTTTTATCAGATTTCCCTAATTTCAAAGTGTATGCTACAAGCACCTTTTAAAAATTAAAATATGTACACATTTTCACCAAGAAATTCTACTTAGTAGATCTAAATTTCTACAAATCCCCTTATTTTATATGTGTATGTTTGCATACAAGAATATTGATTCACATTCCCACACATGTATGTACTAGAGTGCTTACTGCAAATTGTTGATTGAAACGCAAAAGAGAAAAAATTTTACATAAAAATGTGTGTATCTCATAATACTTATAGGATTGTTGAAGAGCCATTTAAATCTATTAAATTTTCTTATGCTAATTTTCTACATATAGGTTGCTTATACTTAAGTCTATATTCAAATACATATGTGTGTATATGTTACATACATAAATGGATAAAGAAATCAATCCATTATGTATGTTATTGAATGTCTTTCTTTTTCATTTGATAGATGGAAATATCTGTTTATCACATATTATTTTAAAATTAATACCACATGTAATTCTTACTATATTTATATAATTCATAGAAATAACAAAATATAATGTGAAGGAATGTCAAGTGCCAAATTAAAATTTTTAAATTTCTGTCTACTCATCTACATATTATCTTCATATATACAGAAATATGTATACCTTATCATATACATACATAAGTTTTTATGAAGATTCATGGTGGTTCTGATTACATAGAGTATCATTCCTTAGGTATTTCTTTGTATCCTTAATATAAATAGACAATGGATAATGCTTCTATTTCTATCAAATGATAGATGATAAAAGGATGATATATACCTATTGCATTGGTTCCTAAGACTATTTCACAATCGCCTATGAAATTTGTGAGCTTCCAAAATTCTTCCAAAAATTGGGTTCAAGTTTTATTAGTCTGCTTCTTTTATTGCAAAGAAGAAGGCCATAATTGATAAACACTAATGGCTCAAAACTAAATATTTATGTGGGCATAAGACTTAACTTACTGTAAAAATTCTAGCACTAGATTGAGAAACTTCTCAAAGACTTGGCACTATTGTCACATTAGGGACAGACAGAAAAATGTATTATCTTAATTTGCATACTTCAAACATTACTTCAAACTATGAAATATTTTAGACATTCATAGAAGATAATATGATATTAAAATAATGTTTTTAATACCTATATAGCCATTATATATTACATCTAAATTTGAACTGTTGGGTGATGATATTGTTTGGATCTTTCTTGTCCCCAAAATTATGTGTTGAAAGCTTGGCCACTAGCCAGAGACTCTATTGGGAGCTGGTGGAATCTTTAGGAGGTAGAGACTAGTGGGAGTAATGTAGGCCATTGAGTGCATGCCCTTGAAGGGATATTGGGTCCCTGGTCCCATCCTTTCTCACTTCGTTTCTTGGTTACCATGAAGTGAGTAGCTTTGCTCTAAGCACTGCCCACTATGATGTGCTGACTCATCACAATACAAAGTGATGGAGTGAAAAGTCTATTAACTGAAACCAGAGAAACCTAGAAATGAAATAAATACTTCCTCCTTAACAGATGATTATTTCAGATATTTTGTCATAGTGATCCAAGGCTTGACAGTCCTCAATGAATCTTTTAATCTTCTACACATCTTTTGAGGGCAGACACCGATGACTTCTATGCCAACTGTCTTTTTAAGGACATTTTTATGGTGAAAATGTCTTGGAAGATAGAAATATTGTGTCTCCCTGGAGAATATGTCAGGCAAGTTTACTGCTCATTACAAAAGATTCAAGTACTTTAACCTCAAAGTTGCTCTCCTCCAAAGGAGTACATTGTGCTTAGCAGTTTTGTCTGACTGTCTTTGCATCACTTTGGGAATCTGGGGTCAGATATTTGACCAATGCTGCCACTTTGGCTACTGATACGGTCATACAAAAGTATTCTGGTAGTCTCCATGGAACAATGGCAGACAAGCATATTAGTTTGCAAGTAAATTCCCACACTCTTTGGCATTCCAGACACCAACATTTTACTAAAATATGTTTCTTAGTCTTAAAAGACTTAAATTACATTTACGTGATTGCTGCCTCTATCTTTTCCAGCAAATATGTGAAAAAATGTTTAAAAAGTTACAGTTGATATCATGAATTTCAGAGCTAGACTCCTGAGTTAGGTTTTGTTTTTCATTTATAAGTTTGTCTGTTATTTAACATTCTTTTCCTCCATCTAAAAATGGGCTATAATATTGAACACCTGGACTCATCTCATTAGTTTCTACCTGGTGGATTTCTTGTGGTATGAGAAATGATAAATTTCTTTCTCCCACAGCTTTTATCTTAATTGTTAAATATAAAACAATTTAATCTGTAAAGATACTTTCCTCAAAATCCCAACAAATAAAATAAAAATAAAATAAAAATAAAATAAAACAAATAAAAATAAAAATAAAAACAAATAAAAATAAAAAATAAAAAATTCCCAAATAAAAATAACAAATTTGAACATTTTGTGTAATTTATACAAAAGTATATAATGTATAATTATATATTCTTTGTCCATGTTTCAAATTGTTATCAAATTATATTTCTAGAAGTAAAACTACTGACCTAGAGAATATCAAAATTTTTCTGTTTATTGTTTTAAAGAACCAAGAAGCAAAGAGAGAGAAAGCTCCCCTCACACCTTCCCACATGACATTCTGCCTCACCTTGGGCCCAGAGCTATGGATTTGAGCAGTCATATGCCGCATCTCCAAACCATGAGCCAAAATAAACTTCCTTTTTTAAAGTTGCTCTTATCAGATCTTTTTGTCACAGTGATGAAAAAGCTGACTAAAACATTGTGTATTGATCATGTCCATTCACATGTGTTCTACCATTTCCTCCTCAGGACTCCCTATTAATTCTTTGGTAATCCTAGTAATCCTTCTTCCCTTCTAATTCTCTAGTAACACATTTTATATTCTCACACTTTTTCTTTCTTTATTTTTTCTTTCTTTCTTTCTTTCTTTCTTTCTTTCTTTCTTTCTTTCTTTCTTTCTTTCTTTCTTTCTTTCTTTCAAGTTTCCACTTATGAGACAACACATAGTACTTGTGTATCTATGTCTGGGTTATTTTAGTTGAAAAGAGTATCTTCATTTCCATTCAGTTTCCTACAAATTACAAGATTTCATTCTTTTTTATGCTGAATACTTCTCCATTGTATCTATATGCACCGTGTTTTCTTTATTCATTCATCTGTTGGCAGGCACCCAGTCTGATTCCATACACTTTTCAATAAACATTAGTATGCAGATCACTATTGTCTGATTCCAATGACTTCATTACTTTAAGATATATACTTAGGAGTGGTATAGCTGGGTCATATGGAAGGTCCATTTTTAGTGTTTTGAAGAATCCCCAAGAGGTTTTCTGTAGTGATCTTTCTAATTTACATCCCCATCAATAGTGTATAAAGGTACCTTTTTCTCCACAACCTCACCAACATGCTGATTTTGGTTTTGTTTTTATAATAGCCACTGTAACTGGGGTGAGATGTTATCTCATTGGAGTTTTATTTGTGTTTCCCTGACTGCTAACAATATTATACATTTTTAAATATATTCATTATCATTTGTGCATTTCCTTTTGAAGTGTCTGTTCAGATTATTTGTCTGTTTTTAAATTGAATTACTTCATTTTTTCTTGTAAAATGTTTTGAGTTCTTTATACATTATGGATATTAACCCTCTGTCAGATGTATAGCTGGCATGTTTTCTTTCATTCTGTGGGTTGTCTCTTCACTCTGTCTATTGTTTCTTTTGCACTGCAGAAGTTTTTTACTTTGATATAATCCCAAATCTGCTTTTGTTTCCTGTACTTTTGTAATCCTATCCAGAAAGTCATTGCCTGTACCAGTATCTTGAAGTATTTCCCCCATATATCCTCTAGTAGTTTCAGAGTCTCAGATCCTATGTTAAGGTATTTGATCAACTTTGAGTTGACTTTTATAAGGGAGAGAGAGAGAGGGGTTAAGCTTCAATCTTCTGTATGTGGATGTTTTGGTCAGATTTTTTGCTGCTGTGATAAAAAGACCTTACAAGAACAATTTTAGAGGAGGAAAAGTTTATTTGGGACTCATGGTTTCAGAGGTCTCATCCACAGATGGCTGACTTCCCTTGTTCTAAGCCGAAGGTAAGTCAAAATATCAGGATGGAAGGGTGTGGAAGAGAAAAAGGTATGGCAACAGGAAGCAAATAGAGAGGTCCACTCACCAGGGACAAAATATAAAAACAAAGGCATGCTCCCCGTGACATCTTGTGGATATCATCCAGTTAATCCATATCACTGGATTAATCCACTGATAAGATGAAAATTCCCATAATGCAGTCATTTCGCCTCTGAAAATTCTTGCATCGTCTAACATGAGCTTTTGGGATATAGCTCATATCTAAATCAAAACAGCAGATATACAGTTTTCCCAGCATTAGGTGTTGAGGAGTCTTTATTTTTTCCAATGCATATTTTTGTACCTTTGTCAAGAATCCGTTGGCTAGAGATGTGTAAGTCTATTCCTGGGTTCTCTGTTGTGTTCCATTTGTCCATGGATCTTTTTTTTTACGCCAATACCATGCTTTTTTTATTACTATGGTTCTGCAGTATGTCTTGAAATCTGTATTGTAAAAAAGCTTTGCTTTTTTTACTCAAGATTGTTTTGACTATTTGGGCTCTTTGTGCTTCCATATGAATTTTAGAACCACTTTTTTTAATTTTAATTTTTCAGTTTTGTGAAGAATGTCACTGTTATTTTGATGGGGATTGAATTAAATCTGTAGTTGTGCTTTGGGAATTATGAATATTTTAACTATATTCTTCCAATCCATAAACATGAAAGGTTTTTACACATTTTAGTGTTTTCTTCAATTTTTTTCTTAGTGTTTTGTAATTTTTATTGTAGAGGTCTTTCTCTTCCTTAAATTTATTCCTAGATAACTAATTAATTAATAACATTATTAATATTATAAATTGGAATGCTTTCATTATTTCTTTTTCAGGAAACTTATTATTATTTCAAAGAAAAACTACTAATTTTGTATGTTGGTTTGTATTCTGTTTTAACTGATTTTTTTTTTTAAATCAACTCTAATAGTTTTTTGACGAAGTATCTAGTTTTTCCATGTATTAGATCTTGTTATCCACAAAAAGGGATAATTTGACTTCTTCCTTTACTATATGTATGCTTTTGACTTATTTACCTATTTGCTCTGGTTAAAAGTGTTAATATTGTTTTGAATAACAGCAGTAAGAGTAAATATTCTTGACTTGTTCCTAATTATAGAAGATATATTTTTCAATTTTTCATCATTCATTGTGACTTTGACTATTAGTTAATTGGATATAGCCTTTATTATGTTGAAGTATGACCATTCTGAAAGTAATTTTTTCAAAACTTTTATCATAAATGGATATTGGATTCTATCAAATGCTTTTTCTGCATCTACTGTGTTGATCACGCAACTTTTAAGCTTGGTATTACTTATGTGATGTATAATATTTATTTATTGCCCTGTATTGAATATTCCTTGCATCCCTGGAATGGATCTTTTATTTTTTTAGTTAAAATAACATTTATTAATTAGTAAATGATATTCATCTGAATTTTGTCTGATTTTAATGTAGGCAACATATTTTTCCATGTTCCTTTGCATAATGTCTTTTTTCATCCATTAATTTTATTTTTAATTTATTTTATTTTATTGTCTTCAGTGTGTCTTCTGAAGAAAACATAGTTAGATCTTTGTTTTTAATCCATTTTAACAATCTTTGCCATATGTTTACAATGTCTAACCCACTCAATTTATGTCATTATTGATATATTTGTGTTTATTTCTGACAGTTTAGGTTTTCTATGTGTTAATGTCTTTTTATTCCTCTCTTTTCTTTATTGCTTTCTTTTAATATTAACTGAGTATTTTCTACTAAAGCATCTAAATAACTTTAATAATTTTTCCCCACATTTAGAACTTATTTTTTTAAATAAATGCTTTAAGACTTCTTATGTAAAATATAACTTAACTGGATCAAATTCAGTTTCATAGTAAATTTACATTAAATTTAGATGTATACTGAATTCCAGTGATATGTAGAAAAATTATTATTCTGTAGCTCTGTTCTTTTTCTCAGTTTTATATATTAAAACTGAGAAATAGTACATATTACATTTATTAATGTTACAAATTCATTAACACATTTTTGCATAGTTATCACTTTACCACTTTAGCCATATTTTGAGCTCAATACATCTGTCCTTGCATTTACCTCCTTTTAGCTGTTTTTGCAAATACATGCAAATATACTACACTCTAACACGTAATGGTCTAACAGTACATCTTGTAAATACTATTTTTATTTTTGCTACATAAATCAATTAGGAGAATAAAAGACATACAATATGCATTGATGTTCTCTTTTACAATTTTATAATTAGCTTAACTTGTTGCCTTATTTTGTGCGTGTGGATTAAAATTGCCACCTCATGTTCCTTGCTTTGGATCCAAAAAATTCCCTTTAGTATTTCATATAAGGTGGGTCTACTAGCAAAAAATTCTCTATTTTCATTTGTCTTAGGATATCTTTTTCACATTTATATTTGAATGCTTCTGTTTTTGGACATGGGACTTTGGGTAGGTAGTGTTTTTGTGTTTTGTTTTGCTTTGCTTTTTTTCCTTTCTTTTTCCTTGAGTTATTTGGACATGTCACTCCACTCCTATCTGGCCTTCACTGTTTTTGCTGAGTATGACATTAATCTTACTGTGATTTTATTGTAAGCAATGAATCATTTTTAAAAAATTTCTATTTTCCAGATTTTCTCCTTATTTTTGATTTTCATCATTTTAAGTGTCTGTGTTTCTCTATTTATCATACTCAGATTTTGATGAGATTTCCATATGTACAGGTGAGTGTTTTTCAATAAATTTGGTAAGTTTTCAGCTATTATTGCCCTTAGTACATTTTTCTGTTTCTTTCACTTTTTTCCCCTTCTTGCAGGAGTTCCATTACACGTGTTTTACACTTAATTGTATACTAAGTATATATTTCTATAGGGCTTTGTTCCTTTTATCTATTATTTTACCTCTTTATTCTCATATTGTGAGATCTATATTCAAGTTTTGTAATTTCTTTTTCTACCAGTTCATATCTACTGCTGAACATAGCTAATAAATTTTTCATTGTGGGTATTGTACTTTCCAGCTCTCAAATTTCCATCAGATTCTCATTTGTAACTATTATCTCTTTGTAGATATCATGTCTTTGATGGCATTATTAGCCTATCTTCCTTTTTTCACCTTTAGTTATGGTTTCCTTTGCTCTTTCAAACATATTTATAATGGATAGTATGAAATGTTTTGTGTTAAATCTTCTTGATTTTAGTATCACAGGCAGTTTCTATTGCCTGATTATAAAAATGTTTCTAGTGCTTGGGTCACACTTTCTTGTATATCTGCATGACTCTTTTTTTTTGTTGTTGTTGGAAATATGACATATTCGATAATGTAGCAATGTATGTATTGCTCCTTACCTTTGCAGAACCTACTATTTTTATTTATTTACTAAAAAATTGATTGAATTCTCTTAGTCAAGTCTGTTTCCATTCTGCCACCCTTTTCTTCAGCGTTGATTTTCTGCTGTTGCTCCTTAGGCAGGCATACCTTTGGTGATGGCCAGTCATCCTGGGAAACAATGGTTTTAGCAGGGTTCTCTTCATCTCTTTTTAGGTTAGGCTCTGTTAATTGCTAGCCGATGGTTCTGTTGTTTTCACTAATGACTGGGCACAAATTGTTGAACAAATTACTCCAAATTTGGTTCCCCTGAAGGAATAATTCCTGAGATCAGGGTTTGACATTTGTTCTGACTCCAAAAGGCATCCTACCATCTTTCTCAAGTTTTTTCACCAAAAGAAGCTGACCTACTCTTTAGTCTAGATTTTCACGGAATCTATGCATATCCTCTCCTTTTCCCTACTTTCAAAACTATATTAGTTAGGTTTTCATTGCTGTGACCAAAATACCCATCCAGAACTACTTAGAGGAGGAAAAGTTCATTTTGGCTGATGGTTTCAGACATTTGGTCCATGGTCTGCCATGTCCATTTTTCTGGGTCTAAGTTAAGGCAGAGCATCATGGTTTAGTGGAAGAGCACTGCTCCATTTATGGCAGCCAGGGAGAGAGAGAGAGAGAGAGAGAGAGAGAGAGAGAGAGAGAGAGAAAGAGAGAGAGAGAGATTGTAGGCAAAATTAATCCTTCCAGAGCACGTACATCCAGTGACCCACCTCCTCTAGCCTCACCCTATGTGTCTACAGTTAGCACCCAATCAGTCCATTCAAACTTGGATAAACTTATTAGGTTACAGTTTTCATAATCTGATTGTTTCACATCTGAATATACCTGCATAAACACAGGAGCTTTTGGGAAACACTTCATATCCAAACCAAAATGACAACATACATTGTTTTGAAGAGAATCCTTAAACTTCTCCAAATTCTGGTACAAATGATGTCGGTTCCTGTGGGAAAAATTAGAAGCTACATGTTTTATAGTACATTTTTTTTCCCCAACCAGATTATCTGAGCTAGGAGTCTGGATATGGGGGCAGGGGAAATGGGATTTCTAAGTGATACTCCTGCTTTAGAAACTTATTGCTCAGTAGAGAGTGCAGGAGACAGCCTAGAATCATCTTTATTTGTTCCTACTGGTATGACAACACTGCTATTGTGAGCCAGGGCAAAGTCAGTTGGAATTCCCATATTCTCAGCAGAACTTTACTCAAGATAAAGCCCCTATTCCAAGACTGCAGGTTGTCAGAGAAGGGAATCCTCTCAACTGTATTTGCCTACAACTTATCCTCAGCAACAGGTATTTGTGAGCAGAATGAGATATGCAACATCTTCTTCTGGAATAAAGTTCTTTGACTGGAACCTTGGGGAAGAGGAAACTTTCTGTTCATGCTTTCACCAGTCTAGAGTTGAGTTTCTATTATATTGATGTGAGATGGGGAAAGGAGAGAGAGTAGTCTTCATTAAAATATTATAGACTCTCACTTTTCTTACTGAATTTTTGTAGATTTTTCTTGAACAGGTGTTTATTCTTTTACAGTATACCCTTAGAATCATTTCCAGAGACTTTAAATGGTTGTCTTTGAAAATCAAAATTTTAGCAGTATTTACCAGTAACCCTGGGAGAGCTCTTTATACTGTCATACAAAAAAGTAGATCTCTTCCTTATTTTTCAACAAATGTGTTTTACCATCCATTTATAACATTTTCTATTTCTGGTTAAAATTCTCAGTTTCTTATACCATCAATTCTGCTCTTGAAGGGCTGGGGATATAGCTCAGTTGGTAGAGTATTTGCCTCACAAGCACAAGGCCCTGGGTTTAATCCCCAGCACGGCAAAAAAAAAAAAAAAAAAAAAAAATTTTGCTTTTTATTTTCTAGTTCACATTCTTTAAAAAAACAGAACTTTTTTGCCTTGATTTTGAGTGTTTGATTGACACTGTAAACTAAAATATTATTATTATTTTAATAATAAAATAGTTACTTTATTATTCATTGTGGTTTACTCTATCATTTCCTTTCTTGTTCATAATAAAATTGCCCCAGATTGGTTAATAGAAGACTCTCCAAGCTTGTGACTCTCTCCTTTTGAGTTTTTCTCTTTCATACATGATAAAATGCTGCATTTTGCCCAGATGTACCAAGTTTCCCCTATACTTCCACGACTGCTTATCTGGAATCAGTGACTTTTCCACTGAACTTTTCTTTTAGTGAAATATGGTATTTAGAAGTCATAGTCTGGATTCTAGGTATGCCCAATGACATTGAAAAAATTATTACTGTTAGGTTGTATTAGATGAGTTCCAGTGAGAAGCAGGCTCCAAGGTTGTATTTGCCAGAATATCAATGAGAAATTTGAGAGTATGCACCCATGAGGACAACTGCAGTGGGAGCATTAGAGAAATATCAGATAATTTGACAGTTCCATTAGTATGGAGAGAAAGAGGTAAGAAAAGTTGGGCAAAGGGGAGTAATAGATTTTAAAGAAGTTCTAAGAAAGTTTGATGAGATATAGAATCTTTTAGTAAATTCATCCATTTGAGAAGTCTTACTTCATATCACCAAGGAATAAGATGTCTTATATTGTGTCCCATGGGCAGAATGTCTAGAGAACAAATTTGGTAAAGGAATTAAGAATCTAGCAGTTGAGGTCTCTGGGAAATCATATTCCCTACAGTTGAAAATCTGAATGACATATTTTAATGTTCACCACATAGGTCCTGAATAAATTTATAAGTTTAAAATCACTCTTAATTGGGATTTTGTTACTTGAAGCCAAATACATTCATAATGGATATATCACTCTAAAGTGATTCATGTCATTTTATAGTCTTACTAGCAATGAATAAGTAAGTATTCTTGTTTTTCAATTTCTTGTCCTTGACAATTAGGGATAATCAAAACTGTTAAGTCAAAAGAAATTTATGAGTGTGTGAATAAGTAACAAATAATTAACTTTATTATTTTGCAATAATTTTACATTTAAAGAAAAGTTATAAAGATAATAGAAGGAGAACCTGAATACCTTTCATGTAGCATATTAGTCAAGGTTCTGCAGGAAAACAGAATAAAGTGTGTGTGTGTGTGTGTGTGTGTATTATACATACGTACATAAATATGTATACATAATGAAATAATGCATGTTCCTCTTTTACACAAATCCAATTTATCATTTCTAAATTATTTGGGATCTCTTTCTTGTAATAAGAATGTCACAGCATGAATTGATGCACGACTGTATCTTGAAATTATACATTAACTGTGATTATTATTTGTCACTATGACCTCATTCTACTTCCATAATATCTAAATGGATTTTGTTGTAGATATGTTGTAATTATGCTGTTTTTAATATTGCTATAAGGTTCATTTTATCTTTTTGGCACTGATTGAATGTTAGACAGCTGTTTTTAGACTTAAAATTTGTCATTTTTCTACTAACTCTAATTTTTGCCTTATGGAAAGAGACATAAAATTTTCTACAATATTAAGTCCTTCTTTGGCATAACTTCAGTGGGAAAGCAGATTTCATCCAATTCTTGTCCATCTGATAAAGTTCCCTATTCACATTTACCCCAAACCTGGGCACATTATTGTATTACTTCTATCATCTTTAAGAAAACAAAACAAAACAAAATAGTAACTTTTGTTTGTTTTCTTCAACAGCAAGGCATATGAACTGAAGTGGTAGGTTGTCTCTTTTTCAAAGGATAGGTGTGGTCAGAACCTTGTTTAATGCTGAGAAGCACAATGGTATTATTTCCAATCAGGGGTATAATCAATAACTTCCATCTTTAATTTCCATTGTTGCTTTTCTTCTTTTGTGGAGTGTAGACTCTGATTTTACATCTCCTTTCATATCATATTTATCTGCTATTTTTTAAAAAGAACATTCTACCCACATTCTGTCTTCTGTCACCATTTCCTGTTATCTCTTCTACCCATATTTCTTGCACAACAGTGGATATTATTACTATTATAAGTGAAAATTGGAATTGCTTCTTGACCCAATATTTTATCAACAAATTAACGTCCTCTAACTTAGCATACTCTTTCAAATGTGATTTGTTCTTCACTTATTAATACCAAATTGCTCCTTTTTATTTACATTGCTCTCATAGCTACGCAGCTATTGAGGAAGGAAACATCTTTCTTTTAATAGTCTGACTTTGACCAAAGTAGTACAAAATAGTTCTTAGGTTCTTTTCAGAATTTTACTGATCAGTCTCTGCAATTCACCCTGAAAGGTAAAGCCTATTTCTTCTTCTTAGGTTAGTTCCCTAAAGCTAAATTACATTGATTTAGAGTTTAAGGATCTTTGCCTTTGAGGAATGTGGCAATTGGGAATGTTATATTATATATCACATCTCTTATTTAAAAAAATAGAATCAATAAAAATATATTTTGATGTAAAATTTCACTTGACAGTAAAATTGCATACATATATACACACAATTATATGTACAAGAGGCAAACTTGTTCAGATCAATAATGCCCTCTACATTCCTCTGACTAATCTGATTTTTATCTCTTGTGCAACTTTCTCTATAAAAGAGTGCTAATTTAGGTCTTTTCAGATTCTTTACACATAAGACTGATCAGTTTCAGAAAATAATTTTGAGTGACTGTATGTGTAAGAATAATTGTTCTTTTACATCCATTGAATGATATATATGCAATGGGAATAGTAATATTATATATTTAACATACAATTTATTAATCAATAGGATACCTAAGCATATTTTAAAATTATAGAACATACATGTGTGAGAAATACCTTTGTTCTACATACAATACTTAGTACACTATAAGATTTGTAAAACTCCCTTCAATAATACCAAAACCTTTCAGGAATCTGAAATAAATAGAATACTAATAGAAAAACCCTGAAATAGCAGTTATTATTAAATAGCTAATAATTCTGTGCCAATATTTATTTGCTGTATAATGGGATAACTTTTATTATTCTATCAATTTCATAAAATAGTGAAAGGCTCACAAAAACATATATCTGTATCATCTGTCTCTTTGTAATAACCTTGAAAACTTTAAAAAAATTCCAAGCAAACACTTAAAAAAAGCAAAGCAAACATTTAGATAGATAGATCCATCTTATAAAATATTATGCACAGTGTTATTAGAATTGTTTGATGTTGATAATAAAATATAATCTCTGGAAGCATTGTGGGGAGAGCATCATCCTTTTAGAGATATTCAGAAGAAGTAAGAATCTGTTCAATATCTTGTTTTTTATTATTGTATCTGAGCCAAATGCAAAGATCCTTGTGTTAGTCAATGGGAGTTCTGAATGTAAGCCAGAGCAAGATGAGAAAAATGAAACACAATAAGGAACTGGCCTGAAGTCAGCTATTTAAAAATGAAAGTAGAACTTTCTGATATATTCAATTAATGTTAGGCAATTATATATTGTGTGTTTTCTAAGTGCCTTCGTATTCATCAGTCAGGATACTTCTAACCTTTGAATGAGATTAAAATATTGAAGGACCCATATTTCATGTTCAGCTAGCTTTCATGTCATGTGAGTAAAACAGGTACTACTGAGAGAGTCCATCTGCTACTCTCAAAGAATCTTTAAGAAAGGAAAGAGGAGCATTAATTAATGGAGTGTCTGATCCATATTTCAATTTTTTCTTACTATTCTAAAATATTTTCTCTGATAGATATATGGGAAAATGATCTTTCCTATATCCAATTTTCCATCCTTGTGCTTGCTTCTGAAATCTTGAACATTTCATGTAAAGTTAAACACAAAAAAGGACCTATGTTATGTAATGCAAACTTTGATTTTTCAACAATATTTTTGTGTTCGGCACGGATGGAAATAACACGGGAAACAGACCAATTTCAAATTTTCACCTTATTAGTAGCATTGAACACTATTTAAAACTATTTCAAGTTTGTTATGTCTACATTTGGGGAAGGCATTATTTTCTAATCCATCTTCATGATGAGAGTCAGTCTGTCATTTACTATGACCTGCAAGAATAAAGACACTGAATACACCTGGTCTCTAGATTCTACAAACATGTACAACATCA
This sequence comes from Glaucomys volans, assembly GCA_020662805.1. Classification (NCBI taxonomy): domain Eukaryota; kingdom Metazoa; phylum Chordata; class Mammalia; order Rodentia; family Sciuridae; genus Glaucomys; species Glaucomys volans. Next base: position 93,312 of record JAJEJO010053751.1, read on the forward strand.
GCTTTTCTTCTTGGCTAGTACTCAGGAAGAATAGTACATATTGCTGAAGAAGCACAACACACTCTAAAGGAAAAATCTAGATTAATTAAGTGATTTATAAGAAATATTAAAGAAGACATAGTGAAAATGTTAATGTAGTATAGAAGAAGAAAGGAAGAAGAAACAATCATAAAAGCTAGTTTTTTATGAGAATGTCAGATAGAGATTTTTATATGGACAGATGGAAGATGGTGGAGTAGAGGAAAATTGCATTCCATGCTGCCTGAGTTAGTACCAAACCAGTGGCAGAGGATGTGCCACTTCTCAGCAAGGTGGGTGAAAGAGGGATTTTGTTAAAATTCAATATTGGACATTTGTATTGACTTGAGCATTAAAAACTCTGCATACAGTAAACAAGAAAGAATACATGGTAGTTGACCCAACTGCCATACCAGCAGCTTTGGTACTGATTCACCACTGACAGAGGGAGGGAGAACATAGGCTTTGGTATGTAAAAGGCTGAAATAAAATATTATGCCTAATGATAACTAATATAGAGGCTGAACTCTGCACTGGAGCTTAAAAAGCACTCTTTGTATCAGAACAGGCTCTGGAGAGCTGAGACAGAGTTGTCTTGGGGTAATAGCAGCTCTGGGAGATGGGAGATCAGGAGAAAAGCAAACAAAACAAAACAAAAAACAAAACAGCCACAATATCCACAATAATAGCCTACTAAATGACTATCATGTGACACAGGGTGAGCCTGGCAGAACATGAGTGAAACAGGCAACAAGTAGACCGTACACTGGGGAATTGGAGATGGAAGGGTGTAGGGGAGCCTGACTCATTTCTCCTTTCACTCTGGTGGTTCACCTGGCTAGCTGAAGTGGGCTGGGAGTCTGAGAAGGTGGAGGTGAATACATGCAGGGACTAAGCCTGGGAAAGGTGAGCTCATGGGCAGCAGTGAGTGGAGGACTGATCCATGATTGGATTTCTTGGGAGGCTCCTGAGAACCAGACCTGCTTCAGAGCTCAGCTACTGTGAAGCCCTAAGTGTGTCTATCTAACCTCTCCAAAGCATTCACCACCAAGCAAAGCCCCTGGGTCTGCTTAAACCTAAACCCCATCTGCTGGAAGTCCCCTCACAGAGATCTGCGTAAGTTTTACCCTGGGAGCTCATCAAACTGGTATAAATGGACAAAACTCCACTGACAGTACCTCCTAACCCATCCCACCTCATATTTGTGAGAAGGGACGATGAATCTTATATCAAACAGCTTCAATCTTAGGCCACTCTACCTGGAAGCTCAGAGAGCAACACAAAAACAGGAAGGTGTTAACAACCTCCACCCCTTGCTCTGTCTATCACTATGTAACTCAAGAAACATTGTGAAGAGAGACTATTGGATATAGACAATGAACACCCTTTCTGGTTGATAGTTTTGACCACCTCAAGAAATGGTTTTTGCCTTCTTCACTGATTATTTTTAATTTTTAAAAATTTTCCCTGTGTGTGTGTGTGTGTGTGTGTGTGTGTGTGACTGTGTGCGCACGCGCATGTGCACGTGAATTCTTGTGCTGATGGATCAGGAACATATACTTGTACACTTATTTGTTTCTTTCTTTCTGTCTGTCTGTCTCTTTTTTTCTGGGAGTGGGGAAGTCTATTGGGTATTGAACTCAGGGACACTCAACCACTGAGTCACACCCCCAGCCCTTTTTTGTATTTCAGTTGGAGATGGAGTCTCACTGAGATGCTTAGCACCTCACTATTGCTGAAGCTGGCTTTGAACTCACAATCCTCCTGTTTCAGTCTCCTGAGCCACTGGGTTACAGGCATGGGCCACCACATCCAGCCTTTTTCTTTCATTTTTAACATTTTAAAAATGAAATTATTTTTTCCTAGCCTCGTCTTTTGAGAATTTGGATTTTTGAATTGTATATTTTGGTTTGGTTTTGCATTATTTTCTTTATTTCTCTGGTTTCTCTTCTCTTCTCCTGATAACAGACAAATTCTATTGTTCTCCTTTTCTCCTGAGACTTTCCTTCTTGTTCCCCGCCCTTCGTTTTGCATAAACATCACCTGCTACATTTCGTTTTCATTCGCTTTGTTCACTTTTTGAAATTGTAAACTCTTCCAAGACCCTAACACATTTTCTTTTTTCCTAATTAACTGTATTTTTACTCTTTCAGAAATATTTGGCTTATATAACTCCTGCCTCACCATTAATGGTAATAATGCAATAATTATTGTTGTGGAAGATCTAGTTGACATCTGCTATTTACTTTAAAGCCAGATCTCAGTCATGGTCATTGTTTTTACTGTTGACAAGTGCTGAATCCACCATTCCTATTTTGGCTGGTAATTAATGTTGAGGACATTATAGTACAAACTAGGTATTTAATTTAATGCTGTGTGCTGCTTGTAATTACTACTTCTCTTGTTTATTTAACCCCATTCTATGAGGTGCTGGGAACCTATAGGGACACTAAATGTTCAGAGACACTATAAGGTCAGAGATTTTGCTGCTGAACTAAGCCAAGCCGAAAGACAGTGCACCTTGCTGCACACATGAATTAATGGCAACAAGTCTTCAGCTGTACTTTAATGCAAAGAAGAGAAGAGACAAAAAAATAAGAAGAAACAAAAAACAAAATAATTATTAGATTATGTAATTTCTGCCCCATTCAAATTGGGGTGATTATGTAATTAATATACTAGACAGCATAGTAGACACCTGCTATCAAATTCCTGATTTAGTTCATGGCTTTTCATTGTTCGTACTATTGTTAAATACTGACCCCATCATTCCTTCATAGGGTGGCAAATAGTGTTCGGATGTCAAAGTAGACAAGGGACAATTAACATAAAGTTATACATTTGTTGCTGACATAAGTGCCACTCATGGCTTCCCTTCCCTCTAGAAGGGGTTGAAAAGAGATTGGGATACTTCAAGATCAGAGTAGAGAACATGTAGCTGAGAAATACATCTCAATCAAGCAACTGGGAATCTCACTCCACACACACTCTACTTCACCACAGCTTTGATATTACTCCAATTAAAAAAAAGTGAGGATCAAAAGCCCCAAACCAACAACAAGGACCCAAGGAGGAATAACCACAGGTCCTACACCTTGGCATCTACTTATACATCAAAAACAGAAGATATTTCTTACTTTTTGAAAAGGACATGCATAAAGATGAGGTGAAAACATGATAAAACAGGCAAACAAATCTCCCCCCAAATCCACAATTCTCCAACAAAAATTCCACTGATAGTGAGGTGGATGAAATCCAAGGGAAACATTATAAAAACCGATCATTTACCTGATAGAGAACAAGGACTTCGGGTTACTTCCCCTGAAGTAGATGAAGATGTCGTCACCTATTTTTCTATAGAAATGGAACTTAGAAATTGACAGGGGGACAATGTAACAGTCATCTAATTTATATTTTGACAATAGTTCTTGCTGCTTTGCCACTGTCACTTGTTTTTAAAATGGATATGTTTCTTTCTCTTCCTCTCTCCCTGCTCCTTCCTAATCTCAGGAGAAATAGGATTACCTTTTTTCCCCATTTTAGGCAGATTTATCTGTCCTTGAGTACACATCTACCATATGAATGAAGTAATCCACACTCTGGGGATGGTACCAGAAGATCTCAGAAATGACTATCTCCCAAATTAACAAGTGAGTTACAACCCCAACAGAGAACATGTGGAATGTAGCCTTTGAATCACCTCTTTAAAAGTCCCCTGTGCCTGCTGATGGGAAGAATAACAGCCTCTGGATTAGGAGTCCCCTGTGTTTCTTCTTTACTAGCAAAGCAATAAAATATTTTTTTACTTTTTTTCAAAGCTAACTAACTAACTAACTAAATAAATAAATGCAATGTTCAATGAACTAAAAGAAGATCTAAGGAAAAAAGAGATCTGTTGCAGGAGATGAAAGGCCACTTTAATAAAAATATAGAAATAGTGAAAAGGAACCAAGTGGAACTTATAAAAACAAAAGACAAAATCAAATTAAAAACTCACTTGAAGTTATCACTAACAGATTAGAATGCATAGAAAACAGAATCTCAGCTCTTGAGAACAGAACTTCAGGCCTTAAAGACAAGGTATATGATCTTGAATGCACACAATCCAATGACAGGAAAAATTTATAGAACATGACCAGAATATACAAGGACTCTGGGACAACATTAACAGATGAAACCTGAGACTCATTGGCATAGGAAAGAACTTGGAGATACAAACTAAGGGCATATAAAACATTTTCAATGAGATAATCACCGGAAACTTTTCCCTTATCAGAAATAGATTGACATCCACATATAGGAGGTTTACAGGACACTGAAGAGACCTATTCAAATGAGAGGCTCATTGAGACTTCATTACCAAAATGTTTAACAGAAAATAAGAAAAGAGTATTAAAAGCTGCAAGAGAATAACATATTTAGAGGCAAACCAATAAGGCTCACTTCTGATTTCTGGGTTCAGGCCCCAAATCAAGGAGGGCCTGGAATGAAATATTCTAAGGCCTAAAAGAAAACAACTGCCAGAAAACATACTTTATCCAGCAAAGCTTAAGCCAGCACTACAAAAGATATTCAAAGATAAATTGCACACAGAGGAATTAAAATACAATTCCCAAAGCTCCCAAATAGTGTAAGCCCAGAAGAATAATCTACTAAATGAGAATCAAGACAGCATAAAATATAGTAAAACAATAACAACAACAAACAGCAAAATACAAACACATATCCATACTAAACAATGAATCTTAATGGCATCTTCTTTTCCCCCAACCTGTGTGGGGAGGGAGTGGATAACCATTGTAGGTGTGAACCTGGCTGTGAAATAAAAACTATGAAAGTAGTATTTTAAGAAATAAAGACACAAAAGCAAGAATTATATATATTTTCAAAGCAGGGATGTGATGGATTGAGCAGACCTGATGGGTCTGACCCTAACAAAGAGAAATTCTCACAAACACTTTATTTATAGTGGTATACTCCATAGGGGGTCAGTAAGGAGCTCCTTCAGGAAAAACAGGATAAGAGTGGAGGAAACTAGTTGTGTGGTTCTTGGCAGGTTACACCCATCTTCCAGCGGATGTTTTTGATCCTAGGGCTAAGAGCTCAGGCAGGGCTCTATTATGATCTGGACTTTCTCAAACTGGGAAATTTCACCCAGGAGTTCACAGAAAGGCAGCTTCCCTGACTTATGTTGGCTCAAACAAACCCATAATTTATACACAGCTTCTGACATTCTCCCCAATTAAAGGACATAGATTAGCAGAATGGATTAAAAATCCAGTTATCTGCTGTTTAAAAGAGTTTTTAATAGGAAAAGACATTCACAGGCTGAAGGTAAAAGGATGGAAAAACTATCCCGTGGATATGAATCATGAAAACAAGTAGGAGTAGCTGTTCTCATATCTGACAATGCAGATTTCATGGACAAATTGATCAGTGGAGACAAAGAAGGTCAATTCATTCTGATAAAAGAAGCAATCCAACAAGAAGGCATAACAATAGTAAACATTAATGCCCCAAATGTCGGCACCCCCAATTACATGGAAAAATTACTTCAGGATATTAAATACTACACAAACCTCAACAAAATAATACAGTGTGATTGCATTACACTATTATCAACAAGATCAGAGATGAAAAAAGAGATATCATCACAGACCCTTCTGAAATTCAAATGATTATCAGAATGTATTTTGAAAATTTAAACTCCAATAAATGGGAAAACCTGGAAGACATTGACAAATTTCTAGACAAAAAGACCTCACAAAACTGAATCAAGAAGATATGGAAAACATATAAAACAATAACAAAACATAAAATTGAAACTTTCCATAAAGGAAAAGCCCAGGACTGCTGGATTCTCATCTGAGTTCTATCAGCCCTTCACAGAAGAACCAACACTAGCCTTTCTCAAATTATTCCATGAAATCAAAAGGGAGTAAACACTCCCAAATACTAACCTTAATACCAAAACCAGAAAAAGATTGCATCAGGAAAAGAAAAAATACAGACAAAAATCCCTGATGAACATAGATGTAAAGATTCTTAATAAAATATTAGCAAATCTAATTCAAAAACACATCAAAAAATAATACATCATGATCACGTGGGTTTCACTCCAGGGATATAAAGTTGGTTCAACACATGCAAATCAATAAATGTAATTCACCACTTAAGTAGAATTAAGGACAAAATTCTCAAGACCATCTCAATAGCAACAGTAAAGGTCTTTGACCAAATACAACATCCTTTCATGTAAAAAATTTTGGAAAAGTAACAGATCAAAGGAACTTACCTTGACATTGTAAAAAACCATTTATAACAGCCCCCCTCCCCCAAAAAAATCATGCCAAGTGGAGAAAAACTAAAAGTTTCCTCTAAAATCAAGAACAAGACAAGTCTGTTCACCTTCACCACCCCTATTCAATACAGTCCTTAAAACATTAGCCAGAGCCATTAGGAAAGAAAAGAAAATGATAGGGATATGATTAAGAAAGAAGAACTCAAACTATTTCTGTTTGAGGACAATATGCTCTTATATCTAGAAGATCCAAAGAATTCCACTGGAAGACTTCCAGAGCTTACTAATGAGTTTAGTAAAGTAGCAGGACACAAGATCAACATCCATAAATAAATAGCTTTTCTAGTGATTCAGTCAAGTAAGAAATCAGGAAAACCATCCCATTCACAATAACCTCAAAAAAGAAAAGAATGCAGTTGGGGATTAATCTAATCAAGGAGTTAAAAGATGTCTACAATGAAAATTAAAGAACAGTAAAGAAAGAAATTGAAGAAGACCTAGAAGATGGAAAGACTTCCCTTGTTCTTCCCTTGGATAGGCAGAATCAATATTGTCAAAATGGCTGTACTGCCAAAGGCAATATACAGATTCAATGCAATCTCCATCAAAATACCTATGACATTCTTCACAGAATTAGAAAAAAACAATTCACAAGTTTATTTGGAAGAAAAAGAGATGCAGAATAGCTAAAACAGTACTAAACAGAACAAGCAAAGCAGGAAGCATCACAATAACTGAAATGAAATTATACTACAGAGCTGTATTAAAAAATCAGCATGGTATTGGCATAAAAAATAGACATGAAGACTAATGGAACAGAAAGGTGCCAAAAATATATTCTGGAGAAAAGTATCTCTCTCTCTTTTTTTTTTTTTTTTTTGCAGTGCTGGGGATTGAACCCAGGGTCTTGTGCTTATAAGGCAAACACTCTATCAATTGAGCTATATCCCCAGCCCCAAAAGAATCTTTTTAACAAATGATGCTGGGAAAGCTGGATAGCTATATGGAGAAAAATGAATCTAGACCACTATCTCTCACCCTGCATAGTACTCAAGTCAAAGTTTGTCTTAGGAATTAGATGAGAAACTGGACAAATGCTAGAAGAAAACAAAGGTGCTGGCACCGACTTCCTTAACAAGACCCCCAAAGCATAAGAAATAAAACTAAGAATCAATGAGTGGGATGCCATCAAATTGAAAAGCTTCTGCACAGCAAAGAAAACAATTAAGAATGTGAAGAGAGGGCTAGAGAATGGAAGAAAATCTTGTGTGGGAACACCTGGGGCTTTGTGGTTCGCATTACAGGAAGAAGCATAATGATGGAACAGGCAAACCTGTTTCTCTCAGAAGTACTGGGTATGCCCATACTGTGCATTATGCTCCCTGTGAGCACCCGGGCCCCAGGCACTTCCTCTTCCCTTATATAGTATGATCATGAGCCTAGCACAAGGGAGTCAAAAGAGCTGGTGATTGACTACTGTATGCTATATAAGCTTTGCAGTTCCGCATTAAATTTGAGTCTGGGTCAAGAACCTGGCTCCCAGCGTGGTGTGAGCGTTATCGCACTCATCATCCTTACACCCACAGGCCCCTCCTGTTCCACTTTACAACAATCTTGGTCAGCTATTTCTCTGATAGGTGATTAATATCCAGAACATATAAAGATATAAAAAGAGTTTACACTAAATACTACTACTACTACTACTACTACTACTACTACTAACCCAATCAATAAATGGGCAAAAGAAACTAAACAGAAACTTCTCAAAAGATAAAACAGAAATGGTCAATAAATATAAGAAAAAAAAGTATTCAGCATCACTAGCAATCAGGGAAATGCAAATAAAACTACACTAAGGCTTTTTCTCACTCTAGGCAGAATGGCAATGATAAAGAATACAAACAATAAATGCTGGTGAGGTTGTGTAGAAAAAGATACACTTGCACATTATTTGTGGGACAGAAGATTACTACAACCACTCTGGAAAGCAGTATGGAGACTCCTCAAAAAAACTAAGGATGGAACCACCATATAATGCAGCTGTCCCACTCCTTGGTATTTTCTCCAAAGATCTATAACTGGCATACTACAGCCATACACCCACCTAAATGTTTATAGCAGCACAATTCACAATAGCTACATTATGGAATCAACCCAGCTGCCCATCAATAGATTAATGAATTAAGAAATGGTGGTATATATACATAATGGAGTTTTACTCAGCCATAAAAAAAGAATGAAATTATGGCATTTGCCAGTAAGTGGATGGAAATGGAGACTATCAGGCTAATTGAAATAAGCTAAACTCAGAAACTCAAAAGTCTAATGTTTTCTTTCATATGCAGAAGCTAGAGTAAAATGAAGAAAAGGAGGAGGCAAGAGTAGGATAATACAAACATAAAAGGAAGACCAGTAATGTAGAAGAAGGAGATAAAGAGGAAGAGTAGAGGGATGTACAAGGGAAGGCAATGCAGAATAAATTCTTATAAAATCATGTTATGTGCATATATAAATATTTGACAGGAAACTTCAGCTTTATACATATATACAGAGAATCAATCAAATATAAATTAAAACAAATAGAATAGAGAAGAGAAAGGAGAATGGACAGTAGAGGGAGGAAAAAGGGAAGAAAAAAGGGGGATCATGAACTAAAATTGAATTCCATCTAAGTATGAGTTTGTTGGAATGAACCCAAATATTATAAATAACTATAAAATTTCAATAAAAAAGAAATAAAAAACATAAGATAGAAAATATTTCTCTTCCTCTTAGAATGGATGGAAGATGCAGATTATATATTTGAATGAGAAATCTGGCACAAGACTTGTGAAATATTAATTTGAATAAACCAATCTTGAGTTTTCAAACCATTATCAGTAATGTAAAAATAAAGCCTAACTTTCATATTCACTACTAGTAAATCAAATGAGCAAAATATAAGTGAGAAAAGATAATTCTAAATTTTCCTTTTGAGACAGACATCATCTCTTTATGTACATGTATGATTACATGAATGGTATGACTACACACACAACCATAAAAAACAAAAAGTTATACCCCGTTTGTTTACAATGAATCAAAATGCAGCCTGTAAAAATAAATAAAATTAAAAAAGAGCTAGTATGAATAAAAAAGAAATAACATATTCACTATTAAAATTTTGAAAACATACGGATATAATTAAGAAAGAAAATATTTACCTAAAGTTACCATAACTAGAGAGAATCATAGTAAACAATTTAGTGTATTTCCTTTTGATATTTCTGAATGTGTATTTTACATCATTCACTGTATACTATACATATACATTTCTTTTCTGTCTTTATATAGCTTTTAATTGTATGTGTAAATAAAGATTCTTTGAGGCATTTTAATTGATACCAAAGATCTATAACCTGAGCACTTAGTTATATTTATAGAATATTTCTAATCTATAATAGTTTTGATTTTGATCTAATACACTCAAACAACAACCCCTTCGAAAAAGATATAAGGCAGGAACTGTTATCCTTGCTTTTCATAGCTAATGGGATTTGCTAGCATCACAGTTGGATCTATGTCTCCTCAATTTTTGTTGCGTGGCTTTTCCTAAACATTACAACATATTTACTCAGGCCTTAAATAATTATTCAAGTTATCTGGATATAATCCAGATGGAATATATCTAATATCAAAAAAATATGGTGCCAGAAGTTCAGATATGAATTCTGGCTTTGAATAGAAACAATATGAGAAAGGAAGAGATTTTGGCTTACAAGATAACCATTTGGTTTCAGTGCCCATCAATTCTGAGTGCATTTTGTGTGTTTTAGAACACCGATCAAATACTAATAAAATGTTTTGAAAAGAGCAGCCAAAAAAGTTATTGACAGTTTTTCCATCTTGACATCTTTCCAAGCAATCTTCTCTCTGTGGCGGAATACAGGATGCAGTTCTACTCTTTGGTAAATAGCTGTTTTAAACATACATTTCAACCTTCTCCCAACCTGAACCCAAATGGGAAAGGAAATAATTCCAATTTTGCAAAAGAGCCAGAGTATCAAAGAGCTAATTAAACAGGACAGAAAGCTCATAAAAATCTTGTTTCAAAGATAATAAGCAGGTTATCCACATTTAGCATGTATTTTAAAATTAAAAGAAAAATCTTTACAGGAACTTCCCATCTGTCAAGATGTCATAGACACGGCTGACATGAACTTCAAATACTACAAATAACTAAATTTTATGCAAACATTTTGTATTATTTAAAAATAATTCAAAGTGCAATTGCAGTTTGCTAGAGTTACCTGTATTCCCTATTTAAAAAAAAAAAAAAGCAGTGATTTTCGTTTTGGCAATTAATTATGATGTTAAATTCATTGCTGCATTTTTCCTCCCAATGATAGTATACCTCGCACCTGCTCTAGATCATGGAAAAATGAGTTTTGGCATAGAGTTGTGTTGAAAAATAAGAACAATTATTGGAGAACAAAGGGACAAATTAGTATCAGGAAAGCAGTGGGGCAGGGTGACATATAATTTTTAATGTTTATTTAGGTAATTACACAGGATTATGCTTTGTTTCAGAAAGATATCCCATTATCTAGCATGCAACTGACAATATAGATTCAATAAATATTTGTTGCTTAAATGAATGTTGATGCATCAATTAGCATTACAACAATGTCTGGTACTCTAAGTTGCAGTATTTGTTACTCTTTTTAATTTTTTTCACGAATTTCTTTTATTTGATATTCAGTGAAAATGCCTTGATATAAAGAATATTCTGAATCAAGCAAACCAACCTAAATGAATTAGGAGAAACTCTTTTGGCAAGGAAATGGAATGTAAGGTCAGAGTAAGAGATTAAAGTAATAAATATGTTTGCAATAGGGGAGTAGTTATTTTAAGCATTTAGAGACAAGTTGCTGAACAAATCCATTACCTGTGTTTACTTCGTTCTGTTTTTCAAAATGAGTGTGGATTAACAAATTTTATCTATATGCCAAGATAGTGGAAAATTCACAGTATTATTTTTCCTAAAAAAAAAAATAGAACCCCTAAAGCTTGCAAAATAATGCAAAGAGTTAATAAGTGTGATGGTATCAAATTAAAAATTTATGCACAACAAAGGAAAAAATTAGGAATGTACAGAAAGAATCTACACAATGGGAGAAAATCTTTGCTAGGTACTGTTCTCACAGAGATGAATACTCAGTTTAGTTTTGATTTGCATTTCCCTAATTGCTAATCTATGATATATAAAGATCTCAAAAAACTTTACACCAAAAAAAATACAATTAATAAATGGACAAATGAATAAAACAGAGACTTCTAAAGAAGAAATACAAATGGCCAACAAATACATGAAAAAATGTAAAAGGTCATTAGCTGTTAGAGAAATACAAATCAAAACTACACTGCGATTTCATCTCACATCAGTCAGAATGACAGTCATCAAGAATACAAATAATAATAAATACTGAAGAGGATGTGGGAAAAAAGGAACACTTTATGCTGTTGGTGGGATTGTAAATTAATTCAAAAACTACAGAAATCAGGACTGAGGTTTCCTCAAAAACTAGGCATGGAACCACTATATGACCCAGCTATACCACTCTTTGGTATTTATCCTGAAGTATTAAAGTCATCATACTACAGTAGCATATGCATACCCATGTTTATAGCAGCACGATGCACAATAGCCAAACTATGGAATCAGCCTAGGAATCCACTAATGGATGAATGGATAAAGAAAATATGTACACAATGGAATTTTATTTAACTATAAAGAAAAATAAAACTATGTCACTTGCAGGGAAATGAATTGAACTAGAGACTATCACATTAAAAGAACTAAGCCAAACCCAGAAGCCAAGGGTCATATATTTTCTCTCATATGCAGAAGCTAGAAAGGAAAAGGAAAAGACAGATGGGGACAGATCTTGTGAAAATCAAAGTGAGATTCGTAGAGGACAAGAACCAAAGGGTGAGAAGTGGGTAGAGAGAGTGCAGTGCTGGTAGTGATATTGGCCAAATTATATTGTCATATTGCGTGCATACATGAATGTGCAACAAGAAATGCCATTATTATGTACAACTATAATGCACCAATAAAAATGTGAGAAAAAATGTCCAAACACGGTGCTATCATTTTTCTAGTAGGAATTTATATGTCCAAATAGAAAATATGTGGCATTGAGTGTCAATGATTTTCTTTCAGTTATGTTAAAAGTATGGATACAAGGAGTACTATCTAGAGAAAAAATATCTTACTCATTCCTTACATCCCAGAAGATCCTGTGATTCTTTGGTAGTGATACTTTTACAATTCCAACCAAGCAAACAAAAAATAGTGGGGAAAAAATGTTAAAATTCAACCCTCTTGTCCTTATGTACTTTAACACAGTATTCCTTGAAGAAATCTTTGGTGCAAGGTGAATAACATTTTTTTCTTTTCCATACTTCAGTAGCCTTATTAGTAATGTTTCCAAAAATGTTTATACACTTAGCATTTATGAAATCATGTCCAGTTAAGGAAGTTTATCATAATGAGGACTTGAAAGATCAGGGTACAATATGTGATTCAATATGTTCATTAAAAACATGATCTCATTTATTGGATCATGACATCTACTAGATAGTTCTATTTCCCTATTCAAAACTAATGTAGGTGTCATTCATATTATTCAAAGATTTTGTATTTATTATGAAGCATGTATCATTGTTTTGTAAAATTCTAAATAATTCTTGGCCATGATTTTGAGATAAACCAGGAGTAACCTATTGCCACATTTTACACTTGACATGTTTGTAAATAAATTTCATTATTATGTATTTAGACATAAAATGTGAGATCTGGGTATTGGGAGAATAATGGAGATCTGCATAGAAAAAAATGTGGTGTTGTCACTCTAACAATGGAGTCTATAACTAACCCAAATTCTAAGATCACTGCTTTTATTTTGTATTCTGGATACTACTTTGAAGTATCCATGAACGTTGAAACTACTCAAAGGTAGACATAGGACTTTCAAGGGAAATAAGAAATCTGTATTCAATCTCCAGGTACACTACTAACCTGTTGTAGCACCTCTGACAAATTATTTCACTAATTTGTACCTCCATTGCACTTGCATAAAATGACAAAAATTGAATTCTCTTTGAGATTTCATGAATATTAAATGAAGTAATTCCTATGAAGGAACGGATAAAATATCTGATCCAGAGCATGGGATGAATCAACATACACTAATAGCCATTACTATCAAAAGGAAGGGAATCCTCCCTTTGGGCTTCGGAATCCTAGGCACTCTTCTCAAGAAAAATTGGAATCAAATGAGGGAAGTTGACAAAGCTTTCTAAAGTACATTTCTTCTTGGAGGGTATTTGATATAAAAGAGCAAGGGTGTCCTAGCTGAAGAACAGGGTTTTTGTGGTTATGTTTTTGCAAGATCAATGATGTGGGGTGCAAAGTAAAAGCAGCAACGAATGTTGAAAAAATGAACCATCAAGTTATTTTCTTTTTCTATGCAAGAAATTTGAATCAAAGTCCATATGTCTATACTCTATATGAATTTAGTGGTTAGAGAATATTTACAAGTAGCCTAAATGATACATTATATTTAGTCCTTACTGGACTTTGAGAGAGTGATAAAGCCAGAGAAATATTATTTTATCCTTTACATCCTTGTCCTTTGCTGACAGAGAAGGCATAAACTACAACCATTATTTCATTGGAACTCAGTAGATTGAGTAAGCAAAGTCAACACCCTTTCTGAGGCTTTGGAATCCTTCTAGACACTGAGACAATATCTCTTCTCAAGAAAAATTGAAATCAAATGAGGAAAGTTGACAGATAAACACATTGTGAAATTTTAATTTGTTTTAATTTTAGTTAGATTAAAAAGCATAATTATTTATTTAAAAATCTTAGTGTTTTATTAGACAGCCAGGGAAGTGCCTTGATTAAAAGGGTGCTCATTCCTTTAATTATCAAATTGAATGGCTGGTAATTTGACAAGTATCAAGTGTCATCTATGTTGGAAACATTTTACTCTTTCCTTCCAGAAGGAATTCTTTCCTTCCAGAAGTTCAGAGTTTGTTGAGGAAATTGATAAAAACAACACATACTTTCTGTTTGTTTTTAAAGAAATCATTTTAGTGGATGTAATGAAAAATAATAGTGTTTACAGCAGTAGGAAGAAGGAGTAGATTTGTTTTTAGTGGTAGGTTGGATTTTGCTTCTAGAATAGAGAAATTATTAGCTACACCTTCAAGAAAGAGTAGAAATTCAACCGCAGATCAGGCAGAAGAAAGAGGGACTATAGTAAGGAGAAAAGTACAGGAATAGATGGGCACAGGTGTGGGAATACAGGGTGAATAAAAAGTAGAACATCACGCTACTTTGTACCTACTGGGACGACTACAATAAAAACACCATCTAATAAGCATATTAACTTTGAGGGTTAATTTTATGATAAGTGAATAGCATCTCAATACAGCTATATAAACAAGAGAATACAGACTGCTATAATATGTGAAAATTGCAGATTTAAGAAATGGAGTGCTATGGCCAAGAGCTAATTATTTGAGTGCTTAAAAATCACCAGATTCATATATAAGTCTCATTCATGAACTAATGCTTACTCCAATCAGTACTCTTATTGCATAGACTACATCATTACATTCCCAGTTCACAGATGGCTTGAGTACATTGGTAATAGTGAGGTCACCAAGAATTGAACTTCCACTCTTAAGCTACACCACAGTGCCTGTTGACATTGTCAGAGTGGCTTGATGAAGGTGTTCAGATGATTTGAAAGAAGGGGAGTATAGAGGCCAGGTGGCCAGGACAATAGTCCAAATGAAAAGATATGAGCTGACCCATGACAATTGTAGAAAAAACTTCTGTCCAAATAGTTAAATTGGAACCAATCTTCAGTGAAGCTAAAAGCACTTATTTGAAATAGAAATGCTATTTCTAAACCAAATTTGACTAGAAAGGTAAAAATAAGTTCAGAGTGACCTAGATGGCTAAATTTGCTTGTTTCATAAAAAAAGAAAGTTTCTACAGTCAAAATTTCCAAGGCATGAAAAATTGACTACCTGATGGTTATTACAGAAATGTATTTTAGCACTAAATATTCACACCCAAAGAATGATCCTGTTTTGAATGCTGAACAATTGTAGTAATTACAGATCCACCTATTTTTGTTCTATCCTATCCTCTGTGGGTTGTTTTAAGTGCTTTTCTTAGTTGGGTGGAAAAGTCATAAGCTTTAAACTATGGCTTTGTAATGACACAAATGTTTTCTCAATCTTTAAAACACTTTGGGGAACTCTTAAAATTGCATCACTGACTGTTTAAAAAACCAACCTGGTGCTAATTGTTAATATGCTATTTCACACTACAGCTTAGTGTGTTACTTTCCTTAAATAAACACCCTTAGAAAAAACAAATCAAGTAGGATTGTAGCAAGGCAGTAGCTTTTTTTTCTTAAAACATAGGACATAAAATACTAGATGGATTGCTAGTAGTTAAGGTATGTTTTCAAGTTGATCCTTAACAACAACAACAGTAGCAACAACCACAAAATAAGCAGAATCATTACAAAAATAAACCACAGGTTTGGGAGGTTTTGGTAATCAGGTGAAGAACTGTAAGCCTTAATAGCGAATAGATTCTTCAGTCTAAGTTGCAGATTTCAGTTATGGCCAAAGAGTGAGCATGAGAAATAATGTACGGTGCTTCTACCTTGTCACTACATATAGTACTTGGAATAAACAGCAGGGACAGCTGTTTCTGCAATCCTTATTGTTCCCAAATAAAATCAGTCTTAGAAGATGACTGAGATGTTTTCCTACTAATGGTGTTCTGGAAGTTTGCATTATAGCAGTGCATTCAAGTGTTTGTGATAGTATTATGACAAGCACTGGTCATAAAGAGTTTAAATGTGTAGATTCTGTTTCCTTGTTGCTGACGGAGACAGTTGGGTCAGTAAATATTTTCATTATTGCATGATAAAAACAATGATGATGATATTATAAATTTGTGTGAATACATTGGAAAAGCACTCAGCTCTGAGGAATGTGTTGAGCTTAAAAGATCAAAGGCTTTCTGGATATAATGACATCAAGATAAGTGTTCAAAGCTATCCAGTAGTTAATGAGATAGCATGAGAAAGAATAAAGGGAAGATCTATTTCTAGAAAGCTTTCTTATTTATGCAGAAATAAAAAGAAGATGGGAGTTTGAATAATAGGAATAGTTTGTACAATATAATGAGGTAGGTGTGTAAGTCATTCATGTGTTGATTCCAAATCAGATATGCAACATACAGAGTTTTGTGATATTTTATTTAATTTTATTAATTAATTAGTTATTTTTTGCAGTGCTATGTGATATTTTAAAAGATAAGAATGGTTTTACATTTTTCAACTAATGGTTATTTTTATATTTTGTTATTTCCAATCCCAATCCTTAGAATCATTATATTTGATACTCTATGCAAACCTTGACTGGTAGTCATAATTTTAGAAGACAATATGTATGAATATTCACATTTGATAGGGAAGGGACATTTTTTGAGATAAAATTTTTACATAATTTGATTCCATTTTATTTCATTTCTCTTTTGACACTTTCACTGAGGTATTCAAACATGGGTTTTGAGACTCTCTCCTTGAGACTGTTAGTATCTTCCTGCAGGAATCAGGCATGTGGGTTTCAGAATTCGATCCTCTATTTCAACTTTCATTACAGCAGGAAAATTACTTTTTCCACTGAAAAGGTTTAAGAAACTCCCTTCATCAAACAAGTTCAAAAATGCTGACAGACCACACAGAAAGTAGATTGTCCTGATACAGAATACTTGAATTACTGGGGCGTAAACCCTGGATTAGTAAAGTGGTACTTTGAGCAAAGCATATGCAAATTCAAAAACAAGAATTAGTAAGAAACTTACCAGACACCAGACTTTCAGAGGAGCATGACACTGAATCCCAGTTACTGTCTTAACCATTTTTGTTACCAGTCCTTTAACGTAGTACACGGACTCTGTTTTAAATGAGATTTTTCTTTAGTTGTGCTACTTATAAAGCTATCCATGAATAGATGATCTTACTAAAATAAATCTTCATTGTCAGCTTTTCTCTTTACTGAAAAAATCCAAAGCAGGGTAATAAATGAAAATTTATAATATTTATATATGGAAGACGACACATTTTATTAAAAACAGTGTTTTCATTCTACCCTTTTCTCTGATTTAAACATTTAACCATTACATTAATTTCATTTTGTCGATGAGAACACAAAGAAATGAAGAACCCCTCTATAATACGTATGAAATCATCTGGCTTTGTAATTATCTACTCACTTAAGATTTAAAATGATTAGAAACAATATTAATTTATACTCAAATTGGTAAGTATAAGATATCCTTCATAATGAAAACCTGATTAATAGATGATCTTTGGACATTTAGTTTTCATTTATTGCTATATTTTCCTTTTCTTCTCAGAGTGTTCTCCAAAGCAGTCTTGCTCTTTTTCCATTACAGACATACTTATATATCTGCAGGGCTATCTCATAAAAATTCATCCTATTAATGTGTTAGAATTTTGTATTTTGGATTTGAGGCTGAAAATAAACAAAACATGAGATAAACTTGTGGAGGAAACAAGAAAAATGCCTCTATTATTTTTGCCCTTGGATTTTCTTGCTTCTGAATGTATGTGAAGTTCAACTGGGAGAAATATTCAATTCTAGTTCAAAGACTGGAACTGAATCCAGATTTTATCGTTTTGACCACCATTAAGTAAGGAAAAAATCCTCAAGTACTTGTTTAAAAATGAGTGGTGCATAACATTGTTAGATAGACTAAGCTCTCTTTTTTTGTTGGCAAATGGAATCTTCACTCTGAATGACATTAGAATAAAATCTCTTCAAAATCTAAAAAAATGACTTGCATTGGTTTTAAAAACTTTTGGATTTTTAGTGTGTCTTTCAATAGGGGGAAAAAAAAACACTTGTAGTTTATATACTATACCCACCTCTCCATATTTGCCATCCACAGTCATTTGGGTCCTGTAGAGTATTATAAATATCACCAAATAACAATGATAATAAAGGACTTTGGAATATTATCTTCTTTCCTTTAAACCTAACCAGATTATTGAGCTAATATTTGATGTAGAGTAGATCTTCTGAGAGGAGAATAAAAACATGTCTTTCAGTTGATTAAGGTTCTTACTGTTTCTTTTTCTTTTTACCCTTTGTTTACTTTTATTTATTTATTTTTTTGTACATAAGTGGGGTACAACTTTTCATTTCTATGGTTGTACACAATGTAGATTCACACCATTCATGTAATCATACATATACATAGGGTAATACTATCTGTCTCAGTCTACTATCTTTCTTTCTCCCACCTCCTCCTGTTCCATTTTCCTCTACACCATCCATAGTTCCTCCATTCTTCTTTTGCCCGCCCCCTCCGCCCCATGCTTATGTATCATCATCCACTTATCAGAGAAAACATTCAGCCTTTGGTGTTTTGGGCTTGGCTTATTTCACTTAGCACAATATTCTCCAACTCCATCCATTTACCAGCAAATGCCACAATTTTATTCTTCTTTATGGCTGAGTAATATTCCATTGTGTGTATATACCACAGTTTCTTTATCCATTCATCAATTGAAGGGCATCTAGGTTGGTTCCACAATCGAGCTATTGTGAACTGAGCAACTATGAACATTGATGTGGCTGCATCATTGTAGCATGCTGATTTTAAGTCCTTTGGGTATAAACTGAGAAGTGGGATGGCTGGGTCAAATGGTGGTTCCATTTCAAGTTTTTTGAGGAATCTCCATACTGCTTTCCAGAGTGGCTGCACCAATTTGCAACTCCACCAGCAAAGTATAAGTGTACCTTTTCCCCACATCCACACCAACACTTATTATTGCTTGCATTCTTGATAATAGCCATTCTAATTGAAGTTAGATGAAATCTTGGGGTGGTTTCAATTTTCATTTCTTTAATTACTAGAGATGATGAGCATGTTTTCATATATTTGTTGATTATCTGTTTATCTTCTTCTGTGAAGTATCTGCCCAGTTTCTTGGCCCATTTATTGATTGGGTTCTTTGTATTTTTGATGTAAAGTTTTTTAAGTTCTTTATAAATTTTGGAGATTAGTGCTCTGCCTGTGTGTGGAAAAGATTTTCTCCCACTCTGTAGACTCTCTTTTCACATCATTGATTGCTTCCTTTGCTGAAAAAAAGCTTTTTAGTTTGAATCTATTCCATTTATTGATTCTTGCTTTTATTTCTTGTGCTGTGGGGGTCTTGTTAAGGAAGTCTGATTCTAAGCCATCATGACGAAGATTCGGGTCTACTTTTTCTTCTATTTGGTGAAGGGTCTCAGGTCTAACTCCTAGATCCTTGATTCATTTTGATGTTTTCTTTTTTGATTTGATATCCCCTGTTTCCAATATACAAGTCCAAAGTACCTGCTTAACATGATAAGGAAAGCATGACATCGATTGTTCTTTTATGAGAAAATAGGATAAAAGTTAGAATATTACGAAGCATAATAAAGCATTAAATTGTTTGTTGGGACAATTACTCATTTGTTCCAGGTCCTGTGTATTACCCTCCCCCCCATATACATTAAAGTGACTGCCTGATCTGGGGTAAGTCTGAATGACTCATCACAAGATAAATAATCCATTCATCAGGAGGTCAAGACCCAATAACAAGACTGAGGCATAAATAAAAGGAATGAATAAAAGAGGAATAAATAAAAGGAATAAGTCACAAAACTGCTAAGATGGCAAAATATGTGTGTCTCCACATGTTTCTTCACCCATCAAACATTTGCTGTTGTCTGGATAATTTCATGTTCATATTTAGGAAGTAGATCATTTTCTGTGGAAAGTAGTGATGAATTCTTTTCTAATCTACCACTGTGTTTGCATCCTTCCAGTTAGTACCGTCAATGTCCATATGTCAAAATTACTCCAGCTGAGACTCTTAATCTAATGTTGTGGAAAGTTGCTAATGGAGGGACCGCATCAGAAAAGTAAGTGCAACTCTACAAAGTTGCTGATGTTCTTGAAATCAGGATGACCTGCTAATTACATTTTGTGTTTTTATGAGTTGGCTAATGCATATATTTAATTATTTTTGCTTACTGAAATTAAAGAAAATATAATTGACTATGAGTGGTATGAATATACTGGTAATGACTGAAATAAGAAAATTGAGACAAAATAGAAATGAAACATTAATTCAAAGTAGCATTAAACAAATTACTCTTTCATATTTAAAATCACAGGTAAAATAATTGCCATAGTGTGAAGTCCTCAAAAATTTTCTCTTTATTGGATGGAAATCTTTAAAAACAAAATTGATTTGTTAATTCATTCTGACAAAGTTATAGAAATTCACATTTCATGAAAAACATATTACAAGAAAATTTATGTTCTTGGGAATTATTCTTCAATTTTCATTTTAGAGAAAATTACTCTTTAATTACATGTACTTTCATCAAATTGTTTAACAATCAATTATTTTATTGACCATCTCAATAGCACTTTGTGCAATTCATCACCTTTCAACCAATCACTTAACCTCTTAAAGCTTAATTTTTTTTATCTGAGTAGTGTTGAAATCTTGCAAATTTGTTGTAAAGATTAGAGATAGTGTATGTACAACACCTACCTTAGTGTATATCATGTTCTATTTAATGCAATATATATATATATATATATATATATATATAATACCATTAGTAAAATAAGTTTTGTTGTAATTTATGGGAATGTAGATCAGTATATTTGTTGAAAAGTGTAGAGAAGTTTCTGAATATTTGTTAGTTCTCATAGCAAGTTTTATTATCTACCAGAAGACATTAAATACAATTTAATAACAAAATTAAAATATTTTTTCTTAGTGTACAAAAAATGAAACAATTGACTGTGGGCTTGATTTACCTTCCTTTTGTTTTTTATTCTGTTTCTTTTTTTAATTTTAAGTTTTTCTCCTGAGTAAGATGAATGACATTTCTATTCTTATTCAGTACCTTATTTGATTGACAGTATGGATTTCTAAGATAACAGATACAAGTGAGATCTATGCATGCTAGCCATTAACAGTAGCAAAGATAAAACATAAGGACAGGTAAAATATGGGTGTTTAGCACATTTTTGTAAGCAGTAGATGTTTATTGACACGAAACATGACCAAGTTTATTACTTGTCCTTCAATTTAGCAAGGTCATTTTATAAAAAGACATTGCTATGTTTCAGATTTTGTGGTTTTACAGACTTCCTTGAGTACAGTCAAAAACATTCAGAGAGAAAGATGTTGTGGTTCGGCAATGTGTATCATTTTAGTAGGTATACCTCCATGTAGCACACTTAAATACGGCACATTTGAAGGATCTGACAGAAAAATCCAGAATAAATACAGTTTCTGAAGCAGCAAAACCTTTAGGAAATGTTAACAAAAAGTAATAGCAGTATTTCCCACTTTACATGAGCACAACATCCATCACTAGGAGAGGGAACAAACATCATTTATAATGAACTGTCTCAGGAAAAAAAAAATGTCATCCATAGTTATGTTTAAAAAAGGAAAAAAAAAACTACAAGCAAACATTCTGGTATTTTTCTGTGCTTGCATCACAAAATAATGACACGAGGACATGGTTCTGAGACTCTTTAACTGATATTGCTTCATAACCACAAAACTAAATTTGGGAACACATAGAAGAAGCATATCCAGGAACTGAGAGATTTGTACAAACATGTTTTAAAAGTGATTACATAGTAGCTGTGATGGAATGAAACAAAAACTTTAAAATAAACAAAATCAAATAAAGTGATCACATATTTTAAAAGAATAGTATTTCCAAAAATAAAAGAAAAATTACAAAAATTAGTATGACCAATTTGCATTGTTTCTTGTGTAGAAATGTGGGTAATGATATTAACAAATATTAACAGATTGATGCTGCATTCAATGGATTTTAAGAAGAATCTGATAATTATAAAAAGTAGCACTGCATTCTTTGCATCTTTTTTTTTTTTTTTTTTTTTTTTGATATTGCAAAAAATATACTTTGTCCTTTGCAAGTATTTTCTCATGAGGTTGGACCTCCAGGTTTCACACAAGCAGTTGTTACAGGGCTCTGGCCGGCCACAAAACTGAAGCAGCGGGGATTCCCTCTTCAAATCTTGATTCTTGAAATCACATCAGAAAGATTTCAGGCATGTCATTCAGAGTAACAAGCGTGAGTTTATTAGAAGGGAAAGGGAAAGGGAAAAGCAAACGTTCTCAAGTGAGAGAGTAGGTCATCTCAGAGTAGAAGGATGGCATGCCCATCCTGCCCTCCAGTTTTATGGGCATTCCAATGAAGTTTCTAGAGAGTTCTCTCAGGTCCACTTTTGACTGTCAGCAGGATGACATCAGACTTTCAAGTCCCCACTGTGCAAGACAACTCCAGGTCACATTGGTCCATGCTAACCGGTTCTAATTGAAACATGTTCTTACAAATTTTATAGCTGGGGGAATTGCACTTACCTCCCTGAGTTCTGGGATCTGCTCTGTATAAGGGTCACAAAAGTCCTCCCTTGGACACTTCAGGGTAACTTGTGTTCTTTTTATCAGCATTTCATTTCTGTATTTTTCCTTCAGATAACAGGTAGTTTGCTGAGGAATATCCTATTTGACTTAAGCCAGGCAAGGCTGCAGACAAGTTGCTTTTTTAAAAAAAGAAAGCATGTGATCATCATAATGGACCCAGTTTATAGAATTATTTCCTTAATCTCATGTTCCTACTCCTTACAGCTTTGTGTTTCCTATCATAATAATGTCTGTGTGCTATATATATGCTTGCTCTGGTGGTATATATGTACATACATATATATCAGAAAAAGAATAAACATATATATGTATATATGTATATGAAAACACTAGTTTTATATACAGAGTATCCTCAGTTTTCAATTTCAGTTGTATCTTTTCAGTTTCAGTGTTTAAAATCAAGAATAAAAATATGTTTTTTTTACAACTGGCTAAATCAAGTATAAATCAACTTTCAATGAGTCTCAACTAAATTGTGCTCATACAAAATGTATCTTTAACTTATTTCTATCTCTAGGAAACAGATGAGTTTTGGATATAAAGAAAATAGTGTGCCAATCAAAATGGAAAGATTTTGAAAGATTGAATTGTTAGTGAGAAAATGGTGGAGCAGGAAAAACCAGCAGTCTGGCTTTCTACCTAAACCAAATTGCACAGGCAGAATCTATCCAATTTTTGAAACTTTGAGAATTCTGAAGCCTTGAAACATCGAGAGAAAACTTAAATTGTGGTTAGTTTTAGTCAATGACAGCTCTTACAGCTGTTACCTATCCACTCTTATAGCATGCTTATTCACATAATTATTTAATTTTGATGGTAAAAAAAAAAGCATTTGATAAAATTTAACACTCTTTCATGATGAAAAACATTCAACAAAGGAGAGGGAAAAATAACAAAGAAGAAGGAAAAATATGTCAATGAAATAAAGGTCATATATGAAATATTCACAGTGAAATTCACACTCAATGGTGAAAAACTGTGAGGTTTTCCTCTATATTTGCAAATCGTATATTTAATAAAGGGTTAATATCCAGAATACATAGAGAATTCTAAAATTCAACAACAAAAAATAAAACAAACCAGTTCAAAAATGGTTAAAGGACTTTGAAGTTTCTCCAAAGAACATGTTAATGGCCTAGATAAGCTAAGGAAAGAATAACTGCTTCACACTTCTAGTGAACATAATACTGGAAGGTGAGCCCCAATTAATTAGGCAAGAAGAGGAAATAAAAAACATTCAAAATGGAAAGGAAGAAACAATCTGATCTTAAGCATAGAGAACCTTAAGGATTCCCCCATACACTTTTAGAACTAGTTAGAGAATTCATAAAAGAGCAAAATACAAAGTCAACACACACACACGTTGTATTTCTACATTTTAACAATGGAAAAATCTGAAAAGAAATTTAAAAAATCAATTCTAGTTACAATAGTATCAAAATGAATAAAATACTTAGGAATTAATGCTATTAATGATGAGAAAGAAGTGAGAAATGAAAACTGTAACATGTTGCTAAAAGAAATTAAGAATGGCATATATAAAGGAATACATGTTATGTTTATGCATCAGAAGACTAAATACTATTAAAATGTCAAAATACTATTAAAATAGCTCTACAGATTCAAAATAATACCTATCAAAATCCTAAGGATGATTTTATTGCATGAAAAAAATTTGTATGGAATCTTATGGGATCTCACATAGCCAAAACATGCTTGAAAGAAAAAAGCATATTTTCTGATTTCAAAAACTTAATTACAAAGCTATAGTAATCAAACCAGTATAGTACCAGCATATATACCAATGGCATAGAACATAGAGACTAGAAATAAACATCCAGATGGATAATCAAATGACTTTTAACAAGTTTGATAAAAACATTCAATGGAAGGACAGCTTTTTCAAAAAATGGTGCTGGGAGAACTGGCCATTCACATGCAAGGGAATTACGTTGGACCCTTACTTAACACTATACATAAACACTAGCTTAAAATCAGTTAGAGATCAAATGTAATACCTAGAATAATGATAATATTAGAAGAAAACATAATGAAAAACTTCATGATACTCAATTTGGCAATAATTTCTTGGAAATGATACCCAAAACACAGACAACAAAAGAAAATACAGACCAACTAGAGTTCATGAAAATGAAAAATTTCATCAAAAGACACTAAGGTGCATATAAAACTACCTACAGAATGAGAGAAGATAGTTACAAATCATGTATTTGATAAGGAGTTAATATCCAGAATACGTGCAGAACTCTAAAACTTAACAAAAAAATTAAACAAATAAATTAAAAAATGGGAAAAGGACTTGAATGAAAATTTCTTTGAAGATGTGTTAGTGGACAATAAATCCATGAAAGTATGTGTAAAAATATTAATCATTAGGGAAAATCAAGTCAAAACTACAATGAGATACCACCCACACTCAATTAGCCCACAATCATTACTTAAAAAACAAATGCATACATGGAAAATAAATAATAGCACATATATGGGGAAATTGTCACTCTTGTGTACTGCAGATGGGAATGTAAATCATATACTTGTTTTGGAGAACAATATGGCAGTTCCTTGAAAAAGTATTTAAAAGAAAAAAGAAAAAGAAAAGAAAGTAGACTGCATATGTATTGAAACTGGGTTTTAAAGAGATATCTGTATAATCACATTCTTAGCAGCATTATTCACAAATGCTAAAATGTAGAAGCAATGCAAGTGTACCTTAATGGATGAATGGATGAACCAAATGTGATATATGTGTATTGTGGAATATTATTCAACATTAAAAAGGAAGGAATGATGAATAAAATTTTAGGACATTGTGTTAAGTGAAATAAACCATTTACAAAAAGGCAAATAATGTATGATTCCACTTCAATGAGTTCTTAGAATAATCAGTCTTGGAGACTTAAGTCATATTTATGAGGGATTTGGGGAGACAAAAATAGAGAGTTAGGGTCTAATGGGTAAGAGTTTCCATTCTACAGAAAGAAGAGTATATGGAAATGAATGGTTGTGGTAGTTGCATAACATTGGCAATGTATATAATACGAGTAAATTGTAGGCTTAAAATTAGTTAAGATTGTCCTGGGATATAGCTCAGTTTGTAGAGTGCCTGCCTCACAAGCACAAGGCCCTGGGTTCAATCCCCAGCATCACAAAAAAGCAAAAAAAAAAAAAAAAAAAAAAAATTAGGATGGTAAATTTTATGTTATGTATATTTTATTACAATAAAAAGTGAAAAATATCATTCTGTATGATGAATTTTCCAGAGAATATTAAAATTGTAAACATTTTTAATGTTGGTTTTATTAAAAATAAAATATTCCACGATTTTGTTATCTAGGTATTTGATATAAGCATATCATGAGAGATTAATAGAACATTTTTAAAATTTAAATATTTTAAGTTAATTAGTGTCTATAATATTAACACAAAATTATTATAATATTGAAGTTTTTATGATATCCTAATAGCAATTATGAAAGTAATCAACTCTCAAGCTTGAGACAATACTCTAAAGGTTATAATATTTATTTTAATCTTCTAGTCAACTAAATTCCATTCACTTTATTGTTGCTGTTGTTATATTGGAGATTGGAGCGTTGTACTGAGAAATTAGTGCAAATTTTGCTTTTTTAATTTTTTTATTTATTTAATTTTGATTCATTGAACACAAATGGAGTACAGCTATTGTTTCTCTGGTTGTACACGAAGTAGAGTCACACCATCTGTGCATTCATACATGTACACAGGGCAATGATGTCTGGCACATTCTGTTATTATTCTTACCCCCCTCCCCGACCCCACCTCTCCCTTCCCTCTATGATATCTATCCTTCCTCCATTCTTGCTACCCTTCCACCCCACATTATGCGTCATCATTCACTTATCAGAGAGACCATTCAGTGTTTGGATTTTTGGGATTGGCTAATCTTACAAAACATAATTAGAAGCTATTTTGAAAATTTATACTCCAACAAAATAGAAAACCTGGAAGACATCAACAGATTCCTAGAGGCATATGAGCCACCCAAACTGAATCTGGAGGACATACACAACTTAAATAGATCAATTTCAAGCAATAAAATAGAAGAAGTCATCAAAAGCCTACCAACAAAGAAAAGTCCAGGACCGGATGGATTCACAGCCAAGTACTATAAGACCTTCAAAGAAGAGCTCATTCCAATACTCTTCAAAGTATTTCATGAAATAGAGGAGGAGGGAACCCTTCCACACTCATTCTATGAAGCTAATATCACCCTGATACCAAAACCAGAGAAGGACATATCAAGGAAAGAAAATTTGAGACCAATATCCCTAATAATATCTTAATATCTCATGCAACTACTTTCCCTTTACTCAAGAAGCACCTTTGATTTTGTTACTTATGACATTTTCCTCCAGCTCCATAGCTCATTCCAGTCCTAGATTCAGAATATGATGTTAGTTTATTCCTGTTTCTGCTGAATTCCATTTGAGAATGCTAGGCAACATGGTTTCAGACAATATTTTACTTTCATCTTCTTTGAAATGGGCTCCTCAGGACTGTGAAAAATATACCACAAGCATAGTTTAATAAGAGAATGGGTTAAGAAAAAACAAAGTAAGAACACAAATTCTGTTTACAAATTCTTCATTCAGTTTATGAGCTCCTAACTCTGTATTTTCTGCTAGAGTAAATGTTAGTTAGTTTTTCATTGCTCTGACCAAAATATCTGACAAAAACAACTTAGAGAAGAAGAAGTTTATTTTGGACTAATGGTTTCAGAGGTCCACCTTACAGTCAGCTGACTCCTCTTCTCTGAGCCTGAAGTGACGCAGAATATTATAGTAGAAGAGCATGGTGGTAGACAACTTCTCAGCTTATGGCAGCTGGGAAACATAGAAAAGAGAGAAGCCACAGGGATGAAATAACATCCCCAAGGGATGCTCCAGTGACATACTTCCTCCAGTCATGCCCTACCTGCCTACTGTTACCATCCAGTACAGTACTCCTTTCAAATTAGTAATCAAGTGGAATAATTTGCTTATTAGGTTACAGCTCTCATAATATAATCAATTCACCTGTGAACATTCTTTCATTGTCTCACATGAGCTTTTAGGGGACACCTCATATCCAAAGCATAATAGTAACTAATAGGTCCATGTGACTATGAGAACTTGAAATGAGAAACAAAATGAAATGAAAAAAACCTAAAACCTAGATATTAAAATATTTTCTATCACAATTTGCATTTGAATTGAGATGTGCTCGAAGTATAAAATACATACCAAATTTTAAACAATGAGTATTAAAAAGAATATGAAACCTCATTTATAATTTTTATCATGCATATTTCATGAGAACATTTTGATATAATAGATTAAATAACAATACTATTAATTTTCACCATTTTCATTTACTTGTTAAGTGTAGTAATCAGAAAGTTTATAGTTATATGTAAGACTTAAATTATATTTCTATTTGATAATACTAACTTAATGAGATAAAGTTCAGGCCTTGTTTTTTAAAAAAATAAATTACTAGAACAATTATTTAACTACAAATACTTTTCACTAATAAATGTTTGGAATATTGAAACAATTAATAATAAGGGTATGTTCAGTATCATATTTTCTGTAAATTTTTATAGTTAATCTAAATCACAGAAGCAATTTTGAAAATATAGAATACTTCTATAATTTTGCTAACATTTATGAAAAAATTTATAATTGAACATACACCTTTGATAAACAATGACTTATGTGGAAATATTAGGTAAATTTAGTAAAGGACA
This sequence comes from Glaucomys volans, assembly GCA_020662805.1. Lineage (NCBI taxonomy): Eukaryota > Metazoa > Chordata > Mammalia > Rodentia > Sciuridae > Glaucomys > Glaucomys volans. The sequence goes on from JAJEJO010053751.1 coordinate 122,050, forward strand.
CCAAGATAGATTAATTGAAAGAGTGATGGTTACATATGTATGTATTGTACTTCACAGAGCCCTGTCTTATACAGTGTTCCACACAATTTTCATAGTAATTCTAAATTTCCATTAAACATTTAAAAAGTATGTGTGATAGTCAGTTTTTGTGTCACCGTGACCACAATACCTGATGAGAACAACTGAAAGGAGGATAAGTTGCTTTGCGGTTCATGGTTTCAGAGGTTCCAGTCTATAGATGAGTGGTTCTATTGCTCTGGGCCTGACAGGAGGCAGCATACCATGAGGGAAGGATTCAGTGGAGGAAAGCTGCCCCAGCTCATGGTGATGTGAGGAACCAGAGAGAGAGGGTCAGGGGAGAGAGACTGCAAGAAGATCAACTCTTCTAGTACATACCTCCTGTGATCTACCTCCTGCAGCCATGCCTTACTACCTACAGTTTCAACCTAGCCATTCAAACAAGAATGGACTGATTAGGTTCTGCCTGCATGATTCAATCATCTCAACTCTAAACATTCCTGAATTAACAGGAGCTTTGGGGAGATACTTCATATTCGAAACATAAACAGTCTATTTGCAGGAGTATGTGTGCATGTGTGTAGAAACCCAGATAACTACTAATTTTCTCTTAAATTCATAAACATAATATGAATTTTTAAAAGTGGGAATTATATTATCTTTAGGCTAATCACATTTCCACATGTCACAAAAGCAGAGAGGTATTTCCAGTTTTCCTCCCCGTATTATTTTTTAAAGTAAGTTTGTATAACAAAAGTCCTTGGGAGAAAAAGGATGTATCACCCCCTGCATTAGAGGTTACTTTAATTTGTTGTGTAGTATAATAAAGATAATATTTCCTTCCTGTCAAATTATCAGACATGCTTCCTTATTGCCCATTACATTATAAAAAGCCATAGTACCTTGTATGATCAATATTTGGGGCCTACACCAGCAGCAAATTAAATATTGTGTTTTTATCATTAATAATTTCAGTAAAACAACAACTGTATTAGATCTCTAAACCATTGCTATTTTTCTAAAATATCTTCCATGAATAAGGAATATAAAAAAATTGTCATTGTAAGTCTGAAGTGCTAATACATAGTTAGGATTTTAAGACAACAGATTCAATTTACTCTTTCATGATTAAGAACAAGGAAAACTTATACCCAAGCAAAGAACAGAAAAAAATGTCATTGACTACAGTAGGAAACTGAATAGACTCATAATAATAACTCCTAGCATACTGTGAATTTCAGTTTGAGTTAAAAAATTATGATTCTCTTCCATGGACTATTAAGAGTTATGATCTTACTATTACTGCTCACTTCTTAGTGTGAAACTGAGTGAGACATATGTGTCTATCAGTCAGTATATTAAGACTTAGGAAAAAAAATACTAGCTTCACCCTCTCAGCCTGTTATTTGAATGTTTTCCCCCAAAAAATCTTGCGTTGGAACTTATTCCCCAATGCAACAGTAGAAGTAGTACTCTTAGGAGATGATTAGAGTTCTATCCCCATAAGTGGGTTAATGTCTTTATCAAATGTGTGGGTTTGTCAACAGGGTGAGTTTGCAACCTCCTTTCCCTTCTGCTCATCACCACTTGTTGGCATTTGGATCTTGGATTTCCCAATCTCTAATATTATGAAAATAATCCTACAAACCTGTTGCCATCTTAATCTTGGGCTTCCCAACCTCTAGGAATATGAAAAATTTATGTTCATTATAAATTACCCAGTCTGTGGCATTCTGTTATAGCAGCACAAAACAGACTAAGATAGCCTGCCATGACAAAATTCCCCATGCTCAGTATCTTAAAAAGAATTTATTTTTTCATAATTCTGGAAGATAAGTCTCAGATCAAGAGCCTGGTTCATTTTGTTCTTGGTAAGGACTCTTTCTTCGTGGCTTGTGAAACAGTGGCCTTCTCATGTGACTTCATATGAACTTTCTTCCACAAGAGACAGAGAAGGCAGGGAGAGGGAGGGGAGGTGTATCTCATTTCCTTAGAATTAGAGTTCAACCCTTATGACCTCATTTAATTTCAGTTGATTCAATCCCAAATAATTATCTTATCATAAAGTACATTCACATTGGGGTTTCATTCTTCAATGAATTTTGGGAAGACACAATTTAATCTATAACAAGTACAATCACCCCATGTTCATTCATGCAGTGAGGTAATAATTAATTTCTTGTTTTTTTCATTCATCAAATACTACTATAGTAGATTTTTCTACATTTCTGGAACACAGCAACATTACTTATCTTAGCATCTACTTTGCTGTAATTTGAGCAATTCAGCATATCTGAAAAAAGAGACAACCTTGACACAGTTTTATATGTGTAATGTAGCTGATTCTGCTTTGCAAAGAGGAATCTCAATGATGGAGTAGAGGCACATGGGCTGTCTCTGGAAGTTTTGGCCCATGAAATCAATCTTTTAGACTTTGGACTTCCCAACCTCTGAAATTATGAAAAATTTATATCTGTTCATTATAAATAAATGTCTTCATCCTAGATAATTTACTATTCAGAAAGTATTCCTTAAAGTAAACATTTATACTTATGTTATAGTATCTGTATAGAGTCTTCCATTTTACAGTGTTTCATTTTCCCAGTGAAAATGTATTGATAGCGCTGGTAATATTTCCTGTTGGTCATCTCAATGTCATATCCATATTTTCCATGAAAGTACATAGAGAAGCACTGACATTCAATGACCTTTTTTTCCAGTTGTCCAGAGACACCAACTTGAGTACAATTTGCTCAGCCTTGTAGAAAAGATTAAAAGCACAAGAATAATGCTGAATTTATTAATTGTTAGATCTTTTCCTTTGGAAAGCCAATATGTAATTTTGGATGAAATATATTAAAATTAGCATTATGGAAGTCTAAAGATTTAATTTAATTTTAAAATATATAAATATTTTCCCCACATGTATAGAAACAAGATCTTATGTGAAAATGGAAGTGTACAAGTAATTTTCCAAATCTCATGCAGAACTTCAGAATGCAACTAAGAGAGGTAAGATTAGGAAGGGAATAGGTCAGTCTTACCCAGATCCTGAGTGTCTGGGAGGTCCTGGACTTCTTTCATATAACTGACCACTTGTTTTTTTTCCACTTATTGGATAGCAGAATTATACAATGCTTTGTAATATTTTAGTGCAAATTTTATTAAAAACAAGGGCAAATCATGTTTCATATGTTCTATTGAGTTCACACTATATATAAGAAAACTTTTTCTAGATTAAACGTAAGCTTCCTTTCTAATTGGAAGGGTATCTTTCATTACAATTCAACTGACTAAACTGAAGTGTCAATTTATCGTATTGCATTCTCAACTTATAAAAGATATCTAAAAACGTTCCTTTAAGATTCCTTGTAGCATACGTACTCATGATTATTTCAGTTTTTAATTATCTTAAAATGACTTTACTTTTTATTTTTAAAAGCCTCATTTTTAAAGCAGTTTCACATTCACAGTAAAATTAAAAGAAAGTTATGGAGATTTGCCTTATGTATCTTGGCCCTACACATGTATGACCTCCGTCATTATTAATATTCTCCAGTAAAGTGATACATTTGTTATAGCTGTGGACTTAGAATAACACATCATAATCACCTAAAGTCCAGAGTTCACATTAGAATTATATTCTGAGGATGTGTCTATTAGTTTGGACAAATGTATAATGATACGTGTCCATCATTATAGTATCATAAAGAATGACAGAGTGTTTTACTACCTGAAATCCACCTGTTCTTCCCCTTCTCCAAACCATTGGCAAAAAATTTATCTTTTTACTCTCTCCAAAATTTTCTTAACAGAATGTCATGTAGTTCAAATGATACAGCATGTAGACTTTTTACACTGGCTTCTTTCACTTAGTAATATGCATTCAATTTTTCCATATCTTTTTATGGCTTGATAGCTCATTGCTTTTAAGTGTTTCATGATATTTTTCAAGGAGAAAAAAAAATTTTCAATTCTTATGAATTTTTACTTGGAACAGACTCCTATAACAATATGGATTAATAAAAAAAAACAACTTTATTAACATAGATATTTCATATATAAATGGGAGATATTTAGGAAATGAAAAATTATCAGATTTGGTTTTATATTATAATTATATACTATTTCAACAAAGAATATTTTTATACAAGGGAAAAAACAAAGAAAAAGAACTGTATGTCTCTAGGAGTGTTTACTTGAAGACAAATAAATGGTAGTAAGAAAAAATTGTTAATTCCTCTGTTGTCATCTGTAGACTGTTAAAGATCTAAAGTTGTCTTCAGAGATTAACATTCGTTTTCCATGATAAAAGGTAGATTCCTTTGCCTTTATAAATCTTTATCCTACATTTAGATAATACAAGGAGTGGGGTGCAGTGTTTTCCAGTATCTATTTCTCACTTTCCTTCACCTCAAATATAATTATCCTAAAAAGGCATATTTGGGAGTCATATTCTGATCTCTCCCATATTTTGTTTTTTGAAAATATCACAATGTGTTTATTTGCCTATTGAAGAACATCCTATTGCTTTCCAAGTTTTGGCATTTATGACTAAAACTGACACAATCACCCCTGTGCAAATTTTTGTGTGAACATAAATTTCATCTGGGCAAATACCAAGAACATGATGAATTTGCATGGTAGGAGCATGTTTAGTTGTGTATTAAACTGCCAGAATGTTTCATGATGTCAATGGCTATTCCATATCCCCATGAACAGTGAATGAATGTTCCTGTTGTCTACATCTTTACTGGTATCTAGTGACATCAAAGTTCTGGATTTGGGTCATATTAATAGTTATGCAGTGGTAGTTCATTGTTATTTTAATTTTAATTTTCCAAATAACATGATGTAAAACTTCTTTTCATGTATTTATTATCATCGGCAACAAGTTAGTGAGATATCTTTAGATCATTTTTAAATCACATGGCTTTTAAAAATTTTGTTGATTTTTAAGAATTCTTCACATATTTTGAAAAGCAGTTCTTTATCAAATGTATTTGCAAATAGTTTCTCCCAGTCTAAAGCTTGTTTTCTCATTCTCTTGTGAGTCTTTAACAGAACAGAAGTTTGTGATTTAAATAAAGTCCATCTTAGTGATCATTTCTTTCATGGATTTGGCCTTGGATGCTATATCCCCATACCTAAGGTCATCTAGGTTTCTCCATGTATTTTCTTCTAGGAGTTGCACTTTTTTCCCTTTTACATTTAGGTTAATGATCCATGTGGCATTAACTTTATTTTAAAGCATAAAGTCTATGTCTAATTTTATTTTTGTTTATTTACTTTTGCTTTTTTAAATTTTAAAAAATTTATTTTTATTAGTTATGCATGAGAGTAGAATGCACTTTGATACATCTTATGTAATGGAGTGTAATTTCTCATTCTTCTGGTTATAAATGGTGTAGAATTCCACTGGTCATATAGTTATATATGTAAATGGGGTAATAATGTCTGATTCATTCTACTGTCCTTCCTATCTCCATGTCCCCTCCCCTTCATTCTCTCCCCTCTACCTAATGTAAAGTAACTTTATTCTTTCCTAGCCCCCACCACATATTGTGAATTAGTATCTACATATCAGAGAAAACATTTGGCTTTTGGTTTTTTGGGATTGGCTTATCTCACTTAGCATGATAATCTCCAGCTCCATCCATTTACAGGCAAATGCCATACTTTCATTATTCATTAAGACTGAGTAATATTCTATTGTGTGTGTGTATATATATATATATATACATATATATATATATATATTGTTTTTTATTCATTCATCTATTGAAGGGCACTGAGGTTGGTTCCATAGTTTAGCTATTAAAAATTAAATTGAACTGCTATAAATAAAGATGTGGCTGATTAACTGTAATATACTGATTTAAAGTTTTTTGAGTATAAACAGAGAAGTGGGATAACTGGGTCAAATGGTGGTTCCATTCCAAGTTTCCTGAGGAATTTACATACTGCTTTCCATAGTGGTGGCACCAATTTGCATTCCCACTAGCAATGTATGAGTATACCTTTTTCCCCATATCCTCACTGACATTTGCTGTTCTCTATATTCTTAATAATTGTCATTGTGACTGGAGTGAGATGAAATCTTAGAGTAGTTTTGATTTGCATTTCTCTAATTGCTAAAGATGTTGAACATTTTTTCATGTTTGTCGATCAACTGTATTTCTTGTTCTGTGAAGTGTCTGTTCAGTTCCTTAACCCATTTTTGATTGGATTATTTGTTATCTATCTATCTATCTATCTATCTATCTATCTATCTATCTATCTAACATAGATATCTGGGTATTCTGATACCTTCTGTTGAAACAGCTATGTTTGTTGGGTTATATTACCCTTGCTCCTTTGCCAAACATTTGTTGACTATATCTATGTGGGTCTCTTTCTTGGCTCTCCATTCTTTTCTATTAAACAATTTATCTTTATTTTTTCCCCAGTATAATATTTTCTTGATTGTCTTAAAATCAGGAATTGTCAGTCTTCCAACTTTGTTGATTTTTCAAGTTGAATTAATTATTCTGGATCATTTGGCCTCACCATATAAACTTTAGAATGAATTTGTCACATTCATAAAGTAACTTGCTGAGATTTCTATTGGGATTACATTAAATCTATGGATCAAGTTGGAAAGCACAGACATCTTAACATCTTAACAGCATCTTTTTATCAATGAAGTGTAATATATCTCCATTTTTAAAGTTTTCTTTGCTATATTTCAGCTAAGGTTTATAGTTTTTTTCATGTAGGTACCATGTTTTGTAGAATTATATCTATAGATTTCATTTGAGGGAGCATTAGTGTAAATGGTAATATGTTTTTAATTTCACAGTCCATTTATTCATTGAGGGTTTATGGGAAAAGCATTTGTTCCCTCCTCCACCCCCCTCAATACTAGGAATTGCTCCCAGGTGCACTCTAGCACTAAGATACATTCCCAGCCCCTTCTACTTTTTGTTTTGAGACCAGTCTCACTTCATTGCTGAGGCTAGACTAGAATTTGTAATCCTCTGCCTCAACCTCACATATTTCTGGGATTATAGGCCCATGACACCATTCCTGGTGAAGAATAGCAAGCTACTTGGAAGATTTTTGTTGTTGTTGTTGCTTTGTTTTGGTTTGGTAGTGCTGGGGAATCAAACTCAGGGCCTCATATATACTAGGCAAGTGTTGAAATACTAAGCTTCACTTCCAGCCTGGGAGTTATTTTTGTATTTATTAACCTTCCATTCTGAAACCTGGCTATAATTTCTTATAGCCAGGTTTATGGTGATTTTTTTGGCCAATTCTTATGGCTTTATGCACAGAAGATCATGTCATCTATGCACAAAGATAGTTTTACTTCTTTTTTCCCCAACATGTATGCCTTCTTTTCTTTTACTGTCCTTCTGTCCTTCCTAGAAGTACTGTCCTAGTATTTCTAGGTAATGTTGAAATGGAGTGATATGAGAGCATGTTCTTGCTTCATTCCTGATTTATTGGGAAAGTTTCTATCTTATTGCCATTAAATATAAAAACAGTTTTGGTTGTGTGTGTGTGTGTGTGTGTGTGTGTGTATACACATACATGTGCATGTGTTTTTGCATTCTTAGTCAAGTTGAGAAAGTTTCAATCTCTAGTGAGAAGAACAGGAATGGGTAATGGATTTTTTCAAATGCTTTTATATACATATATTTTACTTTATAAAGAAAACATGTTTATTTAGCTCACAATTTAATTTTTTTGTTATTTTTAGTTATATATGATAGTAGAATGTATTTTGACATATCATATATATGTGGAGTATAACTTTTGATATGATATGTGAAATAATGTGTGATACAAAATGATAAAAGTGTGTGAATTTAGACATATTGTATCTTAAAGGTGTTTGTCTCTTTCATCCAGGTTATCATATTTGTTGGTACAAGTAGTTTTTGCTATTTGTGCCACACATACCACGACCTGCATGGCAGTTAATTCAGAAACCGGCAAGAGGTGATGAGGAACTAGAAAAGACACACACTTAGTGAAAGGAAGCTGGAACCAGGTGGGACATCATTCTCTGATGGAGGAAAAATGACCCAGAGCTAGTTCAGTATGTTTATTACATAGGATTTATCATCAAAGGGGTTTTCTGTGAGAAAGTTTCTTCAAATCAGGCAGGCTAAAGGAAGAAGTGCTGGCAGCCAATTATAATTATCCTTTTGTGCTCAAAATTCTTTACCCTTGGCAGCTGATGTCTGAACTCAGGGTCAAGACTGATAGTCCCATGCCTTGCACAGACCCTCTTTAAGCAGAGCATCACCATAGCAACTGGGCAATATTGACCTGCACCTTTGCACAGGAAGTTCCCAATGTAGGCACAGCCTTCTGCTGCAAGACAGTCAGATATTCTGAACCAAGTCACTGCTCTCCACAGGCACAGAGGTCATCATTGGGTGTGGTGATTTGAATCATGGTCTTTGACTATCCTAAAGCAGGAGCTCTGTGACCATGCTGGGAACTTCCTGTGCAAAGGCACAAGTCAAGACTGCCCAGTTGCTATCGTGATGCCCTGCTTAAAGAAGGTTCTGTGAAAGGCATGGGACTATCAATCTTGACCCTGAGTACAGACACCAGTTGCCAGAGGTAGAGAATTATGAGCGTAAAGATGGTAATTATAATTGTTTTTTTCCTTCAGCCTGCCTGCTTTGAAGAAGTTTTCTTACCAAAAACCCTTTTGATGATAAAACATACATAATAAATGTGCTGAGCTAGCTCTGTGTCATTCAGCCTCCTTCAGAGGGTGGATTCCCACCTGGCCACAGCTTTTTCTATGTGTGTCTGTCTTTTCTCCATTCCCCATTACCCCTTGCAGGTTTTCTGAATTAACAGCTGTACTGGTCACAGCACCACAACATTTTGGTTCTGCAGTGCCTAAACAACTTTATATTCCCTTCAAGGGTGGACAAGGTTCCTTTTCTCCACATCTTTACCAAAACTCATTGTCTTTCATTCTTTTGCTAATTGATGCAAGATGATATATCTTTGGAGTTTTTGTTTGAATTTCTTTGATAAATACTGATAAGTATCACTTTCATATTTCTTTTTAGACACACATAACTGTAGCGTGTATTTAAATGGAATAAGTTATATTCCATGTATGTATATGTCAAAAAACATTCCACTTTCATATTTCTTAACCATTCCTATGTGTCCTTAGAATCATCTATTTTTTTAGAATCATCTATTCATTAATTTATTCCAATTTTAGATCAATTTATTTTTTCTTGCTATTGAATTAATTCAGTTCCTTCTGTATTTTAACATTAATCATATAGCAGACATGTGGTTTGTAAATGTTTTCTTTCATTCTGTATATTTTCATTTTGTTGCTTCTTTAGGTGAGTGAAATCTTTTTAGTTGGGGGAAAAAAAAGAAAAAAGAAAAAGAAAGAAGGAAATCTTTGCTCAGAAAAATATCAAGATGTCCCTATTTTCTTCCTCTAGTTGTTTTTTTTTAAATTTTTAAATCTTATATTTAAATATTAATCCATTTTTAGTTGATTATGTGATATGACATAAGGATTTACTTTCATTCTTCTCCATTTTTATATCCAATTTCCCCATTGCCATTTACTAAAGAGATGATGGTTTTCCATTTTGTTTTCTTTAAACCCTTTTTAATGATCAGTTGTCTCTAAATGCATGGATTTGTTTCTGTGTCTGTATTCTGTTCCACTAGTCTATATGTTTTAATGTTAGCACAATACACTGTTTTGATTATAGTAGCTTTGCAGTGTATTTTGAAATCAAGTAATACATTGCTTTCAGCTTCATCAGACCATTTTGTTTGCCATGCTTTGCTATCCAAGGCCTTTTGTAGTTCCTTTTGAAGTTTAGTATTATTTTTCTATTTCTGTGAAAAATATCATTGAAATCTTGATAGGGATTTCATTGAATCTGTAGATATCTTGGAACAGTATGAAAAACTACTAGAGGAGAAAAATAGGGGGAATCTTGATATATTTCTCAGCAAAGATTTTTTTAAATAGTATTTTAACTATTATTTCTCTCAGTTCAAGAACACAGCATATCTTTCCATTAACTTATTTGTTTTTCTCACATGTTTTATAGTTTTTGGTGCAGAAAATTCTTGCACAACTCTGGTTTAATTTATTCTAAGTTTTTTTTTCTTCATGCTATAGTTTTTTGCTTTTTTGAATTTCCTATTTAGAGACTTCATTGACAATGAAATGACCCTGATCTTTGTGTTAATTTTGTGTCCTGCAAATTTACTGAGCCCGCTTATTAATTCTAACAGTTTTTATTTTTCTTTTGAGTCTTTACAATTTTCTTTAAAGGGATCATGTCAGCAATAAACCCAGATAATCTTATCCTTTCTTTTCAAATTTTGGTTATCTATTTTTCTTGCCTGAGTGCTCTGAGTGCTTTTAGCCTTGTGTTAAACAGTACTGGCAAGAACATATATTTTTATCTCATTCTTGATGTTAGAGGATAAAACTCTTCACTGTTGAGTATCATGCTACCTGTGGGCTTGTGATATGTGGCTTTTATTGTATTGGAGTACATTCCTCCTATACTAATTTGCATGTGTTAAACTGTACTTGAATTTCAGGAATAAGTCCTATTTGATCATAGTGTATGATTTTTATAATGTGCCATTGAATGGTTTGCTTGCAGTACTTTGTTGCGGAGTTTTGCTTTTGTGTTCGTTGGAGATATTTTCCTTTATTTATTTATTTATTTTCTTGAAGTGTCCATGTCTGTCTTTAGTATTCACATAATTCTGGTCTGTTAAAATGAATTTTGAAATGTAACCTGCTATTCTTTTTTGAAGAATTTGGTTGGTATTGGAATAAGTTTTCTAATTATTTAGAAGAATTAATTCATGAAGACGTTAGAATCTGGGGATTTCCTTGATGGGATTATTTACTCAAAAATTTTCCTTACTTGTTATTGGTTCAATCTCCTTACTTATTACTTTTTCAATATTAAAAAAAATAACTTGATTTTTGGAAAATTTTTTGTTTACCTATAGCAAGATAGTGAGATTTATCAAACTCATACATTTACAAACAAAATCAAGGCAGAGAACAGTTCTATTACTTCAAAATTCAACTACTTTCAAACACCCCTCATGTTATAGAAGTTTAAATTCTGAAATGGTTCTCAGTGGGCTAAATCCAAACATCAGCATGGTTGTGTTCTCTGGCTGTTCCAGGTGAGAGTTTGCTATCTTGCCTTTCTCAGAGTTTAGAGGGCCCTATATTCCTTTGCTTGTGTTCCCATCAACCTGAGAAAAGTGGTCTGAGTTCTTCCAGACTGCCATCATTTTATGCCTGACTCTTCTGACTTCCTCTTCCTCCCTATATGAACCTTGATGATTTTTTTTTTTTTTTTTTGATAGTGGGGATTGTACCCAGGGGCACTCCACCACTGAGTCACATCCCCAGCCCTATTTTGTATTTTATTTAGACACAGGGTCTCACTGAGTTGCTGAGGCTGGCTTTGAATTCGCAATCCTCCTGTGTAGGAATACCTAAGGCAACGTGGTTTGCATCACAGGAAGAAGCATAATTATGGAACAGGCAGACCTGCTCCTCTCAGAAGCATAGACAGATCTGTGCTGTGAATTATGCTCTCTGTGAACACCCACAGCCTAGCACAAGGATATCAGGAAAGCTTGCTAACTGCTGATTGGTTACTGTATCCAGGGCCCAAGAATCCAGGGCCTGAACATGCAGGGCCAGGGCCCTGGCACTTCCTCTTTCCTTATATGGTATGATCATGAGCTTGGCACAAGGAAGTCACAAGAGCCTAACAGATGGTGATTGGCTACTGTATGCTATATAAGCTGTATAGTTCTGTAATAAAATTTGAGTCTGTCTCCGAACAGGCTCCCGGTATGATGTCTGTGCCGCGCACCCACCCTCCTTTCTCCAAGCAGAACATTCCCGTCCAACACTCTTGCCTCAGCCTCCCAAGTGCTGGGATTACAGGCATGCACCACTGCGCCCGACTAGAACCTTGGCGATTTTATCAGGCCTGTTTTGGTAATTGACAATAATCTCCCTATTTTAATATACTCAATTTAACCGCATTTGTACAATCTCTTTTACCATGTAAAGTCACATATTCTCAGATTTCAGGGATAATGGACATGGAAATTTTTGGGTTGTCCTATTCTGCCTACTACAGCAAATATATATGTGCATTACATGCTCTGCTTTATGGAAATAGTATTCTTACTTGTTCTTTGATATTTTCCTGGTTTATAATTTTGAAGAATGGAAAAGTGCTACAATCCTTTGGATTTGAGGATTCAAATTATATGCACACCCTGTAGGCTTATTTTCTTATTTATATGACATTTTTGGTGGAAGTATAGTTTTCAGGGACATTATTTGACTCAACGTATATCTCATTGATATAACAAACTCTTTTATAATGGAATACTAATATGTTTCTGAAATTTGTAATTGTGTTTCAAAAAGTCATTTCAGTGGCATGATAGAAGTAGTAGAAATAACCTGGTACCAAGAGTTCAGGTAAGCTGTATTTTAGTTACTTCTATTATTGAAGCTAGCATTTCTAATGTCGAACTTCCCCTTAAAATATTTCAACCTTATTTAATATCAAGATGCTTTCTTCTCACTTTTATTTTGTTCAATTCTGTGGCAAACCCACAGAGCCAGAAACACAGTTCATGTTATTTTAAACAATGTCAAGTTCTATTTCCTGCATTGATATCCATAGAGTTCTATTTATATGGTTGAGTTCAGAAAAGAAATAAGTCTCTGTGATCCCTGAGCAATTTGTATCCAGATGGAAAAAGAATTCCAGACATTTTAACCCAGTTTCATGACCACTGACAGAATTAAATAATTTCATTCAGGTATCTGCCTCCTAATTTTATGTCCTTTTATTCAAATCATATTGTTGTGGAGGAAGAATTATATTTAAAATTATGCCTCCTAGCTTCTTCAATGTGATTATTTTTACTATTTATACTTACTTGCAGGGCTCATGAAAATATTACCAGTTAGTAAATCATGGGATTTACTAACTGGGATCATGACACTGTCATTTATTACTCTTTGAAGAAAAAAGTGTCAATAGGTTACTATCCAAAGATATAATAGGAGATATATTCTCAATGACATATTTTCTCTTATTTGAAAACAAGCACACATACACACAACACCTGTTTTAATGGATGGTGTAAATTAATTATCTGTAGCAGAAAAGAAAGAGTCAGAAAAACAGTCTTAGGCTAGAAGGTCATTCTGAGGGTAAAGTTATTTTGTCCAAATGGGAAATATTTGACTTGGATCTTTTGTTGAAATGTCTTTCCTTCTATCAATTCCTTAAGTATGAGCTCGGTATAAGATACAAAACAATGTGTATGAAGATTAGTTCTGAGTAGCTAATTTTGCTTAACATACCTCTGGGATGTTTTAAGATTATAATTTCAAATGAATTTTGCAATCACTGATAGACTTGCAGCATACTGCCTAACTCATAAAGATAGTTTTTAAATTATTGTGGCTTATTTTTTTAGAGCTTAAGTTTAAACCACTCCCTTTGATTTTGGTCAGAAAGTTAGAATTTTATGCTTAGCTATATTAAGATATGAAAAGTTTATTCTTTTAATTCAGAGAAGTTCCATAGAATTTCTTATAAAATTAAGTTTTAAATAATGGGATTTCAAAATTGCCTTAGTTTTGCTTAATGATTCAGTTTCAGTTATAGGTAATTGATCTACTCACAGGAGCAATGTGAATTATCTCTATTTCCACAAAACGTGTTCTATCAAGCAAGAGGATGCCTTATGTATGTTGTAATCCCTTTATGGTTTTGAATACTTAAGTAGCTAGAGTGCAACAAAATCTGATAATTTTGTTTTCACAAATTAGAACATTTAAATATCCCACTATGTCATCATTTAAAAATTTTATCCATAGAATTAATAAATACATTCTTTACCACTTTCCTGGATCATAAATAGGGAGACATTTAATTAGTTTTTAATAAAAGGTAAACTTTTCTGTCTCCTACGATGCTCATTGTCATCTAACATTAACACTGATAACTTTTTATGGCTTGGAATAAAATTTAACCAAAATATCTGTGTTATACTCTGGGGTAGGTTAATATTTAATTATTGCTTTAATAGCACACCAAATTGAAAATAATGTTGGAAAAATAGATAATCAGAATACAAAAAATTCTGTTATTCATGATAGTCATGTTTTGTACAGTTTCCATGAACACTGTTGTAGGAAATATTAAATCATTATTACCAAGAGAAATTTGCGCATCTATCCATCTACCTATCATCTACCTCATCTTTATAGATGTACACACTTTATAGAGATTATAATATTAAATCATAAAAACAACTTATCTTAATATATTTTCTTTTCTTAAAAAGAGAAAACAAGATTCAGAACTGTGGAGTGACTTGCCTGAGACTACCCTAGTTACAGATGCTGGAGTTGGTATTCAAAGGCTGTAAATGGCCCCAGAGCAGGAGCTCCTCCTGCACCCTGTCTCCATCCTCTGGTCCTCTGGTCTTCTCTACATGGGAACAACATAACAAGGCAGGTCATCATCTAATTTGATATCAAATAGGAACAGGAAAGTTGTACAATTGAAATTTTTACTAGTCTGCCTATGTGAATGTTGGAATTCAGAACATGAACCCCCATAAATTATGGGACTCTGGAGATAGAGAATACTGAAGAAAAAAGGTTACTGTTACCTCCTGACTTTCTCGACTGAACATGACTTTAAAGATATTCTCTAACTTATCTTGCATGAAAATGGGTCATCAAAAGGGGTCCTAATCTATAAGCACAGGGACAAACAAGTACTTTCTAAGCTTCCTCCCTCAGCTTACCACCATTAGGACATACGCCCTTTATGTCAAATAGTTCACAATATGGTTGTCCATTCTTCATTCATCTCAAGCATAAAAATACAGTTTTCCCTAGGTCTTTTGAGTCCTTATTTTGGAAAGCCCTATGTAGGCAAAAACTTTGGTTTAACTAAATTTGTATGCTTTCATCTTGTTATTCTGTCTTTTGTTATAGAGGTGCCAGCCATGAACCTTGTATGGCGGTAGAAAAGATGTTGCTTTTTCTCCTCTACATCAACAAGTGACCTGAAAGTGCTGAAAGTATTGATTTGAAGGTTACAAATAAATTTCAGCCTCTAGGCGAGTTGGTAATACATAGGATCTGCAAATATTGAGGGTCAACTTTTTTTGTTTTTTACTTTATCTTCTTATGGGTTAATTTCTTCTTAGAGACAGGACACATTTAAACAGAACACAGTAAAGAAAAAGAATAAAATTAATTCTTAGAATAACATTTACACAAACACAGAATCAAAGCATTCACCTTAACTAAATAATGACTTTGGAATGACCCACAGAATTTCTTTAAGAAAAATTTATGTAAAACAAGAGGAACTTATCATCTGTTTTTATTATTATAAACTTCGGACAATAGATATAAAATATCAAATATCTGGATTGTGCATGTTCACTGTTTTATTTAATATTTGGGGTAACATCAAGCATTAGCAATTGATCAATCGGTAAAACAGTTTCTTAGAGATTAAACAACATTTCTAAGATAAAAAAATATGGCATGTTTCTAAGTGAGAATTCTAAAGTAATTATCTGTGACTCCAAAGCTTATGGTCTTCTGGGGATACCCTAAAGCTCCCTAGAGAAAGTACTTTCTAAAAAATTAGATTTGTGTGTTTTCTGCATGTCTGTTTTGCTTGCATAAAATGTGAACATAATTGAGATCATTTTTCCCAACATTTTCTCTCTTTTCAAGTGCAATGTCTGGCACATCACTAACATGTTATAAATATTTGTTGATGTTATAAATGAAAATAAATGGATTAATGATATCCTAGTTATAAAGATTAGTTTCCAAAAAAGCTGTTAGATAACTAAATTATTGCATTTTGATTTTTTTCAGCTATGCAGGTTCTGCCAAAACTGCAAATCTGCATTTTATAATTAATAATTACTCAAGTTACTTTCAGGTTTGTAAGGATATTTCTGTATGCAGCACAGAGCCCTCTTTTGAACCATTTCCTGCCATTACTATGCACATTGATGACTTTCTTTATTCCACCTCTAAGTCTACATTGTTGGCAGACCTCAGGCTGAACACTGTGACCATTCTTAAACAGCCATCTGCATGTGCCCAGCAAAAATAGCAAAGAACAGAAAAAACCCTGTCAAGCTCTTATCCTTTGCCAATTTCTTTACTCATCTCTACTGTGTACTATGAGTGCTAATATAAAGTGCGTATTCTGATAGCTTCACTTCTTTTCAATGGTGTGTATTTTAAAGAAGCAGGAAGAACAGAGGTACAGAAAAAAGAAAACAGCTAGATCTGCCATTACAAAACACTGGATTGATATATATTATTATATGATGTATGAGGGCAAAGTCGTGCTTGACAGAACATGTTTTAGTATATGTAACTGTAAACATACATATGCATATTCAATCTTAAACTTTGTCATAAGAACTTAGAAATATTTAGAAATATAATAGCAAATGTCTATGATAGTCCAAATACAGGAACTTGACAAATAAAAACTCTAAAAGAAGGAAAACAGCTTTTTTTTTGTTGTTGTTAAACAACTTCTCATGAGTGGTTTATTTTAACACTTCAGTGAAATCACAGAAGTTCAGATAGAAAACAATGTTTTAATTTACTTATGTGCTACTGTCTTCATAGTAAATAAATTTTGACTGCAATTCCTAAGGGGACATGTTTACTGAGATGTTCTTGGAAATATGCAGATATTTTTTCTAGATTTTTTTTGTCATATTTTAAAGAAAGAATGTTTTGAAAGAGGCATTTCTTCTATGCTAGCAGTAATTTTTTTTTTTCCATTTGGACTGTCTGGCTACATGTATTGAAGATGAAACTTCTTAGAACTACAAACTTTAATAAGTGGAAGAGTCCTTGTTGCTCATAGGTCCAGTGTTCTTCAAATATGTCCTTTAGAGATGAGGGTTCTTCAGGAGGACCTTCGGGGAAGTTGGAGATGATGAGGGAGAGATCAAGCAGAGAATCTTTTGTCAACTTATACTTTGGGGTTTTCAATAACATTTTATCTGTTCAAACAAGTCTGTGTTAAGGAAAGATTTAAGAACCATTTGTCTAGTCCAGCTTTCTCAGCAAAGAATGAAAACATATGGAATACTCAAATACACATTCTGAGAGTTTAAAAGGGCTTCGGCTGGGCTTGGTGGTATATTTTTGGCAAGTATTATCTATATACATTGTGGAACACAAAATCTTTGGCACAGATCCTGAACAGGGTCCTTTACTACCTAATTTGATCAATAATAATTATAATTCATATATTGTTGAATCTGTTTGCCTCAGCTTTTTATTCTCTTCGGTCAGCACAAAACCTGGCATATAATATGACCTCAAAGCATGTTTTTTGAAAGAATTAATATTTGTAGAAAGTGTCTCTATCCAACCGATTTCCCAGCCAATCTGAACCACCTAGTGGAAGAAAGTTTATACCCTCCTTGTTTACTTTCCAGAGAGACCAGAAAATTCAGTTCCTTTGCTCAAGGGAGGACTACTCTAATGACACTTACGGGCTCTCTTTCTGCCCCCTCATGTATGCTTAGAGCACCCAGTGGCTGACCTACTTCCTGATTTTCACACTAATGACTCCTCTTTTCAAAAACTTATTACTGTCAATGCACGCTCATCTCTTGCCCACCATTTTTGAAGTGTACTTTCCTCCTGTGATTCCGATCCATCGGCTGACTAAGACCAAAATCAAGTCAGCTGAGAAAGTTTGTTATGTCATTTTCTGGTCTCTTCACTGAGTAAATCCAAGTTGTGTGGGTCTGGAGGTTTCAGTCCCAGGAGCATAGAAGACCCTGTCATATCCTCTGAACTAGCACATGAAGTGGAATTTGGTACTATATGTTAGTTCTCATTTGAATTTTTGTCTGTTATTATTTGATGAGAATTTGAAAAGGTGAAGGGATGATTAACGAACATGTTCAAACTACAAAAATTATTTAATATCTCACATTTATTTAATGTATAATGCATGTCAGATTTCTCAAAGCACTTTCCATGAATTAATACATTTAGTCTCTGCTGTAGCCATTTGAAGTGTGCAGAATTATTTTCTCATTTAACAGATTATGAAATGGAGTCACAAAGAGGTTAAATAACTTTCCTAAGGTCATAGAACTAATAAATTATACAGCAAAGATACATAGCCAAGTATTTTAGAAACAAAACCAGCTCTCTTAAACATCAAGTTGTACTGCCTCTTTAACATTATTTGACGTTATCCACTCACTTGCACTTAACTAGAAGTATATTGGATTTGAAATCTGAAGATCTGGGCTCAGGCTTCCCTGAATCTACTATGACCTTGAAGTTATATTGCTTCTTGTAATACTACACTTTTCTGGAGTTTGAATAAACTCTCTGGTTTAATGTAAAAGAAATGGAGAGTTTGGCTGGGGATATATTTAATACATTGAGATAGAGAAAGAATTTAGTGAAATGGCAAACTCTTTCATTAAAAACTTGGACTAGAATTCTTTAAAATTGATTTTTTGATTCATTTTACCAAAGCTGAAAATAGATAAATCCTTTTAGTTTTCAAAATAATTTTATAATTTATAAGACATTTTTTTCACTTCAATATCACAAACATTTGTTATCTAAAGCCATTGTAAAGTGGTCAGGTTTAATAATTTTTATTTTATATAATTTAGAAACCAGTCTCAAAAAGCCTAAATACTATCTCTAAGTACATGAGTTCATGCTGGTTCACTTTAATTGGTATCAGATAAAGAAAATGATCAATAAAGCTTTAATGATTATATTTAAAGATTATATTATTTTATCATTATCAGAACAGGAAAGTGCTTTGATAAAAAATTGAAAGGATGTATATATGAAAGAAAATTTTATAACCATATAAAATATCGAAAAATATAAGTATACACGTCTTCTTAAGGCATTAATTCACATAAGCAGACATTTCTTTAAATAATGAATTTAACTAACATTTATTTTCTCATTTATACAGAAAACATACATTTAAGATCTCTCTGCATAACAAAACTGTGGGATTCCAGTGGACTCTTGCTGTTTGAACATTATGTCAGTGGTACTATCTAAAATTTATTGAAGTTTGTCTATGTGACAACCTCTCTGCTTATTGTTTTACATGAATAATTGAACTTCATCTCTAGACAAATCTTACGAAGTGTTATCCGTGTTGGCCTAGTAGAGGTAGAACTGCTGAATGCTTGGCTGACAGCACTGGAGCCAGACCACATGGCTCTGATTCACCACCTACCTTTTGAGTGAACTTGGGTAATTTGTTTCATTTCTCTGGCCTGTTTCCTCATCTTTGAAAAGGGAATAATAATTGAACTTAATTCATACGAGTATTTTGAGTGCCTGCCAAAGAGTATTCCCTAGTGAATGTAAGCTGCAATTTTCATTTTAGATATGAAGAAACTGAAGTTTAGGGCATATGAATTGCCCAAGGAGATGTAACTAGGTATTATAATTAGCCTGTATTTGAAACATTTCTTGCAATAAATCCTGTTATGATTTAGATATGAGTGTCCCCAATAAGCTCATATGTGAGACAATACAAGAAGGTTCAGAGGTGAAATGATTGGGTTATGAGAGCTTTAATCCAATCAATGAATTCGTATCCTGATAGGGATAAACTGAGTGGTAACTCAAGGGAGATAGGGTGTGGCTGGAGTAGGTGGGTCCGTGGGGATGTGATTTTGAGGTATATATTTTATGAGCTGAACACTTAGAAAAATACCTTAGCCTAGACTCCCATCAGGTTACTTTATTGGTAAGTGAACATTTGATAGTTTTATACAGTTTATATAATATTGCCATCAATGTTAAAATAAAGACCCTGCTATTATTAAGCAAGGAGCATTAGCATTCCTTAGAAGTGATGAAGAACAGAGCATGGTTATGCTAAATATGCACAACATCAAAATAATAACTAAGTTCATGGGAAACACGAAGTCAAGTGATAATTTCAACTAAGAGGTTTGGAAAAAGGTTAGAAAAATACACACCTTGAAAGTATTTTGGATTTTGGTTAGATTTGAAGGCTGATGTACTATCTGGCAGAATATAACTTTTGTTGAGTATGTATCAGATTGCACATTATTAGCTTACTTTGCTGATGCTTCCCATTTAGTTACATTTCTTGTTGATTTTTTTTTTCCTTAAAGTTTTTTCTAGAGAATCATTGTTTATGAGAACAACGTATTGAATTGAAATAACTGGGTTCTCCACCTGGCTCTGATATTTTCTAGCATTTGTTAATGGACAAAGTATGTTTCTGTTTCATTAGGATATTATCTTTAAACTAATTTTATTGAGAATAAATAGAAGAACATGGAACAATGGAATTGGAAGTGATTACCAAATTATTTAAATTGTCCTGGTGTATCTGATATTCTACTACTACTAGGGTCTATGGAAGGGATGGTTTTTCTATGCATATATACAGTGGATTCCTTTTGCTTTGCCTTTCAGCATTAATCTTTTCCTTGAAACGTTGATCTTTCCCCTCTGCTTTCACCATACATTCAGTTAACTTTACTTTCAGCAGTTCTTGAGATGTGTTTTGGCTCACTCTTGGCCCATTTCAGCAATGTATTACTGGACCACAAAAGTTGACTCAGCTCCCATAAGACTTAAAATAATCCATTGCGTTTTAGTTTTCTATATAATGATGCAGGACTGGAAAGGAAGCAGCTATGGCAAAGACTTAGAGATGCTTTTGGCCTTGGCATGGGATTGATGATCCAATTGAGCATTTTTCCCAGACATCAGCCAGTTTACTGCCCAATATTTTCTGTTCACTCTGGAGTAGGAAAATGTAGCTGGATTAAAGCTACTTTACAAATGATGAAGGTGAGAAAATTAAAGTGAAGCAAATACTAAGAACTAACATTTACTTAGCATGTAGGATATGCTTAGCAATATTTGAACATATTATATATATATATTAACATCATATTTAAAAATAACATGGCAATACGGTTCTTGTACTTCCAGCAAGTGGACGTAAATCACTTCATTTATTAACCTTTGTTTTTTGGACAATGAGAAGAAATAAGTTATACTAGTCACTTAGTTGTCAAAATGGCATGACTTATTGAAGAAAGAGAGCATGATGTTTTGTATGAAGAGTTGATATTGAGTGAGATATATTCAGAGGAAACATAACAAGAAAAAATAAGTTGAGTTGAAAATAAGAAAATCTATTTTCCTAAGTTAAGGATTCTAGATTTCATTTAGTAAGAAGGAAACAAAAATAAGTTTTCAATCATCTCTTAACTGTGTAGAATAATTTTGGAATATTTAGGTGAGGAACTTAATGTGAGAAGAGTACAGGAGTAGACTGGACTGGATATTTCAGATTTGTCTTCTGTAAAATGGAATGAATAGTCTTTTCCATCCTACTTTTTGTTTTAAAAGTTAAGAAAGGGAAATGCTTAAATTCATACAGTGCTACAGAACATGCATTTTTGAGTTGTTTTTTAAATGAAGGCTTGAGAAAGCATGAGACCTACATCAGCCTTATGTTTGTTCACGGTTATTGAAGTAAACCTTATGCATAATTGAAAAATACTATTATAAATTTAAAACTGCTCTCTTCAGTAAACCATAGTGAGAGAAATTAAACAAAAAATTTTAAAAGGTGCAGTTTATTGGTGATAATTTTATATTATATTAAGAAAGAAAAACAAAGCTAACAGAAGAATCAGTTTTACAAACCCAGTTAGGAAAATTAGGAGGTTCAAGACATACTCATCGATAAGATAAATAACTGAGACAGTTTTTAATTTATTACTTCTAAGCTGTGTGGGTCTCTTTGACCAGCTGAACTAATGTTCAGTTTTGCCAGTAGAGTGCACCATAGAGATGCTGGAAGACGAGGGTACTTTGTTCTCCTGATCATTATAGCTTCTGTAGTGAATGGCCCTATAGTCATGGAAAGCAACAAGACCCAATGGTAGCTTCCTCTGGTGTATTAGTCAGCTTTTTATTACTGTCAGTTGATACCCGAGTTAAATAACTTACAAAAGAAAAAGTTTATTTAGTTCATAGTCTTGGAGGTTACAGCCTATGAGCATTATCCCCATTGCTTTGGGCCTCTGTTGAGGTGTCATAAGAGAATGGAGGGGAACATGTGGCAGCCAGGAAGCAAAAGAAACAGGGACAGGCTAGGGTCAGGTTCTCACAAGTCCCTGTAGGCCCCAGTGACATAAGAATTTCTCACTAGACCCCACCTCCAAAAAGTGCTGCCACTTTCTCAAAACACCAGGCATTTCACACATGGATCTTTAGGGGACACTCATCCAGACTATTATCTGGCAGCTCTCTCTTTCAATCCATGCAAATTCTGAGGCTCAGAACTTGAGAATGCAGTTTTCTGGTAATCTCTATAGGAATGATTTCCAGCAAGTTTTAATAGCAGAGCATTACACCTATGCTAGGAACTTGTACAGAATCCCTGTCATTCAATGTCTTGATCATGTCCTTTCCAAGGAGATTTGGACATCAGCCCTAGGGGGCAAAAAGCAGAGAGGGAATGCTACCTTGCATGCCCTAACTCAGTCACTGGGGTAGTATTGTATATTTTATGAACTTTATCTGCTATAATTTTCAGTGTATCTGGAATCCCCATATTATTTATAATTCTTCATATTTCTTCCTAACTAGTCCCTTTTTAGTGCAATCCTCTCTATAATTAATCTTTCATTGTATTAACTTCTTCTGTTTAAATTATTATATTTTTGCCTCTTTATCAGACTCTAATTGGTATAGAGATTAAGTGAATGAAAAGGTTTATTTTTACTAGAGATAAACATTATATAGCTCTTTGCAGTTTCTAAAAACTGTAAGGGTTCCAAGTTGATTTTTCCTTTAATGATTTATTTGGGAATACTAATTTTTTAAGAAGTCAAGTTCAGATTTAAAATATGTTGCTTTGTTCTTGTATGTTCAATATCTTATATTACAAATTTCTATGTTGTAACTAATTCTAATACATCTAGAATATAAATTAGGACTAACTAACCATTATTTCCCATATCTCCCAAATTCTACTTTAAGTATACAAATAGCACTGCTCCAAATTGTGCTAATGGACATTTTGTTCCCTCTGTACTGAAGTATAATTATAAATAAAATTCTATATAAGTTACATAATATATATTTTAATACACACAGGTACATTATGAAACAATTACCACAATTAAACTAAGTAACATGTTCATCAGTTTACATAGTTACTTCTGCATGTGTGTATGTTGAGAATGTTCAACCTCCCAACTAGGTTAGCATGTTTTCTAGAAGACAATGTATTATCATTGCAGACTTCGTGCTATAATTAACTTCATCCAAACTTACTGATCTTGAATAAATGAAGGTTCCCACCTTTGACCAACATCTTCCCATTTCTCCCACTCCCTAGTGTCTAGCAAGTACCATTCCACATTGCTTTTGAGCTCAAGATTTGTAGATTCTACATATCAGAGGCATCATGCAGTATGTGTCTTGTTTAGTATAATGTTTTCCAAGTTCATGCATGTTGTGGCAAATGGCAGGACTTTTTTTCTTTTTAAAAGATAAATGACATTCTATTGTGTATATATATTCATATATGTAGGTATGTTTTATTCATTCATCCATAGATGGATATTGTTTCTATATTTTAGCTATTGTGAATAATGCTGCAATAAAAAATTTTTTTAGATGCTGATGCTGATTTTATTTCCTTTGGATATATGCCCTGAAATGAGATTGCTGTGTTTTTAATTTTTTGAGAAAGTTCCATACTGTTTTCCATAATGGCTATACCAATTTACATTCTTGCAATGGTGTGTCAGAGTTCCCTTTTCTTCACATCCTTGCCATCACCTTTTGTCTCTTATATTTGTGATTATAGTCATTTTCAAAGATATAAGAGATCTCATTATGGATTTAACTTACATGTTTTTCTGATGATTAATGATATTGAATATCATTTCATATATCTCCTAGCCACAATTTCTCTGTCTTCTTTTGAGAAATGTCTGTCCAAGTCATTTACCATTTTTTTGGCTTTTAGTCACCACATATATTTATTTGCCAAGCATCTCCTGTGTACCAGTCAGTGTACTAGGTGCTGAGGCTGGCGAAATAGATATGGTTCCTATTCATTTAGGCTCCCCCTCCACCATACAACTTCTATAACATCAGATAATGTTAATAGAGATAAAGTAAATGAAAAATAAACATGCAGCCTGTGGATGCTTAATATTTCAGATTTTACATGAACTTTTTCACTGTAGTTGGAAAAGCAAACGGTTCAGATCAGGAGCTAAATCATCCATTTATCCACTTTTTAACTTTCTTTTTTTTTGCACTTGAGTTACTTGTATTCTGCTTTTGCATATTAGCCACTTTTCAGACATAAGGTTTGAAAATAGCTTCTCCCATTAAGTAGGTAGTCTTTCTATTGTTTCCCTTGGTAGGTAGAGCTTTTTAGATTAACAAAATCCAACTTGCCTATTATTACTTTTGTTGTCTTTGCGTTGGATGAAATATTAAAAAGAAATTATTATGCAGACTCATGTCAAATTGTTTTTTTCCCTGTGTTTTCTTCTATTAGTTTTATACTTTCAGGTCTTATATTTAAATCTTTCATCCATTTTGAGTTAATTTTTGTACATTGTGTAACATAAAGATATGTTTTCATTCTGCATGTGGATATCCAGTTTTCCCCACATTATGTATTGAAAATACTGTCCTTCCTTCATTGGGTGCTGTCAACACCTTTGGTAAAGATCAACTGACTTGAAACCATGAGTTTTTCTCTGAGCTTTCTGTTCTGTTCAGCTAGTCCATATGTCTGTTTGCATGCCAGTTACATATTGGGTCAAATATTGCAGCATTATAATGTATTTTGAAACCAGAAAGTGTGTTGTCAAGCTTGTTTTGGCTATTTGGGGTGTTTTCTTATTACATATGAATTTCAGGATTATTTTTCCCATATCTCTAAAAACAGTCATCGGAATTTTGATAAAAATTGCCATGAATCTGTAGATTTCTTTAGGTAGCATTGACATTTTAACAATATTAATTATTCAAATACATTAACATAGAATATCTTCCCATTTGTTTGTATTTTCTTCAATTTCTTTCATCCGTGTATTATACTTTTCAGTGAATAGATATTTCACCTCCATGGTTAAATTTATCTGTAAGTATTTTATTCTTTTTGATGTTATTTGTAAATGAGATATCTTCTTGATTTCTCTTTTTGGATGGTTTACTGTTATGTGTACAGAAATGCAAATTGATTTTTGTACATCGATTTTATATTCTTCAATTTTACTGAAAGCACTTATTTGTTAGAATTGCAGTTTTAATTTTTGTTTTTGGTGGAAGCTTTAGGGTTTTTTCTATATCATGTTATGTCATTTGCCCAGAGACAATTTTGCCTCTTTCTTTCCAATTTGAATGCCTTCTTCCTATATTCTTGTCTAATATCTCTGCCTAGTATGTAGGGAAAGCTCTCAGCTTTTTATGATTTATTATAATGTTAGCTGTGGGCTTTACAGGTTGTGGACATTATTGTGTCCTCTACCTAATTTGTTGAGAGTTTCTATAATGTTCAATGCTGTCAAATGCTTTATCTGCACCAATGGAAATGATCATGTAATTTTGGTCTTTTATTTTGTGTTGTGATGTATCTTATTAATTAATTTGTGTTTATTTAAATATTTTAAAATACAGGTATAAATCCCTCTTGATCATGGTTGCTGATTAACTTTAAATGCATTATTAAAAATAAGTTACTCTAATATGACTTCAATATACATTTATTAGTATTTCAGGTTATCTAAATATATCTCTCTGCCATTCCAAAAATATTGATTTTTCATTATGCTTTTTGATTCCATAGAGCTTTTCATTTAATGCTGCATTGTTTTATTTTCATGGTTTATTGCTTTGATAAAATAACTGATGAGAATAAAGCCTAAAGAGGATTTCTCTTCAATTAGAAAAGGAACCACTAATATAGTCATCCTATAAATTTGGGGGCAAAGGAAGGAAGATAAGGGCTAGTGATTCCAATATAGACCATTTTATGGTTAACTTAATCACAGGTGAAAAACTTTTAGAAATTTGTTATTTAAAAATGCTGAAATTGCACGCCTGTAATCCCAGTGACTAGGGAGGCTGAGGCAGGAGGATTGCAAGTTCAAAGCCAGCCTCAGCAACTTAGTGAGACCCTAAGCAACTCAGTGAGACCCTGTCTCTAAATAAAATACAAAATAGGGCTGGGGATGTGCCTCAGTGGCCGAGTGCCCCTGAGTTCAATCCCTGGTTCCAAAAAAAAAAAAACAATGTTGAATTAATGTGTAAATGAAACTTTGAGAGCAATAATTTGATGTATCTTGACATTTATGAATGAAATATTAGGGGTTGTGTAGAAAATTCCCTTTCTGTGAAAAAATTACCTGAAATCAATAACCATGTTCTTTCTAATAGTAAGTAAAATATCACAGGCAATAATCCTTTTGTTTATTATTTATACTATTATTATTTTTTATTTGTTAGCAAGAGTTTGAAAATGTTATAAATTTGCACGTGAAACTACATGCAAGTGTTAAACTCTTTCTCATGTAGTTAAAGATTAAAGCCATCAAAAATCTTCACAAACTTGAGTTTGTACCATTTAAGCTTATCTGTTGTTTATTAAATATAAATATTATACTTTATGTTTAAGATGGATTTTAAAAACTATGACTTTAAGAGGAATTATCTATACTTATGTAGTTATTGGGAAATCAAAATAATGTAGACATATTAACATATAATTGAAGAAAAATAATTAGTTTTTAATTTATTGTTGTATGCTAACCAAATTATTCACACTTAATCTAATACAAAGAAAGAAAAAAATATATTTTTAACTGTCCATATTTAAGCTTTTACAATATGCCTGAAGAAAAATATCTAACTGTAGATTTTCTATTTACTGTGTAGTTTAAAAAACATTATTTGTACATGTAGCTATTTTTTGGCTCCAATTGAAATACTATAAAATGTTTTAATAAGCCACCATTTAAAAGTATTTCCTTATTGAGTAATTGCAATATAATGACCTGCAATTGCATTAAGCATTTGGAATGAATAGGGAAGAACTGAATGGAAGCTAAATGAATCCATTAAATCTGTGTTGAATAGAGACAGGTCAATGGAGAAAAGCCCTAACTCAAAACATTTATTTAAATTCTTATAACTGTTCAAAATACTCATTTCTGAATTTTCTTAGTGAAGCTAAATGTGAAGCTAACTATATGCAACCTAAAAGATTGTCTTCAAATTTTGTGGGGTGCTGTTTGTGCTTCCTCCTACAGGAAGATTATAACATTTCCACCCAAGTGACACTAGTAGAATATGATGGAAGGAGATTGAGATCAAGTCATGGGGGCACTAGCTTATCCAGAAACTGAGCGTACCATCAGAAATCAAGTCCAAACCACCCTCAATCAGAGACAGTTTAGTTCATTCAGATAAAATGGGAGAAATGAAAGATTGTAAGGAGGTTTTAACTTATGTTTTAGAGGAAGAACAAGGAAGAAATATTTTAAGTTCTAGGTTTTTTTATACCTAAAATGATGAAAAAATACTATTGTAATATTGTGCTGTTGTAAAATGTGGTTGATATTCCAGTTTCAGTGATGATGAAATTAATTCATTTAACCTTGTTTATTTCCTCAGCCTAACATTTTACTTTCGCTCTAGACATTTTGGTTTGATTGTAATTATCAGGGAGTTCTGGGGCCTTTTATAAATATTTTAACATTGGAACCACGCTTGATTTTTACCCTAAAACAAACTAATTTACCACCCTCCATGGAAATTCCTAACAACCAATTTCAGCATATGTCATTACTTACTCCAAAATTATTTAGAAATCTTGATTAGTAACTATCATCAATAGAAGACAAAAAGTCTTATATATAATAAAAATTTGGGTTGAAATAATGTTGAGAATTAAATGAAAAAATACTTA
The DNA here is from genome assembly GCA_020662805.1 of Glaucomys volans. Lineage (NCBI taxonomy): Eukaryota > Metazoa > Chordata > Mammalia > Rodentia > Sciuridae > Glaucomys > Glaucomys volans. The sequence goes on from JAJEJO010053751.1 coordinate 150,219, forward strand.
AAAATGGGATATCAACTCTATTTTACAATATGACAAAGAAAGTAATTTGCCACCATTTTAATTATTAAAATTTACAGAGGAGGTCAGGGGTGTAGATCAGTGGTAGAGTACTTGCCTAGCACTGGTTTGATCCTCAGCAACACATGAAAATAAGTAAATAAAATAAAGGTATAGTGTTCATCAACAACTAAAAACATATATATTAAAAAACCCTACAGCAATAAATTTATGTAGGTATATTTAGTGACATGTAAATACATATTAAAAGATCATTAACCACATACAAGTTGTTTACCTTATGAAAAAACAATACCGCTCTTTTGCATGCTATTTTCTGGAGTCAGATAGATATTATAGTACCTAGTAAGAATGCAGTTACTCCTTTTCTTCATCAATAAAACTAGAAAAATAATGTTTATCATTAGACAGAATTTTCAATTTTAGATCTTTTACACAAAATGCACGACTCAGTTCTCTTGGGTATTCAAAAATTTTCCGATTTTAATATGCATATTTTAGTGGTTTTTAAATTTCATTAAACATTTTCCAAAGCTCTCTTGTATTTTCAATACCAACATACAACTTTAAATTCTAGAAACATGTATTGGTGACCATAGTATGGTGTGTTTTATAAGTCTATCAAGGTGGATAGAATAAAATATTCATCCTTGTAGGCCATGAATATAAAGGCAAGTACATTTTAGTGTTCTTCATTTTGCCCAATATTAATTCAAAAGACAATTATTTACAGAAATGATTCTTATAAACTATGAAACATTAAAACATTTTAAACTCCAAGTTCTGGGCATTCTAAAAAACAGATTTTCCTTTCTCTGACATCGTCATATGGCATTTTTCTCATCCAGATGGTAATATTCAAGTTATTTTTAGTGTAAATTACCATACTTTTATTTTTCTGATGTGCCTTGCTTAGTTGGATTTCAAATCTACCAAAATATTCAGTAGAATACACAGGGATTAGTGCTTTTCTTAGCTCTTCCAAATTCTTTAGTTATTACATGCATAGTAATAACCACCTTGAAGTGGCTCATTCAGTGGAGCCAGCTGCTAGGGTCATGTCCTAAATGCAGCTTAAACAGCAGGCTCCAATCTGATGAAACCTGACCGGAAATCGTGAAGCAAACAGAAGCTCGGCAGTCATTCATATTTAAGATTCAGCAGGCACACAAAGCTGAAAGCACCTCTTCTGCTTTGACATTATCTATACGTCCAATCCTCAATATGCTGATTCTATCATAATACAGAAAATTGGTTAATTCCCTCTGGAAATTAGCAATGAAAAAGTCTCTCCTTGAATTGCTCTTGCTGCTTCTTTTGATTGGTTGATGCTATCTTTCCTTTACCTGAGGATGAAAGAAACACTTTAAACCAAAGTGTGTCCATTTATAAAACATCTGCACATTTTCTGTATGTTTTCAAAGAGAACTAATGTGTGCAAATAAAGTGAGCTAGGTTTCTCTATATCTAATTTCATGACAGTATTTGGTTAATTCTTCTAGGCATTTGCTTTTTTAATGATATGTGGAATTTGACATCTTGACTCAGAGACAGGTTTAAGAAAAGGGCACAGACTTATGAATATTCTGGACAATTATCACCTTCTCAGATATATTGACTACAGCCATGTAGTCACACACATGCTCTCATATACAATCTTAGTCCATTTTGCACTGCTATAACAGAATACCACAGACTGGATAGTTTATAGTGAGCAGAAAATTATTAGCTCATGGTTCTGGAGGTTGGGAAGTCCAAGATAGAGGGATTGGCATTTTGTGAGGGCCTTCTCATTGTATCATCCAATGACAGAAGGACAAAAAGGGCAAGAGAACTTTTGAATGTGCAGACTCAAGCCTTATTATAATCAACATCAATTCATTAGTGAAATTGGAGTCTTCATGACCTAAGGGCCTCCCAGGCTCCACATTCCAACACTGTTGGACTCCGGATTAAGTTTCAAACACATGATTTTGGGGGATTCTGGGGGACACATTCGATCCATGGCAGGCACACTGTACACTATATAATTTTGATTGTGTTACACATTGACTAAAATGTGGTGTAGTACGGGCAGTCACTCACAGAAACCACGTATTATATACGAAGAGATATAGAGCAATCTTTCTATCCTGACAACCTGAGGGCGACAATTTTGAAATTCCTGGACTGCTGAGTGTACCCTTCATTGGAGACTTTTGCAAGTGCTAAGATGTTATCTGTTAAATGTGCCACGATATATGTAATTACTATGACCTTTCAAATTGTGATTAAACCAACCTTCCTGAGATATAAATGAATTAATGATTCTCTTTATTTAAAGGAACAATGCAAAAGATACCTTGCATATGGAATCATTTTGGAATATGAGGACTCATTTTTTTGATAACATAATGCACATGCTTTTCTTGTTAATGTGTTTGATTAATGCTTTTTTTTTTTTTTTTTTTGTCTCTTATGCCAGAACTACAGTTTTTTTCCTCCCAAAGTGTAAGGCTCTGTAGATTTAAGCTGCTTTGTTCACAATGCCCAATACAGCATCACTACCAGCTAATTTAGATGTGAGTTTAATGAATGCTTTTGATTAAGATAATGACACTTATCTAGTTACTATTCACAGACCATTTAGCAGCAGTGATCACTTTTCAATTCTCTAGCATACCTTGTGGCTTGTATGTAAATTTGGAGGAGATAAGTGCAATTTTTAAAAACTGTTTTGATCTTAACTTTTAAGCTTTGGCTGCCCCTTCACTGACTCTGGAAGCCATTTCCCAGCTTGGATATCACCTAAAGTTTATATTAGATGTGTTTACACAGTTTAGGACTCAATTTACTTCTTACTGAACAATTTCTCCCACTTTTATTCTCACTGGTTTTCAATTAGAAACAAAACAAGGGTAGAAAAAAAATAGAAGTTTCATTAAGTGTCCTGAATGTAAATTTTTAGGTGTTGCCACCATTGCAAGGATTTGAGATTAGCCCACGGTGTTCTAGTTTTACCTTTCTCTATTAAATATTGAGTTCCTAGTGAACTCGTTTCAATGGTTCAGTAACACTCTAATTCTCTGCCTCCATTAATCATGTGTCTACATCTCATTCTCCCTTTATCATAATTGAGGTTTAAAGTGGAGTACCGAAAGCTCCATAGTTGGCCCAAAAGGTCATTGATTCAGGTAGGATGGAGATAAAATTTAAATAAAGTAAAATAGTTCTGTTACTGCTTCTACTATCACTACTACAACTATGACAGTCATGGCTATATGCATTTAAATATTTACTCTGAAACTTATCTGTATTGTTTCAACCATTTATCCACGAGACGGGCATATTTTGTATGAATTTTTACAGATGAGAAAATTGAGTGTTAAAAAATTTGAGTAACTTGGCATATGTCACTGAGATGGAAAATGACAGAACCAGCATTTGTATGAAAGCATATAGAAATCCAAATATAATTACCTTAGCCATTATATGTTATCCTGTGTTTGGACATGGACAAAAGTTTGACCAGGTAAATTTCACACACTGAGTAGCTGAGTTATAGCATACAGTTTCAGAGAACCCTCATTATCGAATACTATTCTTTTAGACTGGCTATAGCTTGAGGGTGACTAGAGGCAACTGAGATTTTGGAAAAAAATTTCTGTCCACACATTTCTTAAACTCAACTGAGTAAGGATTCATTGTCAGAAACAGTAATTTCTGGCTATCTAGTCTGAATTATTTAAATAACTGATACAGAGTTGGGATTATAGACAAAGGAGTTTTAGAGAGAACATGGACAATTTCCAGGCCACTTTATATGGCATTACCTTAAGCACTGTATGTTTCCATCTAATAATATAGAATTAGTAAGGGTTCCTAACTAAAGTTTGAAAAATTAAACAGTTATGCCTGACAGTTTAAGATGTAATTACAATATTTTCAACTTCAGAATCAATTCCATACTCACACATTCAAATTCTGGTCAATACCTTTTTGTAAAAGTTGCATTTACATGACCCAAATGGTGTTAGAGCCAGCTTCTGTTTTTGTTAAAAACTATTATTCATAAACAATTATGAGTGATTTAAAATGTGTGTAGCTTTTATAAAAATAAAAGAATAACATCTGGCCACATGTAAAACTTCCTACCAAACCTTCCTAACATGTACAAAATTACTTTTGAAAAAGAAAAATAATACCAGCAAATCTCAAGCTTCACATTTTGCGCATGAAATTCCATAACTCTAATCCCACTACGTCTTTTCCCAGGGAGACTAAACTATTCTTAATCTTTTGTTTAGTATAAACACTTGCTCCCATTATCCCTATATGACCTTGGCCAAGAAGACACAATTTTTAAAGCTGGTACTTAAGTAAAAACCTAAAGAAATTAATACAAATAAAAATAACATAATATTGATCATTTTCACAAAATAACATAAACTTCCTGAATAAATAAGGTCAGTTTATAAAATTTTTGAAATATAAGAATAATTAGTAACAAAATCACCCTCAAAACCAAAACAGAAAATGGTTAAAGGATTGTCAATTTTGTGGATCCTACAAAAAAATTTTTAAAACTTGTAGGTTTATTTATATTTTCTATTAGTTTCCCAGTTTCTGTAGTGCTTGTCTCTGCTCTAATCTTCATTATTTCCTTCCATCTGGTGCCTTTGACTTTAATTTCTTCTTCTTTTTCTAGCTTAGTCAGTGTAAGTTAGGTTTCTCATTTAAGATTTTTCTTCCTTTTTAATGTTCATATTTATCGTTATTCTATCTTACCATTACTTTTGTTATCTCTAACAAGTTTTGATATGCTGTGTTTTCATCTTCACTTGTCTCAAGATATTTTCTTATTTCTCTTGCCAGGTTCAGCTTTTGTTTGCATTTTGAGGGAGGAATCCCAGAACAGGTGGTTTCCTCCCACAAGTAGGTACTATACCCTGTAGGGGTTGGGCATGGATGGTGTGCAAAATGCCTCCAATTTTTCTTTCTCTTTCATCAGAATACTTTTTTGGTATTACAGTGACTTTGGTGCAGTAGAGTCCAAACTGATCTCTAGAGTTTTCACAAAGGTGTTTTATTGGGATATTATAGTTAACTCAATTTTTCTGTGAGGAAAGATGGGTTAGAGCCTCCTGCTGCCATCTTGATGGTGCTACTTTTTTAGTAATAATTTTTAATGAAGGATTTCTACTGAAAATATTAACATTTGTGAGAATATTTATTGAAATTTTTGTCTGTCTTGCTCTTTGCTTTTAGGTTTTGTTTGGGATGTTTGTGGCATTTGTATTTATTATAACCATATGTATTAGTAATTTCCATTGCATTAAGATTAAATAAATCAGGGTCTGGGGATATAGCTCAGTTGGTAGAGTACTTGCCTTGCAAGCACAAGGCCCTGGGTTCAATTCCCAGCACTACTCCCCCCAAAAAAAGATTAAATAAATATCCTCTTCTCATTCCAATAATTATTTTATATACTAATCACTAATTGTCTCTTTTATTTTTTCTTATATCTTACATTATTACATGTGTGATGTTGTATACCATATAATTTGAGTTCAGGATATGACCAATTTTATTCAAATATAGATTGATTCAGTATCATCTATGATAGTTTTGTAATAAATTAAATATTAATACTTTCAGAATGCCACCAATAAGATTAGATTTGATTCATCAGTCCTAACATAGTGTACTTTCCTTATCATTGCTTATTTTTTCTTTTATCATTGTTTTCTTTGGTGAGGGTTTCTGGAGATTGAACTCAGGGACGCATAACTACTGAGTCACATTCCAGTCTTTTTCATTTTTTATTTTGAGGTGGGGTCTCACTAGGTTGCTTAGGACCTCACTTAGTTGTTGAGGCTGACCTTGTACTTGTGATTCTCCTGTCTCAGCCTCCAGAGTCACTGGGATTACAGGAATGTACCACCATGCCCAACTTTATTATTGCTTATTATGTTTAAATATTTATTGAGTAAAATGTTCTTCCTGTAGTCCATTTTTTAAAATTTTCTTAGCCATTCTTAAGTAGAATTCTACATCAAAGAGGGAGAATGAGTTAATCTGTCAGTTCTGGATCTCTGAGAAAAAGACACCAAGATGGAATTAAATGTGCAAGAAAACCATATTTGAGGGAATTCCTGTGAATGATAAAGACAAAGGAAGCAGGAGTACATGGAAGAAGTCTTTAGATTATGGTACAGGTGTGAACCTTGTGAAAAGGGAGAGGGATAGAGAAAGGATTGGGTGAGAAGATTCTCAGAATGCAATAGAACGCTAAGAAACAAATGACCAAACCAATGGAGATATTCAAACTGAGATTACCCATTAGAAGAGGCCTGCATTGAGTTTGAATGACTTGGATATCCTCTTAGTATTCAGCTTTTTGACTGGCAACAATCCAGGAACTGGGTGAGTTCAGATTAAAAGCAGAGGTAGATTCTGAGGAGTCATGGCTGGAGGCTGTCAGTTTACCACACTCCTTGCAGCAGTGTCTCTATTGAAGAAATATAGGAAAGGGTGCATTCCCGTGGCTGCAACATCATTCCTTTGAAATTTCTTCATGTTTTACCATTACCTTTAATAAATGGTTGAACTAGTAGTAATTTTCCCATTCCTTCCTCCTAAAATTCCAAGATATATTCTTACCTTATAATGCCAGTTGTCTTCTGTATATGTATTTTGTGCATTATCTACATGATTAGAGATATTATTATATTTTTCCCTAAATCATTAATCTTTCCTTATACCCACTTTCCCCCAGAAGCATGCTAATGCTCTAAGGCTGAAAATGAATAAAATAAGGTAAAGTGACAATAAAATAAAAATAAAACCTCATTCCTTTTACAATAATAGTTGGTTGTTTTTCATGCTTCTCTTCGATTCAACTTGTTTATAGCCAAAATTTCTTGTAGGGTATGTTACATTCACTCTTTCCTGTACCTCTGCTTTGCATTATTCTTTGTGTTTTTTTTCTTCCCATACTATTCCCTTGAAAACTTATACTTCCAAATCACCTAAGTCACTGAACTGCATTACCAGGTTTCTTGTATTTGTTTCTTGATTTCTCAAATTTGATCCTTTGTACTTTCTAAATATCTACTGAATAATTCTGTATATGCACATATGTGTACATATATGCATATATAGATGCATCCACTAGCACACACAGGCATGTATTCTTCTCTCCACTCTCATTACTCTTACCTTTTTCAAATTATTTTTACTTCCTACCTGGATTAAACCAAAGAAACTAACAGAAGACTCTTGAAAAGGTACAAAATTGATTGAAAGATATAGTTGAGGTAATACTTGTATAAACAGAAATAAGATGGTTTAACATATAGTAAAATGGTGCAGAAATTGGAGGAATTATGAACTTGAGAGGAAAGATGAGCTTCACAGAAAGGGAATTTTGTATTAGAAAGATTAAAGTATACCAACTTGATGGCGTTGATCTTCACTGTTAATTCGGAACAATATTTTAGGGAACTTTATCAGGTTTCAGATAGCTGTTGTGAAATGTGTAAGAAAGACTCCCTGTGGGGTTGGTGATACGAAGCTTATTCATATGCTCTCAGGAGTAAGTCTGACTTTTTCTAAAGACAATTGCATTTGTCAGTGCTGATAACAACAAAATAAATGATATTTTAACTTCTTTCTTGGGTCATATGTACTTCTCATCCTAATACTGGAAAACATACCCCAACTGTGGATTATGTAAATAATCCTCTGGCCAGTCTGACTTCTCTAACCATCTTCTTCTCACTGATGACATAGAAAACAGAGTTTCAAAGCCTTGTATGCTACCCTATAGAAGAGAGCATTTTACTCTTTTAAAAAAATCTTCGAACAGCCTTCTGTTTCCTATGAAAGGACCAGACTCTTTAACAAGGCTTTCAAGACCCTACCTGAGCCTGTCGCTGGCATGTTTCCAAAGTCATATCCACTGTTGTCCCTCCTACCATAAGAAACCAACACCTCCCTTCACTCTCTTCTCTTCCAAAGTCTCCAAGTGCATGACTCCCTCATGCTTTTCCCTTCAAATGTCATCTGTCTGCAAGGCCAGCCCTGAGTATCTTTTCCTACTCATTTTATGTGATCTTCTGTCTTATTATTTTAACGAATTTGCCATAAATAATTATACCTCATGTTTTTAAGTGCTTATCTCCTTCACCATAGTATCAATTTCAAAAAAATAAGGTTCATTCAACACCATTCTCCAAACTCAAAGAAGATATTCCATGAGTTTGGCAACTCTTGAATGAGTGATACAATGTTATTAGTATGTTAAGAAGCATCTCTGCAAATAAGAAAAGATTATCTATGAACATACTTTTTATGGTAGATTCTTCATATTTACTATTTTACTGATTTTTTGAGAGAGGAACACTGGGGATCAAACACAGGGATGCTTTGCCACTGGGCAGGGTCTCATTAAGTTGTTTACAGCCTTGCTGAGTTGCTGAGGCTGATCATGAACTCATGATCCTCCTGCCTCAACCTCCCAAGTTGCTGGAATTAGTTTCCTTCACTTTTAAATTAGGAAGATGACATTCAGAGAAATTTATTCTACACCCAAACCTCCAGTACTGGGATCCCACCCAGGGCTTTGCTAGGCAAGTGCTCTATCACTGAATTACACCCCCAGCCTAAACTGTAAAGTTCTCATTTGCCACATAGCTAGCTAGTTAGTGCAAAAACACAACCCTAAATCTTCCAATCACAAATTCAACTTAATGAATCATAATGATTTGAATCCCATGTACCCAATTATTGCTGTTACTAAATGAGAAAAAAAGAGAAAAGGAGAGGTTCATATTTGAGTCATTAAAGACCTCCAGATATTATTCCAATTGTTCCAAGGGATGCAAAATGCTGAAATTTGTATTTTATTGCTTACTCATCTACTTATACCCTTGCATTGAAAATGGCAATCAGACATAAACCTTATATTTGATTGATCATAATTTCTACAAGAAATAATTAAAAAGATTACTTCAACCAGTAATTTTGTATTTTAGAACACTCTATTGTGTTTTTTATGCTTATTCCAAATATCCTCTGAAGCAAGTTTTTTGCAAGTCCACATGCAGCACACGTGTACAGACACACTCATTCTAGATTCCTTCACTCAAAGCAGAAGAGTTTTTTTTTTTTAATTCTAATTTCTGGAAAAATGAAGCTTTATAATTCTCAAATACACAAATATAAAAATAATAGGCTGTTTCTGCTATAATTTTGATCCTGTGACATGCATGTTATTCTACAGCCTTTGTGTTATGCTCATAATTAGCATTATACACAGTCATTAAGATTTCTTGTCAGATAAAAATCGCAGCTAAATTATAAGTCACTTTAAGGAGTGTTCTTTATAGTGAGTAATGAAAGCCTCATGAAGACAATTCAGGGATGTGCCTTCCGTATAAACACTTAGTGTTGGTACAAACTTTCATCACAATGTAATGGTCTGCTAATGTGTAGGTCTACAATTAAGATACTGTTATTGGCCAATAAGAACAGTTAAGTTACTGTCTTAACTCTTGTTTATTTATAGGCTGTAATTTCTGTAATTAAAGTCTTCCTTTACTTTGGATCTATATCTCTAATTAATCATAAAAAGAATCAGTTAAAGTACTTTAATTTTTGTAATTTAAATTCTTAATATCAAAGTATGTCTTATCCCATTATGAATATCTTCACCTTTGGAAAATTTTCATTGCTTCTCTTTCCCAATAACTCTCATGTACACACATGCAGATACAAAATGTACTTTTTCAGAGATAAAATCATGATGCACATAAATTTTGTAATTAAAAACACAAGGAGCAAATATTAATTTAGAAAGATAGTTGAAATGATCATGTAACCCAAGGCAGAAATTATATTGAGCCTTAGTAATGAAGTGGAATTATATACTAGAAAATCAGCAGATCTGTCTCCCTGAATTTCATATTTTTCATTTTGTGTATACTTGTTCAATTTTCTTTCTCTGAAAAGCAGCACTTTCTACTTGGTCCAAAGTGGTGGAAACCAGCCCACTATTGTCTTTTAAGTTTGGATAGCTTTGCTTAGTTAGTACATGGTATGCTCACTATTTTTTAACTTAAATTTCCAATAAATAGAATCAGAATGTCTCAGTGTAGGATATAGTTCTAACTGTATTCAATCCCGTGCAGCCAGGGAAATAAAATCACAGAGGAGAAACATCAATGTTGCAAGGAACCCTACCTGTATGTGTGGCAGGAAGTTCCCAGAAAAGAGGGACTGTACTGACACTCATTTTATTTAGGTAGTTAGTTTAGGGTTAGCTAATAAGATTAGATCAGCTGGAGTTAACTCAATTATCATCTCAAGATGCTGTGCATGACAGCAGAAGTGGTATTCCAGGGAATATTCAATGCTACAGAATACTGGTGCAAAATGTGTAAATGTCAAATTCTCTTCATGGCAATTAATTTCATATGATTATATTTTAAATGAAAGCTTCAGTGGAGGCAAACAGTACCAAATTTAATAACTATTTTATCACAGTACACCATGCATAAAAAATGTAAACAAATCCTAAGTGTAAAGCTTCATAGTTATCACAAGGTGAAAAACCTCTTTAATTTATATGAAACAATCTTAGTCATTCTCCACAGTTTCACTAGAGTCTCCTTTTCAAAGGTAAATACTACTTCTCAAAATATAAGTTAATTTTGACTCTGGCATTTTCCTTAAAGGAATGAAAATATGCATATTCTTTTGTGACCTCCCTCTTTAACATCCTATTGAGATGCATAAAATTTATTCATATTCAGGCATGTGTTGCTTAACATTAGGAGCATGTTCTGAGAATACATGTTTAGATTATTTTGTCATTCTGTGAACATCAGAGTGTACTTACACAAACCTAGATCCTGTATGTGGATAAAATCAAAAGATGTGGTAAATATGAGATGTATGAGGCTGCTGGTGGTATAACAGGGCACATTATTTTACAAAACTAGACTTTTTAAAATAAGACAACACTCTAAAATAATGATTAAAAATGTAGTAAATACCTAAACCAAACTACTATATTATAGTCATTTATTACCATTATCAAATATTATGTACTATAAATAGTTGTATGGCTTATGCTTTTATACCATTGACAGCATGGTAGGTTTGTTTACACCAGCATCATCACAAACATGAGGAACACCACATGTGATGATGCTGTGATTATTACTACCTTACTAGGTAACAGACATTCCTCAGCTCCTTATATATGGAACCACCATTGTATATGTGGTCTCTCATTGACTGAAACATCAGTATGCATTGCATGACAGTAGTTTATGATACTGCTTCATAATACACCATTATGTGAACATGCTAAGTTTCCCTTACCCATTTTATCATGAACAGTTAGTTAATAGTTTTAAGATTTTTGACTGTTATGAATAACGATGCTATGCAAATTTTTGGACACATTTTTTATTATGCAGTGTGCATATTTTAAGCTTAAATATATTACCAGCTTCCAAAGTGTTGGTATCATCTAATTCTCTCACCAGCAGAATGATAGTTATAGTTACTTGGCACCCTTGTGACCACTTGACTTGCTTATCTGTTTTTGCATTGATGAGTGTAAAGCAGGATCAAATAGTTAGTATTAGTGCACATTTCCCTGATTAAGTAGAGCATACTTTGTCACTTGAAAACCTTTTGCTTTGAAATGCCTGTTAGTATTGTTTTCTCATTTAGTCTGTAGCATTGTATTTTTCTTTTTGATTTACAGGGTTTTCTGTCTTTTAATTATTCAGAAACACAGTTGGATATACACACCAAAAGTATTTGTTCTGTTCTGTGGCTTGATTTTTCACTATTTAAATATGTTTTGATAAGCAAAATTTCATAAATTTTAGGTAGTCCATTTATTGCATTATTTTTCTAAAAATCAGCAAATGTGATGTTTAAAAATAAGTTTTGTAATTGTCAAAACTTATTTTAAAAACTCTAAGAAAGAAAGTTTTACTGTATGTGAATTATGATACAACAAACTGGCAAACCCTTACCACTCCACTAAAAAAAAGTGTGTGTGTTTGTGTGTGTGTGTGTGTGTGTGTGTGCATGTGCACACACATGTGTATTTTAGTCAGCTTTTTTGCTAAGATGACCAAAAGACCTGATAAGAACAATTTTAGAGGAGGAGATATTCATTTGGCACTAATGGTTTCAGAGGTTGCAGTCCATAGATAGCAGCCCTATTTTTCTGAGCCCAAAGTGAGGCAGAACATCAAGACAGAAGGGCATGTGGAGGAAAGCAGCTCAGGACATGACAATCGGGCAGGAGAAAGAGAGAGAGAGAGAGAGAGTATGTGTCCTCTCACTAGGAATAAAATCTGTACCCCAAAGGCATGCCCCTCATCCCCCACCTCTTCCAGCCACATCTTACCTGCCTATAGTTACACCCAGTTAATCCATTCAAAGTGGATCATTGTGCTGATTAGGTTAATGTTTTCATAACCCAATCATTTTGTCTCTAACCTTTCTTGCATTGTCTCACACATGAGCTATTGGGGGACACCCAATATCTAAATCATAACAATATAAAATCAATTTTGCTTAATCTGTGTTCCCTTTTTAAATTCCTTTCTAGGGATGGGGATATAGCTCAGTTGGTAGAGTACTTGCCTAACATGCACGTGGCCCTGGGTTCAATCTCCAGCACCATACACACACACACAAATTTATTTCTGTAGACTGTGGGTTACATATATAGCAAATATTTTCTATCACTCTATGACTTTCTTTTTCACTCTATTATTTGTATTTTTGAAGAACAAATTGTTTTAAAAATATTCTCAATTTTATGTATACTGGTTTATGACTCCTTTCCTTTGTAATTGCTATTTTATAAAGGCATAATGCCTATCTCTCACAGTTTTTATGCAATTCACTCATAATTGATTTTTCATTTGTAAATATATTGTGAAATAAAGATCAATATGTATAATCCGTTGATCCAACATGATTTGTTGTAAGAACTTATCCCACTTCTCTGAAATGTCTCATTTGATATAAGCTATGTCTTGTGTTCTTTTGGTTAATGAGGACTTTCCTTGCTCCAATGGCTTTGGTTCTAATTATCCAAGCTTTAAAATATATCTTGATGTCCATTAATTTACACTTTCTATCAATGTTCCACTTCATCACTATTGTCTTGGTTATTCTAGGTCCATTTCACTTTCCTATACATTTTGAATACACCTAAACAAATTCTAATACATACATATATGTGTATATACACATACACACACACACACACATACACATATACCTACATTGTTTGTGTTTGTATTGAATCTCTACATCTGTTCTTTATAATACTGACTACATTTATCCATGAACATGGCATATTCTTAAATATTTAAAGAAATTCAATTTATCTCAATAATATTTATGATTTTCTGTCTTTTGTGCACATAGGTGTGTGTTTAATTCCTTACAACTAGATTTATTCACAGGAGTCTCTTGGCTTTTTAAAGTTATTAACAATTGTTTATCCTTGAATATTTTATTTTCTTACTGGTATGTGGAAATGCGGTTGATTTTTGCACCTTGAATTTATGTAAAGTGATCTTACTATATTGCCTACTTACATATTTTGTATTATGGATTTTTAGTGTTATCATACCCTCTGAAAATAGTGACAGGTATCTTTTTTATTTCAAATTCCTATATTCCTTTGTCTTAAATTTTATGAAACCATAACCATAACTATAATATTGATTATAAGTGCTTATAGGTCTTCTTGCTATATTTTAAACTTGGATATAAATGTATTTTATTAGTTCATCATTATTGATGTTGTTATTTGTAGACATCCATTTCTATATATTCATTATTAGGATGAAGTGCCTAAAATTACTAGGTTGTTTACACTTTTACTACAAATGAATTTTGAATTTTATTAAATGCTTTTTCTCTATCTATAGTGATGATTGTATGGGTTGTACTAGTTGATTTTTGTTTGTTGATTATATTGCTGATTGTCAAGGTTGAAACCAAATATCTTAGTGTCCTGAAATAGCAGTGCCTGAGGCAAGGATTTCTGAGGATTTACTAAGGAGATACAAGGCCAGAGAATTAAGGGTGATGAAAAAAGAGGAAGCAAGGGAAAAAAAAATGAAAGCAAGGTGATGTGGTGCATTATCTGTCTCCCACTTCTCAGTCACTCTGGAGAAGACTCAGAATGCCACTCAGTGACTCTATTTGCTTGGCACACAAACTTTGATCACTTAGTGAAAAGAGTCTGCATGTCACAGAAACCTGTAAAGTTATTTTTCACTTTGTGGCAAGATACATGAATTTTTAAAAATATCTCAATCCTTTTTCAACTTTTAGCTTACCATTTATTAATTTTTATCAGTATGAACTTACATTTTCCTTTTTCATTCAACACACTACAAACTGGTACTACATTAACCCATTTTGAAACTAAATTTGTCCCAGATTTAACTGGTAGGATCACCTTTTAGCTAGTTCCAGGATAATTTTGAACAATAAAATTTTTTATTATATTGTTTAAATACAAAAAGATACAGAAAAAGAATTTAATAAAATTCAAAATTCATTCATTCAAAATAGTTAAGCAATCCTTTAATTTGGGGTACAAAAGATGTCCCAGGATCATCATCTTCTCTTCTTGTCCAGTCATGGAATTGGGCATTTCTGCAGGAAATTCTAGTTCTTTCTGGTGGACGAGGGTATTAAACCCAAACATCTAGGTGCCAGATGTGTTCATGTTATGAGTGAGGAGTTAAAGACTGGACTCTCCACCAGTGGTTTCACTTTGAACCCTTAATTATTCTCTTTTCATATCTGAAACTCACGAAAGCTTTGCTCATCTTCTCAATCACTTGGTCACCGGTTTTTTTAGACTTTGGGGTTTTGAGCTTTTATTTGTGAATGAATCAGCAACTTACTTCTCCAAGTACTTTATTTCAGATAAAAGGAAGTTTCAATAATTACTGTCCTTCAATGTCTAATGTACTTTAAAAAAACCAAGATTTACTTTCCAGGATGGCATATTGTTCAGATACCGTGAGTATAGAACTATTAGTGGTAGAATGTATGCTTTCTGAAGTAGAGAGACCCTGATTTGGTTGACTGTACTCTGAGTATTTGATAATGTCAGAAATTCCTTTTTAATTGAAGCATTTAATTATTCAAAGATAAATTTAAATGAGTCAGAGAGACCTGAGTTCAAATGACTGGTTTGCTGATAATGAGCTACAAGTCCTTGTGCATTTACTTTTCTTGTAAGAATAATAATAATATGAATATAATGAAGTTTTTATGTTGTTAATATAAATACAGCCTTACAGCTAACCTGACTTAATTTTACAAAATGTCATCAATAGGAGAGAGAGGAACAGAGTGAAACAAGTATTTTGTAGTTATGGATAGAATTTAAGGCATGAAATACTGTTACGATAAGAAAAAAACAAATACTCCAAAGGCATGCCCCTCCTCCCCCACCTCCTCCAGCCACATCTGATAAAGGCCAGCCTGGGATTTCTTACAGTTTATTGGCATAAAAAGGTTACTTTGAATAAATGGAAATGTTTGGAAGCTACAAAGTATGTAAGTAATGGGGGTAAAATGACTAACAATGGGGGTAAAAAGACAAGTTATACATTTACAATTTGAACTAATTGGTTGTGTTAAATATGAATACAGAGGTGACTGACGTTTTATCTACTTTTAGGTTACATTACAGAAAGCAATGTCCCAGCTTTTTGAAATATCTTTTTTTAACTGTCTTGATCCTAAGCTTTTGTGCTTTCTGATCCAAGAATCCACAAAAACTAATAACTTTTTCATAGAGAACATAAGCTATTCAAAATAATCATGACAAAACTTAAAAATACAATAGCAAACTTTTCAAAACAATAAAAGCTGACAGAGGAATTTCATTTAATTAGTAATATTGAAAACTACAAAATGATGACATGGTAAAATACACTTGATAATCATAATCAATACAAAATAAAGCAAACAATTATTAAAAGAAGAGTATTGTTAGTGACAATTATAGATGGAAGTAAAAGTGTTCATAAGTTCAAATAAATAATGATGTAAAAAATTGGGAGATATAAAAATAGTTAAAATTTAGAAGGCTGGGAATGTGGCTCAGTGGTAAAGAGCTTACCTAGCGTGCTCACAGACCAGGATTCAATCACCAGCAGCACCCCCACCAAAAAAAAAAGAAAAACAATTTTGATATGACATAGACTGATTAACCAAATCTCCATTTAAAAATCCACACAGATAATAATTAATCTCTGGTTAAAATAATTTCAACCCACTAAAGATAAGAATAACAGATATTAGAAATGTTTAAATATTTCATGTTTATTCTCTGTGGAATTTCTTGGGTTTGGCATCATTCTGAATGTTTTTATTCCTTTCTCTTTTATATATAGAGAATGTGATGTCTGATTTGATTTGAATCTCAGGGATAGGAATGTCACTGGAATCTGTGACTTACTAACAGTAAGCCAGAATCTTAAAATGCACTTATTTTTGCATGTCGAAGGTGTAAAATCCATTTAAAATAATAATATCCTTTTCAAGAGGAAAAGAAGAATAATATGAATTCATTGGATGTTTATCCTTTTTCATATTTTAATGGTTGACTCTCCTTGGTCAACCAAAGAGGATACAATGATTATGAAAAAGATTGTACTGGGTGCAATGGTATATATATAACTATAAGTGTGTGTGTGTGTGTGTGTGTGTGTGTGTGTATATATATGTGTGTGTGTGTGTGTGTGTGTGTGTGTGTGTGTGTATAATTAATCCCTTAATCCCATAACTGGGGAGGCTGATGCAGGAGGATCACAAGATCAAGGCCAGTCTTGGGAACTTAGCGAGGCCCTAAGCAAGGTAGTAAGACCTTGTCTCAAAATAAAAATAAAAAGGGCTGGTGATATAGTTCAATGGTAAAGCACACCAGAGTTATCTGTAGTACCAAAAGGAAAAGAAAAATGAGTAGATGAGTAGAGAGAAAAATATCCCAATATAATTAGAATTTTATTAAAAATTAAAAATTACATAACTGATTATATCTTACACTTTAATTAACTCTGGGATTGTTGTCTTGACAGCAACCAAGTATTATTACTGATTAAATATATTTCTTAACTCAATGCACAGTGACTAGAAATGGCTACGATAAATTAAATCCTGCTCCTATATCTTATAATTAACCCAATGTGTTGAACTGTCAGGAATAACTAAATTATTCAAGTGTACAAATATTAACCTGTAAAAGAAGGACATTAATGAATTCCCCTTAGTCCACTGCTCTTTAGGAATACATAATGATAAGAGACATTCTTCTGGGCAATGACAGAAGCACAAAGAAAGAAAAGCAATTAATCAGAATGTGAATTTGTCGAGACAGAGCTGGAAGCAGCACAACTCTATCTGTACCCTAATTACTAATTATTTCCAGCATCTGCCTAACAAGTGAAAAAGTTTCAACTTACAAGTCAGGCAAGTAATCATTAGGTTGTATGATGTTTGATGCCATTTCTACCTCTGAAAATTTCATACAAAATGCAAACTGGCAGAATTTTAAAATGTTTAAGCTCTCCGTACCACGTAAGACTTTAACTTGTTTCTCAAATACTTTTACGAGCATATTAATGCTGTTTTCATGCTAGTCCTACAGTTGATGATGTAACTGGAAACAAGATTATACCCTGAAAGTGTTGAACAGTTTCAATAACTTCTCTTCTTTGTGTTTTACCAAATTAGGAAATTTCTACCCATCCAGATCCATTGTTCTGCCTAAGTTAATCCTTTTATTTAATATTTGATTTAAATTTTATTGGTTTCATAGCTCAGCATGTACTGTGAGAAGTGAGAGATAATATTTCCACTCTGAGTTTAAAATAAAAAGTGACCAATGGACTATGTTTACTAATAGTACCAAGAATTTATAAATCTGAACAGTCAAATATTGAGCCTCACAAGTTCTTTATTTCTCAGCAACCTTTCTCTGCCGGTATGCACAAGGAAAAGAAGATGAATGGTATTATTTGGTTGGTGCCCTTAGGAGGAAATTAAATATTTATTCAAAGTATGTCTTTTACCTTGATAACAAATCCAATAAACAAGTGCTTTGATTAATGAATATTACCATTTCTTATTGTAAGATGTATGGAATACATATAGCTTGAAGGCACAGCTCTGTGGAAGAGGAAGTGGCATTTGTTCTTGCCCAGGAGATTAAACAAAAAAAAAAAGGCTTCAGGGACTAGGAGTGGAAAAGTCAGATCTTGATCCAGGCCTGATATCTTAACCAAGTGGCCGTGGGCAACTCACTCAACTTCTTGAAGATCAGTTTCTTTATTTTACAATTGGGATTAAAGTAATACTTACAATAAAAATACATAACACATCCTGGCTTGGGAGAAAGCAGGGAAAAACATTCACACCCTCCATGTGTCATTATTATGATTAAGATGTAAAATAAACAAAGTTGGCTAAATGGTTTTGCTTGTGAACCCCTCCAATGGCTTTAGCAATTTGTATTGTCTCTCTTCATTCTCTGACTTGGCATCCTGCTTAAAGATGTAAAACATAGTATTTCTTGTTTACATCTTTGAAGGTTTTTGTGTGTTTAGATGAAAGACTCCACCCATCAAGAGCGTGTAAGCATTTGAGGAAGGGTGGGACCTGTATTCCATCATTATTGTTGCTGTGATTTACTCCAGGGTTCTGGAAAACACCAGAATTTCTCAAGGAAATTAACTCAAATCTTGGCTGTACCACTTACTGAAAAAATGACTGTGAACAAGTTACTAATTAATTCTTTGCTGTAGATATTACCAAATATTTAAGGTGGATGGTAGGATGAGCTGAGAGAATTTGCCTTACATAATTACCTTCCCAGGTGAAATCCCCAAACCCAAATAAAACTATGGAGGCAGACCATGTGAGAAGAGGATAAAGGTAATTTTATAGGATTGCTACCTGAATTAATATGATGTTTCTTTCCACAATACATTAATATGATGTTTCCTTCCACTATACATATCTTATAACTTTTTTCAGATTCAGGTAATAATGGAGAAGTTACGAAAAAAGACATCCTTTTCAATAAATCAGCTCAAAAATAAAATCTTTTTGATTTTGAGGGGTTGCTTATTTTAAGAAATATGAAGACAAACTGAGAAATTAAAATAATAGTCAATTATATTGTATCACATCTGGAAAGAGATATAGATTAAAAAAGTGGAAATTTCTTACTCTGGAAAAATTCCTGCATTTTCTTGAGGGCCTTTCTCTCTCTCTCTCCTCCCTCCCTCCCTCCCTCCCTCCCTTCCTTCCTTCCTTCCTTCCTTCCTTCCTTCTTTCCTTCCTTCCTTCCCCTCTCTCTCTCTCTCTTTAAATTCTGAGTCCAAATTCTTGTGTCAATAAAATATTAGAAGGATTTGATATCAAAGTAGCTTCATGAAAGGAATATCTTCTTACATGCTGTTTTCACTGTAGTCTTCTTAGAGGGGCTATAGGAATGCTTTTTGTGGTTCAGAGCTTTGTTAAATGATGTAATTGGGTCTGAAAAACCCACTCTGTTTGGTTAAGTACACTAAATAGAGAAAATTCTGTAATGGATGTGTAAAAGTGGAGGCAGCTCAACACTATCTAGGATCCTTGGCAACCAGGTGGATTTTTAATAGACTCTGCATTTACATCTGCGGGTCATTTAGCTAAGTCCCAAAATTTGGACTGCCAAATTTAAGTCCCCCCGTTTATTAATATTAGTTTTGCTCTGATAAACTAATTATATTCATGTAACTGGAAGGGTTATTTTAGTATGGGTTTAATTCTTGAAGAATATTATATAGAATGTACATTAAAATTCAGTTTCTTTAACATTTACACTGTTTGCTATTTGTAAACATTGTATAGAAATTAAGGCTGTATTGAGAACTTGTCAAGATCTTTCAACAACCATATAAGTTTAAGAACATTTACAATTTTTGGACTAAGCATTTTGGATGTGTGAGAAATACACTGGAGTGAACCCCAATGAGTCACACCTTGCATAATCCTCTCTCCTTGAGTGAAAGTGGTGTTGTAACTTGCTTTATAACCTATCAAAATTGTCACACATTAAATCTATTACATCACTGTATTATAAATTTTTGCTCAGGATGTAATCTGATTTATTATTGGTTGCTAGTTTTCCAAAGTCAATTTCTATGAGGTAAGAGCTTTTGTTAGTTAAGCTCACTTCTGCATTTCCTATACCTACAATAGTGTTCAGAATGTTGGTGATAGATAAATTATGTTGGATTAACTATGCTTTGATTTTCTATCCAAACAATAAAATTCCCAGCAATCTACTCCATAATTGCAAGGTAATAATCACCCTTCTTAGTTCTATGTTAGGCACACCTGGCACAATATTTAGCACATAATAAGTGACAATTAAAAATTTACTAAATAATTGAATACTGACTAATCATAATAATGAGAGTTGTGACACTTTTCAGGTTATGTTGAAACATACAGATCCACCAGTGTTTTTACAGAAATGGCTGTTTGGTATGGTTCTGACTATACACAGTCCCTTTCTGATTTATTTCTCACAATGAGGCATTACTATTAAGGTATTAATACTAAGTTATTAACCATGGGTAATAAGGGCATTAACTTATGGAATAGAAGACTTGAGAACAACTAATCTTTGGAAAAGAAGTGGGAAATGAACACCACCATAATTGCGTCCTTTCCTTTGTATTCTGAAGTATAATCTTACTCTTTTTCTATCACTTTTACCCTGAAATGATTCTTCTTTCATGAACCTCCATTGCACATCTGATACATGTCAAGTTTACTTCTATCCCTCAGATAACATCCACTTCCCTAGTTCAACACTGTGGCAATATCCTTGAGCCCTCTTTTCCCCTCACCCATCGCATCTGTCCTGTCAGTGAGCTACTGTGACTCTATTTCCATGCTTCACCACTCCTCATTCTCTCCTCTGTTACCACTTAGCACAAACCACCACTATCATCTGGACACTTCCAGTGTCTCCTTAATTGTATTTTCCCATTTTACCTACTCACAATCTGCCCAGGGACTGAAAGTATCTTTTTTGGTGGGGAGGGCTACTGGGGATTGAATTCAGGGGCACTCCACCACAGAGCCATATTCCCAGTCCTATTTTGTATTTTGTTTAGAGACAGGGTCTTATGGAGTTGCTTAGCACCTTGCTGGTACCGCCCCTGGCTTTGAACTCGCTATCCTCCTGCCTTAGACTCCTAAACCAATGGGATTGTAGGTGTGGGCCTCTGAGACAAGCCACAAGTATCTTTTAAACATCAAGCAGTTGATTCCTGCTCTTAAAATAACTCTGTGGTCTTCCCCTGGTCTTGGGCTATGACACTGTGCATTAGCTATATCCTCTTTAGCATCTAACCTCCAGTACACAACACTCGTTTCATACAATTTGATGTATTCACATTGGTTTTTTTCCATTTTTCTAACATATCAAGTTCCTTCATTTTCCCTTCAGCTCTTGCCTTTCTTCTGGCTCTTGCCTTTCAAGAGGTAACTTTCTTCTCTTCCTTGATTCTTAAATCTGATCTTATTCAGCGAGAGATCTTCATTCACAACATTATTAGTCTTGTTTACTGCTGATGGTACCCACTAATCACACTGTTTTACTTCTGCTATTTTGTTTAAGACATTATTATTATTTAAAATCATATTGTTTCCTTGTTTGTTGTCAAATTCTCATACTGCATTATCAGTTCCAAGAAAATGTCAACTTTTGTTCTGCTAACCCTGCTCTCCCAAGTATCATGGATCACATCCGGTACATATAACACCATTATGAATAAATAAGCATACTCAATTAAATTAATCTAAATACCTTCTCTAAAATGTAATTTGATGTTAGTAAACACTATAGTGTTCGCCATTTCTAGAAGTTTAAGATATGCTGTCAAGTTTTAACCATCCAGAACCAGGTTATTTTCTCAAATACATACCTAGTTCAACATCCTTGCAGGTTGTTCTCTTAAAGATAAACTAATTAAAAGCCATTGAAAATTTACGGGGCTATCCATCTACAAATGTACAACACGTAATGAATTAAAAAAACAAAAACTCAGTTATTGTTGACTTTTCTATTAAATTTTTTCATTGCTTCTCATCCTTTTCTTTACACATTCCCTTCAATTACTCTAATTAACGATGTCAGCAGTTGCTTATGTTTTTCAAGAATCTTTGGTTATTTCAAATAAACTTGAACAAAACCTGAAGAGCGGCATTGTCCAAATTAAAATCAACCTGTTATTCCAAGGGAGAAACAATCTAGTAACCAAAACTAATCAAAGGTAATTAAAACCCTATTCTCTATTTTAAAGATATACCAAAGAGAAATGTGAGTTCTTAAAGCAAAATAATTCTGAATGTCCCTCTTGATTAATACATATTTTAATATCCTGTACAACTGTTCTCTGAAAATGCCTGTTTTTTCTAAGTTAATTTTTATAAAATAATAACAATCATGTATGTCATTTACCATTTACCATGCATTGTTGTATTCTAACACCTTTACATATATTAAACATCAAAACTTACAATTTATTTTAATAATAAACAATCATTTACTTAGTGCATTTTTTTTCTTTTTGATTGTTGTTTGGGATAAAATTAAAATAGAAGAAATAGTTCATTGATTCAGAAATTTTGAAATTTAGTTAGAAATACAGTAAAAGCAAACACATCTATGCATTCATCTTTTCCTCACCCTAATTTATAATCAAGTATTGGATTCTGTGGTACAGAATTAAAGGTAGAGGTTCATCTGGCATGAAATGCCTAGGAAAACCTCTGTGAATTGGAGCAGTGCCTGCTGTGAAGTCCCCAAGTGCAAAACGTGATAAATTCAACTCAGCCAAGGGAGAAGAAATTTGAGGCTAGCAAACATGTTCCAAATCAGTTTCTGGCATGAACTTCTCAAGTTAACTTAATTTCCTAATGACTCTGTTTACAGATTATTTGTATTTCAACTCTTAGAAATGGCTTAGATACAAATTTGACTTCAGTTATATCAGTGTACTCAGTCCTGTCCATTCAAGGCAAAGCCATGCAGCAGGAAAGGTATTCCCTGGCCTTTAGAAGATGGTTAGAAATGGGATATAAGAGAACCAGGGTAGACAGAACAGCAGTCATGTAGGTATTGTGAATAAGGGTGTGCGAAGTATCACTAACATGTTAAATTTTCTTGCAGCAATTTGTTGACAGCAGTACACCTCTTTATGGTTATACTACCTACATTGTTCTTTTATGGGCATATATTAAAAATATTATTTTGTAAAACATATTAAAGTAAGAAATTGCTTATTTAGGATGATATTTTATAACATTGAAATTACCTCAATATAGTCATACCTCCTGGTTCTTTAAATAGCCTCTAATTTCCTATTTACAGATATGATAATTTGTTCTGGAAGTTCTTTAGCAAAATCAAGTGTAACCATATTCAGAATGGAACATTATGTTTTCCTCAAGTACTTAAATTATGAAGGTCTTTTAAAAATCTGATCATATGTACCAAAAAAATCATGCTAGATCCCTTATCATATCTTGGTAACAGCATTGGAACTACTTATGTTAGACTTTGATAAAATCTGTGCCTTTAATCAAATTTTATGTTAATAAAATATTGAAATAGAAACATTATGATCTTAGCTGTAAAAAGACTACAAAATTAAATTAATACAAATAGTTTTAGTAATCAATCTTATCTCATTTTCTTCCTTATAGAATAATAAGTGCTTATAAAATGAAATTATTAGTGCATAAATTAAAATAATTTAGTTATATAATGATCCTGTTTAGAATTCTTTTTTTTTTTTTTTTGTTAAGAGAGATTGAACTTAGGGGCACTTGACCACTGAGTCACACCCCCAGCCCTATATTGCATTTTAGTTAGAGACAGGATTTCACTGAGTTGCTAAGCTTCTTGCTTTTGCTGAGACAGGATTTGAACACGTACGTGATCCTCCTGTCTCAGCCTCTGCAGCTGCTAGGATTATAGGCATGCACCACCGTGTCTGGCTTCTTGCTTAGAATTCTACATAAACAGTGATTGAAAGGGATATTGGTTGAAAGAAATCTTAGTGGTCCTATATTAACTTAAAAGTTAAAAATTCGAAAGCCTAGATTTTATAAAGACCCATGTGGAATACAGGTAGAGTGTTAACATTTACTATATATATATATATATGTGTGTGTGTGTGTTATTACAGAAATAATTGTAACACATATATGACAAGTACATTGAGTAGTTTGTATTATTGATATTGGAACAGCATATGTATAGATCTCTTAGTATCTAATTCACTAACAATGACCGTAGGGGGGAAAACCCCATTAATATGGTATAATTAGTTCTTTCAGTTAGGGATATGGCATATGATGCATTGAACTTATGGAAATGATGACATACAATGGATTTTAAATTTATTTTTATTTTTATTTTCAGGACTCCTTGCCGTTTTTGCTACATAAAATGTAGAGCTTAATGACACCAGTTATAAATGAATGAATTCAAGTTGAAGAAAACTTGGAATTGTGAACCCATAATGTATGTGTTATGACAGGATTGTAGTCCTTCACGTTTATAAATGTATTTGAATGTATTTTATACTTGAAAAATACTCAAATAATGCTTAGATATTGTTGTTTAATCAATGTATTTTGCCATAAAGATTATTACATGCATTTATTATTTTCTTTTTTTTTTTTTTTGGGGTGCTGGGGATTGAACTCAGGGCCTTGTGCTTGCAAGGCAGGCACTCTACCAACTGAGCTATATCCTGAGCCCGCATTTATTATTTTCTACAGTGAAATCGTTTGTAAAAATTAGATTTAATGTTTTAATACATCTAATATTTTTAAATATTGCAAAAATTAGTTACATTATTCAACTTTTTCACATAGACAATGTTAGAAATTAATCTATTACTAGAAAATTGTGTTGTATGTTAGTGTAGGCATCTATGATATATTATGAAATATGTATATTGTCTTTGTTCATGGTTCCTAAAACAGAGTTCCCCACATCTTCGGAAGTTACTGAAGATCATCTCTTGTTATCTAAAAGTTATTTATTCAGAGAAACAACTTTTTATTTTGTCAATTTTTTCAATTGTTTCTTTTGTTTCAATTTTATTGATTTCAGCTCTGATTTTAATTATTTCCTGTCTTCTGCTTTTGGTGTTGATTTGTTCTTCTTTTTCTTGGGCTTTGAGAAGTTATTTTAGGTCATTTTTTATTTAATTTTTTATTCTTTTAATGTATGAGCTCAATGCAATGAATTTTCCTCTTAGTACCACCTTCACAGTGTCCCAGAGATTTTGATATGTTTTATCGGTGTTCTCATTTACCTCTAAGCAATTTTTTATTTCCTCCTTGATTTATTCTGCTATCCATTCATAATTCAATAGCAAGCTATATAGTCTCCAAGTGTTGGAGTAGCTTCTATTTTTTATTTTATTGTTAATTTCTAGTTTCATTCTGGTATGATCTGATAAATGCAGGCTAATATTTCTATTTTTTGTATTTGCTGAGAGTTGCTTTGTGGCATAACATACAGTCTATTTTAGAGAAGGATTCATGTGCCGCTGAGAAGAAAGTGTATTCATTAATGATGGATGAAATACACTGCATATGTCCCTTAAGTCTAAATCATTGTATTATTTAGCTCTATCATTTTTTTGTTTAGTTTTTGTTTGAAAGATCTATCCAGTGGTGAGAGAGTGTGTTATTATCACCCAGTATTTTTGTGTTGCGGTCTTTTTGATTCTTGAAATTGAGAATGGTTTGTTTGATGTACATAGATGCTCCACTGTTAGGGGCATATATATCTACAATTGTTATGTCTTACTGATGTATGATTCCCCTAAGTAGTATGAAATATCCTTCTTTATTCCTTCTAACTTTGATTTGAAGTCCACTTTGTCTGATAAGGGGATGAAAAACCCCTGCTTGTTTGCACACTCCATGTGAGTGATATGTTTTTCCCAAACTTTCACCTCCAGTCTGTGGTTGTCTTTTCCTAGGAGGTGAGTATCTTGAAGACAGCATATTTTTTAATCCAATCTGTCAGTCTGTGTCTTTTGATTAAGGGGTTTAAGCCATTAACATTTAGGGTTATTGTTGATATGTGATTTGTATTCCCTGTCATTTTGGTTTTTTTTTTTGGTTTTTAACTTGGTTTCTTCATTGATTGACCTTTCCTTTAGTGTAGTTCCTTCCTTTGCTGGTTTTCATTATTCTTTTTTCATTTCCTCCTCATGGTATATTTTGCTGAGAATATTGTGTAGTGCAGGCTTTCTAGTTGTGAATTCCTTTAACTTTTGTTTATTATGGAAGGTTTTTATTTAATCTTCAATCTGAAGCTTAATTTTGCTGAATGTAAAATTATCAGTTGGCAACCATTTTCTTTCAGAGCTTGATATATGTTATTCCAGGACCTCCTGGTGTTGAAGGTCTGGGTTGAAAAATCAGCTAAAATCTGAATTAGTTTGTCCTTATATGTAATTTGATTGTTTTTTCTCTCAAAGTGTTTAAAATTCTATCCTTATTCTGTATAGTAGTCATTCTCATTATAATGTGCCTTGGTAAGTTTGCCTGCTGTAATTTTGTACATTTGGGGGTCCTGTAAGTCTCTTATAGTTGATTTTCCACTTCATTATTTAGATTTAGGAAATTTTCTGATATTATTTCATTAAAAAGATTGTGCATTCCTTTGGTTTGTATCAACACACCTTCGTCTATTCTGATAAATCTTAAATTTGTTCTTTTCATGTTTTTCCATGTTTCTTGGAGGTTCTGTTCATGTTTTCTTTTAACCATCTTTTCTGTGAGTCTATTTTATTTTCAAGAGTATATGTTTTGTCTTCATTGTCTGAAATTCTGTCTTATAAGTGATCTAGTCTGTTGGTGACACTTTCCATTGAATTCTTAATTTGGTTTATAACTTCCTTCATTTCAAGGATTTCTGTTTGATTCCTTTTTATAATCCCTGCCTCTTAAATGAAGTGATCTTTCACTTCCTGTATCTCCTCTCTGATACCATCCTTTATTTCAAAGATCAGTCTAATTATGTACCTTCTAAACTCCTCTAACATTTCTTCTACTGTGTTGTCTATGGATTCCATTGTTGGAACATCTTGGTTTTTTGAAGCACTTTATTCCCTCATTTTTTCATGTTGTTTGTGTGTATTCTTATACAGCAGTATGAATCTCAGGCAGTAAAGTTTCTACCCTGTGGTCTTATAGTGTCCCTGAAGGCGTCCTGTACCACATCTTTAAGGGAGATACCAATACTAATAGCACCCAATGCAAACAATATACAACTTTAAGCCAACTAGCTCCTATTAAGGCATATACAGTTTTGCCTTAATAAACTGAAATGATGTGTTCAATTATTGTCTGCAATATAGACAGTAAGTTTGCTAAAAGTGTTTACTATTTGAAGTGATGAACAATGAGGGAACAGAAGTAGTGTAAGATGTGATGCTTATGAGGAAGGAGAGAAGAGAGTGGTAAAAATTTCTACTAAGAGCTAAAGAGGAATTAATACAGGTTGGCTGTTAGTATGAGAGAAGTGAGAAAGAGAATCCAGGGAGACAGGTGAGAGAAAAATAAATACATTTAAAAATTTTAAAACTATAAGAATACAAACAAAACTGCAATATACTATTCAGACATCCCATTCCTCAATAAATTGATGCATAAAATATTTGGATTCAAAGATGATAGAGATGTGAGAGAGAGGGGAAAAAAAAAAAAACAAAGTCTCAATGGAAAATTGAACAATTGCTTCCATTGGCTTTCAAAAATTTTTCTCAGCTTCCCTTCTCCTCCAATAAGTGGGGTTATCTTTGAAGTTTGATATTAGCTCCAGTCTGGTGGGTACCAGACAAGTTTGGTGGGTGAGCTGATAGCAAAATATCTTCACACGCTCTTTCAGTCTTCCCACACATTGGGGCCCCTTCCATTCCCATGCACTTCAGGACTCACTGAGCTGGAAAAAGCCTCATTTTCTCCAGTTTCTCCAATCTGTTCTCCCCCTGGGGATTTGCCCTAGTAGCTTTCCACAGGCTTGTCAGACCCAGACTGACCTAAGCAAACCCTGCTGCAATCTGATGGACTTGGTCTTCACCTTCTCCAGGCTCTGCCTTGCTACAGTCTCAAGATTTCAATGCCATTCCAACTTGCAGAGAGACCACCAGGGATGCACTCACACAAAGGAGCAAACCTGCAAAGAGGCAGCCAGATAGAGGCCATTAACACACCCAGCAGAAAGACCTCAGGGCACCCAGACCTGCAGGAACTCCTATAATATATCTCCAGGTCCTGGCCAGTGTCCCCAGACTGAGGTGGCCATGCCCGAGATGATGGCAGGGGAGGCAGCATACCTGTAGGCCTTGACCAGTGTCCAAGATGGTGGCAACCATGTGTAACCAGACCTGTGGGTATTGTGACAATGGACTTCCAGGCAGCAGTGTGCAGCAGGTAATGGGCAATCTGCTGGCAGTCTCCAGGCTAATGCTGGGCAATTGGCGATTATATATCAGGCAGCGGGTGATGGGTAGGTGAAAGACAGGCAAGAGGTGGCAAACAGGCAAATGGCAAATGATAGGCAGTGGACAGCGAGTAATCTGCACTTAAAAGGCAGGAGATATGCTGGCAGATGGTGGACAAATGCGGGGTAAAGGGCAGGATATTAGCGGGCAGTGATGGCTGCCTTGCAGAAAAGCATTATTTCCTTTGCTTGAATACCAAGTTACTGAGCAACAAGGAATGCATCCTCCCTCTCATTTGCCATCTTGGATCTCTGATAGTTGCACTTTTGAGTCCCATTCCCCAACTTCTTGTAGGGAAAAGGAGCTGGAAATTGAATTATGCCTGCATAATGGAATTTCCACAAAATCCCTAAACAATGAGATTTGGAGAGCAGTCAGGTTGGTGAACAGATCTGGAAGGGTAATACCCATGAAAGCCCCCATTGCCTTTTGACTATTTCTGTGTTGGATCCTCTATAATGAACTGAAAATATGAAGTAAAGCACTTTCCTGATTACTCCAGCAAATTGTCACACTGGAGGAGGAAGTCGTGGGAGTCCCTGATTTAGAACTGTTGAATCAAGTACAAGAGGCCCAGGACTTGTGATTGACAACTGAAGTAGGGGGCAATCTTGTGAGGCCCATTAACCTGTGGAGTCTGCACTGACTCCTGATAGTTAGTGTTAAAACTAAATTGAATTGTATAGCTCCCCGGTGGATTTGGAGAGTTAGAGAAATGATTGGCTTGAAGAAAAAAAAAAATCTTACGTATTTGTTGTCAGAAATGGTGTGAGAAAAAAATACTTCACAGCTTCTCATTCTATATCCATGTAAATTTTCTTTCCTTTTCCTTTTTTTTTTGACAATTTCATGTGGAGAACTGAAGATATTCAAAATGGAAAAGAAGGTCTTGAGCCAAGAAATTGTCATAAAATCATATCTAGCAGATTTTTCAGAAGGCAAACTGCTTAACCCAAAAAGGCTTCATCTATATCACTAGAAGGAATGCTTAGCTTGTTGAGTTTTATACTCTAAAATTAAAGTCAAGTTATACAGATACCATTTAGTGTGCTTACTGAGATATAGACAAAATAATTGCAAAATTACGAAAATCATTATTTCAACTCTTTGCTAATATAAATTGCTTCATACCCATGATTGTTAATTCTGAGGTCCAGGCCAGCCCCTCTTAAATCCTTCAAGAAAGAGAACATTTTGGGGGTACTGGAAAGAGCTACTGTATAAATTATGAAATAATATTAAAAACAGAAAAAAATTAATCATTTTGACACTTTTAAAACAATTTTTCATTGGATATTGACAAGTTATAATTGTATGCCTACAGGGCATAAAGTACATACTTTATATTATAAAATGTGGAATGATTGAATCAAGCCAACTATTATAACCACTATCTCAAATACTTATTAAATACTCCTCTGCCTGTGTAACCAAAACATCTCTCCATTCTCCCCACTTCCAGCATCTGGTAATCACTTTTATGTTTTTGCTTCTATATGTTCAATTATTCTAGATTCCACCTATAAATGAGATCATGCAGTGTTTGTCTTTCTGTCCATAACATAATATTCTCCAGGTTCATCCTTTCCACAAATGACATAATCTCCCTTATTTTTTTAAAGATGTATAGTACTCCATTGTGTATGTAAGTATTCTAATGTTTTTTTTTTTTGAAAGAGGACATTGATTTTGTTTAGCCTAATTCAGTTGTGTTTTAATTTAAGAAATGGGGTCTTCATGAACAATTTTTTTTTTTAATTAGTCTATGGGAGCGTTTTTTGGTACCAGGGATTAACCCTAGGGTGCTTGACCACTGAGCCACATCCCCAGCCCTTTTTATATTTTATTTTGAGACAGGAATTGACTAATTTGCTTAGGATCTGGCTAAGTTTCTGAGGCTGACATTGAACTTGTTATACTACTACCTCAACCTCCCAAGCTGCTAGGATTACAGGTGTGTACCACTGCTCCTGGCTATGGGTGCTATTGATATCATCACTTGATTGTGTTAAATTGCTAGAAATTTCATGAAAATAAAACAAAGTATAAACAATAAAACCAGAGAAGATTTCTTCAGTTTATAGTTAAAGCAGTTTTTCAAGTTCATGGGAAAAATGATAAACCGTTCAATAAATTGTTTGGAAAATTTGCTCTACATTTGAGAAAAAAAAAGTTTAATTCTCTCTCAGATCCCCTCACATGCACAAAATTGTATTTTAGAAAAATCAAAGAAATAAACAACAATCTAAACTACAGAGTACTAGTAAAACATAAAAAGAAATACCTTGAAAAATTTGAGGTAGACAATGCTTTCTTTAGTAAGATAGAGAATCAGAATTCATACATAAAAAGACTGACAGAGGTAATTAATCATGTGAAGCTTTTTTCATTGAAAATGGTATAGATGATGCTAATTGACAAGTAACATGCCCAGAGAAATATTTTCAGTCGCAGTCATTTTAAAAAGTACACATGATCTAGATATCTCTTATAATGCTATACAACAATGGAATTGATTCAGAATACAGATGTGTAATGAAATTGTGAATGTAAAATTCTAAAAGGAAGTACTTAATGAAAATGAAATTATCAAATAATCTCTAATCTCATAAAACCCAAAGAGAAACAGCAAAGTCATAACATTCTTACCTTCAATGTGAAGAAAAAATTAAAAGATTGATGCTGCTCATTGCTGTCTAGAATTGGGGAAAGATTCCAACAAAACTCTTTCCTACATTGTTGAAGGAATTGTAAAATTAGATGAACTTTTGGGGAAAATGTACATTCCTTTGGTCTCAGCAGTTCGACTTACAAATTTCTTCCAACAGAAATATGCATATGAACAGAGATGTGTGTGCAAGGATGTCTACTACAACATTGCTTATAATAAACAAAAAAGATAACAAGAAATCAAACCCCTAAAATTTCGGTTTGAAGCTGTTTGAAGAATTTATGGCAAACTCAAACTACAGCGTTTCATGCTGCTGTTAAAAAGAATTAATGTTATGTTGATGGTGACATAGAACCATGCTAATATTTTTCATTGAAAGAGAAGGTTGATGCACAATATGCCTCCTATCAACATATTAGCCTAAAATAGAATCTGCGGGCATGCATACTCATGTACTTGATTATGGTAAAGAAGACTGGGAGATGGACCAACTTGTACATCTAAATATGGAGTATAAATAGAGGTAAGGAGAGGGGACTGGTGGAAGAAAGAATTCACATACTAATATAGATTCTTTATTCAGTAATAATAATATCAATGGATGTTAATTATACACTACCTAGGAAAAAATGAGATCTCTCCCTCAAAACTGTATTTTATCTTTTTGTTATTATTTCTATCAGAGATTCTAAAATTTTATTAGTAAATTTCTCCAGTGTACCTTTTAGTCATCAGTTTTATAATAGATATGCTGTATGTATTTCTCAAAACCTTTATATTTTTCCTTTTGAATATGAATGCTTTGGTGTCCCATTTTCTCAAAAAGTAGCTCAATATATGTGAGTGACTGAAAAATCTAGGCAACTAAGTTAAATAACTTCAATATACATTTGATGAATTATTGTATCACTGTTTACAACCTGGTTGTAGAAAATATGATGAAATCCACAGGCTATGCAAATTTGTAATTTGCTTAATACTTCCCTCCAACAAATATCTTCAGCCATCAAACATGAAGAAAAAATGTTTATCATGTTTTCATTTCCTCCCTGCTTATTTGTCATAATGTTTTATCATGAGCATGCTACCTAGTGGGGGCAACATGGTTGACATTTCTTTGCTGATAGGCCAGTTTGTACCAGATGTTCATGTGATTGGAATATCAGAAAGACTCACAAAATAAAATCCAGTGATAGTTTATATTAGGACTGCAAAAATGAACTGAAGCTAAGAAAACATATATTCATGCTAAATAAATATTTTTCTGTTAGTATATAGCGCCACCCAGTGTTATACAATTCTCAATGGAGCACTCTACACTGTAGGCTATTGTGCCAAGGTAGAAAGGGGCATAAATGGCACTGTGCAAGCTCCATATTAATGTGTTCATTTTAATTTTTAAGTGATATTGCATATGCTAACTTATTGGAAAACATTAAATGGAAATAAAACAGTGAAAAACCCAAACTGGAATAGTTACCCCAATCTCCACATACAGATAATTCTCTTTTTTTGTATCTTGGTTGCTTGAAAAAAAAAATCTAGAAAAATTGTTACAGGTTTATTAATTCACTGGGTATTGTAAGGTATATTAAGACATCCCAGAGAGATAATTCCAGAAGCCATTATAGATTCAGACATAATTTGTACTTCAGCATGTCTAAAATAACATTTTTAAATTAAATTACAGATAAAAATGAGAATGCATTTATAGAGAGAAGCAGTAGAACTTTAGATTCATATAGTGACCCTTACCATGGGGTTGTGGTGCTTCAGAGAGGTGCTATTTTGCAATTAAGCCACACAATTAGAGCATAGTCATGTTAAGGAAGATCTAGAAAAAAAAGTAATAAAGCATATTATTTTGCTGAAGTGAAAAGATATAAAAAATTCTATTGTCCATAACTATTCAGAACTTAGATTTGATAAAAATAACTGAGACTTTAAAGGTAACAAATTATCCTGTACATTTCCCATTTTATACTCCTTCTTGAGTGCTCTCAAGATTTCTGTTCTCCCTTATTGACTCCATTTATGTCTGAAAATGTACACCTCTTGTCTTGAACTAACTTAGGACTTCTTTTGCTGGGCCTCCAATCTCTTCAAATCTAGAGTTTCTATAACTATAACAATAATTTTCTTAAGATGACTCTCAGTTCTGTCACCAGCACTAACGTTGTTTTGGTTCCCCGTGCTTAAAATATTTTAATCAGCATTTAGCAAATGTAACCTGTTGTTTTTATTATTATCTTATATTATTATTACTATTATTATTATTATTATTGCTATTGTTGCCCTTAAGAAGAAAAGAAGAATTTTTTTTCTGCATTATGAAGGACCCATAAAATATACATGGCAAGACAATCCATACAGCAGGATCTTAAGTACATAAAATAAGACATGTCATATTTCAAAACACTGTCTTAATTCAGCTAGTTTAGCTGTGTTTTCTTCTTTTGGAAAGTATGAAGTTGGAAGCTATTATTTGAGCATACTTCATCACTGAAAAAAAAATCTAGAAAAATTGTTACAGGTTTATTAATTCACTGGGTATTGTAAGGTATATTAAGACATCCCAGAGAGATAATTCCAGAAGCCATGAGAGATTCAGATATAATTTGTACTTTAGCATGTCTAAAATGATAACATTTTTACTATAAAATTTACTATAAAATTACTAATTTTATAGCTTCGATACAGTGAACTTTATATCTTCAAAGCCTAAGTGTAAACTCTTCCCTTTGTAATTATATTTTATCCTTATACATTCCCTGGCTAAAGGTCCTTTACAAAATACAGATGTCAGAAAAGATGGATGCTGCCTGATATTCAGTCAAGGCTTTGATGTGTAGATTGGTGGGTGGGAGAAGGTAAGTAATAGAGAGCTCTTAGGGGATTTCTGATCAAGATGATTTTGTGAATTCATAAATCACTTCCCTTTGCTTCCAAACATGACAAATCTAAACTAAAATGAAAAGAATGTTTTAATAAGTTAATGCTAGTACTACGAGCATGCTGGGTTGAAGGGCTCTAAATAAGCAGAGGTATTATCATATTTCCATTCCTGAGGGATAAATTTATCAAAAAATCACTAGAAATCACTAGGGCAGAGGACAAGAACCAGTCACTCCACAGGAAAACAAAGGCTGGAGTCAAACTCCCTGTTGATGGAAGAAAGGAAAACTGATCATTTCTAAAAACTACTTTTTTTTGTAAAGATGTACACTGGAAAAAAAAAAAAGAGGGAGAAAAGTTTAAAAAAATCACCCCAGACAGGTTATGAAAAAAACTGTCTGTTATATCTGTATGTTATTTGACCTAGAATACCCTAGAACATTAAAGTATGCAAGCAAATATAATCCCTGATTCAGGATGGGGTCGAGAAAGCAAGTTGGAAGCAAATGCAAAACCACCTGACCAGGAAGGAAGGTAGGAGAGAAAGTGGAAGGAAGAAGGGCGAAAGGCAGGCATGGAGATTTCTCATGCAAGATTTGATCCAAAAAAAGCAACATTTGAGAAAGAAGAATAAGTAAATTAAATTTAATTTTGAAATGTTTTTAAAGTAGCTCCAAGATCCTAAAAGAAAAATAAAAAAAATAGCCTTGCTAAAAACTAAGAACATATAAAACAAAGATGAAAGTCATTTAAGTACCTGTGAATATTAAAATCAAGTTACAGATCTTTGATAGTGAAATATAGTAACTATTATAAAAATCAAACTCCCTATAGAAGTATCATCTTCAGACTAAACACAAGGAGATACATGTTGAATGGTAAGATATATTGAGGAGTTCACCTGGAATGTGGGCAGAGAATGAGAAAGAAATGAAAAATGTAAAAGAGAAACAGAGTCAGAATATTCTTGTGACTAAACCATTACTAATATGAGAAAATAGTAGGTGGAATAGCTGATATAAAGTAAAAATACCTAAGTATTTTCAGACTGAAGAATTATCCAAATCTTCAGATTGAAAGTACACAGAATGCTAGAAAAGATAAATGCAATTAGTGCACGCTGGTCCACTGTAGTGATACTGCAGAATGTAGCAAAGAAAAAAAAATCTCTTAACTACTGGAGAAAGAACAGACAAATGGACAAGAAAACAATGACAGAGACTATCAACCAAAAAGGACGCCACATGGCAGTGGAATGCTACATTCAAAGGACTCAGGAAGGAAAAAGATATACACAGGGCACATGTTGATCATTTTGGGTTGTGTCCTTTTCACACTGACTAATAAAAGAAAACAAAGAGAATAAGGTTTTTAAGAAAAATCAATTTTATGTATAAGTATCAGAATTTAGAAAATACAAAACAATTCTAAAAATCCCATTTTCCAGCTGTTCAATCTAAATGCTATTTATGGTCTAGGAATTTCCAAAACCTTAAGTGGTGCTTTTAGAACCAGAATTCTAACTTATTTTCTGCAATTGAAAGAAATTAATGGAGTGATCTATTTAAATTATAGTTTCGTAGAGAGAATGATCATTAAGTTCCAGTAATATTGCTGCATTAACACACACACACACACACACACACACACACACACACTCCCAAACTGGCTTAAAATAACAACTTATTTTGCTCTCACTAAAGGGCACAGGAATTTGGAAGATTCTTGGTTGAATGATTTGTATCTGAATGTAGTGTCAGTTGGGGGTTAGCAAGCCTGTAATTCCAGTGACTCTGGAGGTTGTGACAAGAGGATCTCAAGTTCAAAGCCAACTTCTGTAAAAACCAAGGTGCTGAGCAACTCAGTGAGACCCTGTTTCTAAATAAAATACAAAATAGGGCTGGGCATGTGGCTCAGGGGTCCAGTGCCTCTGAGTTCAATTCTAGGTACTCCCTCTTCTCCCAAAAAGAGATACTCTTTTACTTAATGTCAGATGATTTGGATCTCTTTGCTCATGATCTCTGCATCGTTTCATCCTCCTGAGTCTCTACAAGTGGTCATCCTCCTGCTCTTCCTCCTCATTCTTCTTCTTCAACAACTCAGAGAAACCAGTTAGGACTTTTCACTTCCTGTCTGGATAGTTACTTTTCCAGGTTTATCTGTTTATTTAAAAATATTTCTTGTGTTCCATGGGATCACAGGCACCAGTTGCATAAAACTTTCCACCGGAACACAGTGCAGTCATCTTCCTCTGCTCTGGATACAATTTCCTCACTGCTTCCATTCTTGGCTTACAGTCTCCTTGTGTCCCTTCCAGGTTCTCACTGCCTTATTGTGGCCATGTCCCCTTCCAGTTAATGTACTCCATATAAACAATAGATAAAAAGCACACTGAGGCATAATCTGTTAAAACCATCATATTTTGCTTAAATATTTGAGTCAGAGATTCAGGAAGAGTTTAATGTTTTCTTTCTAATCTATATAATGTTGGCTGAGATGACTAGGGACTAAGGTTCTACTTTCTAGATGACTTTTTACAAATTTTTTTAAAAAATTTACTTGTAGGTGGATGAAATGCCTTTATTTTATTTATTTGCTTTATGTGGCTTTCAGGATCAAAACCAGTGTTTCACACGTGCTAGGCCCCACTGAGCTACAACCCCAGCCCTCAAGATGACCTTTGTAAACTCAAATTTTGGAACACTGATGATTCTGGTCTCTCTCTGGTCTTCCTCTGCCATTCTTAGTCAATCTTTTTCTCCCTTGATTTCTGTCCATGTAAAAGTTCACCCTCCTGAGTTTCCACATGTGTGTGACCTTGGAACTTTTCACAGAATGCTGATGTCAATCCAAGAGCACTTCATAAGGCTGAGTAAGTTTCATGTGACAGGCAAAGCAGTTGCATCTCCCAGGTTACTTGATGTCACCTCCTGGAACTGGGGTAGTATCACTTCTGCTATATTCTGTTGGTCAGTGCAATCACAGGGCATGCCATAATATGAAGAATAGAGAAAGAAATTATCTTTCTGTATTAATTAATTAATTAATTAATTAATTAATTTACTTTGTACAAGGGAGTGAACCCAGGAGCACTTACCCACTGAGCCACATCCCCAGTACTTTTTATTTTTTATTTTGAGACAGGGTCTCACTAAGTTACCTAGGGTCTCTCTAAGCTGTTGAGGTTGGCTTTGAATTTATGATCCTCCTGCCTCAACCTCACAAATCTCTGGGATTACAGGCTTTACTCCTCTCTCTTGGTGAGGGAGCAACAATGTTACATTACAGGTAAGTCTGTTTCACAGGAGTTAATGTTGTGATCTTCTTTGACAAATACAATTTTCACAATTATCATCCTTTAATATAATTCAGATATATACAAATAATTAAATATTCAAATACATGATTAAAATTAAACTTGCTAAAATGCAAACATTCCATGAAATTAGAATTTTCCTAAGCAAACTTCATAAAAATTGACAAGCATTTTATAGAGGTGTTAATGCCCATAGGGATATTATTATGAAACCATATATTAATATATAAATTAAACCACTTATCATATTGTCGAGGACTGAAAAATGGTTCCCTTATGCTCCTCTAGGTTCCTTGGCTCAGCTGCAAATTAAATTGACAGAAGACAGATGAACATAAACTGTATTTAATCACATTCATAGAAGAAGAAGAATCAGATGACTGAAGTTTATAGGACATCTAGGGCTACAGAGAAGAGTAGGGCATTGGGGCTTCTGCCGGGTGCTTGGTGACACAGGTTTTGGGTAGGAAAGGCAGAGATTTCAAGGTGAAAAAGAGTTATCTTGTTATGCAGATAATCTCTCCAGCAGCCCTCCGGATTAGGCAATAGTCTGTTTTGACCTGATGCCAGTCTCCAGTGTTAATCTTCCCTGGTTGACAGATTCTGGGGAAGGGGATTCGTGACAACTGAGTTCCTTTTGGAGACTCCCTTCTCAGGAAGAAACTGGAGCTCTGAGAAAGACTGTGTGCATTTTCTGCCCCTTCTGTAATGGAATGACTTCAGTTTAAAATAATCGGCATACCAAAGCATCATGATTTGGGATAGGCATTTTTTTCAATGTAGAGTAGAAGAAACTATGCACAGTAAATCTAAGAATATTAGATAAGAGATATTTGTTAGCCAAAATGATCTCTTAAAAGGCAACAAAATTTAATTACATTAGTCATTTTAATTTCCAATGTTAACTAAACTATAGATACTCCTTAAATTATGATGGGGTAACAACCTGATAAACCCATCATAAGTTGAATGAATACATTTTAAGTAGAAACTGAATCTAGTGCACCAAATCCACTGAATCTCACAGCTTGACACCACTGGCCCAGCATTGCAAGAAAATATCATATGGTATATCACGAGCCAGGCAAAAGGTCATAATTGAAAATTTGAAGTACAGTAAATACAGTATTTAGTAAATACACTATTCAGCAAATACTGTATTAACTGAATGTATATCATTTTCAGACCATTGTAAAGCAGAAAATTGGTAAGTTGACCATCACAAGTTGGGACCATCTATATGATTGTTTTCTTTTCATTATATGGTTCCATTGAATTTTTGACAAGAATTAAAGATGAATCAATATGAATGGTTTAAAAGTAGTATCTATACATAATCCATTTCACATCATTGTTGAGATAGGGATGGATGTGAATGACATTTTTATATTCTCTGAATAATTCATTAGATATACTTAATAATTAGAAAAGATGTCTATTTTCATAGTTGGACAATGTTCTTGATAGGTAAAATATTTATTCTGCCTTATGATGGAATCATACTGGTAGATATAGGATGCATTTCCCTGCATTCACAGTCACGTTTTGTACATGCTTAACCTCTTTCTTTCAATTTTGTTAATAATGTTATTTTCATATTATTGTCTGGTTTCACTTTATGCATTGACCTTAGTCATAATGCTTCATTATACCATGAAGTTACAGCGGCTAATTAATATTACAGGAATAGTTACTTTCTGAGGCACCCATTAGAATCCTGCTTTCAGTGTTTATTTTACTTTTATGTTCAGTGTTTTACCAATGCAGTTATTCAATTGTAGTTCCGTTCAAATTAT
Source organism: Glaucomys volans (assembly GCA_020662805.1). Taxonomy (NCBI): domain Eukaryota; kingdom Metazoa; phylum Chordata; class Mammalia; order Rodentia; family Sciuridae; genus Glaucomys; species Glaucomys volans. The sequence continues at coordinate 189,573 of JAJEJO010053751.1, forward strand.
TCAGGTTAGTAAAATATGTTGTATGCATTCCTGGAGAAATTCACTTACATGAAATACAATAGCAGAATAAGCAAACAATCTTAAAAATCAATCCTTTAATATCTCACTCAAAATGTTCCTCAAAAAACAATAAAAACAAGACCAATTCAATTTTCTCTTCTAGGTACTGCTGTGTTCCAGGTAACTCGCCAAGGGAATACGGTGATTTAATTGTCTGGATGGCACAGCAAGAGATCCTCTGAAGTTGGACTGAGGCTGGCTCTGTAGTGTCTTGCTTCCTTTCACACAAGCGCACATTTCTTTGGATACTCAGCATGATATTCAGTAAGCATAGATATGAGAGGCTAACAAAGAAGAAATGCTGTTATTTATTATTCAATACTCTCTTGGGGTCCCTTGCCACTTGGTGTTAACATACTTCCATATGAAATATTTAACTCCCAACAGTTCTTTCCAGGTACAATAAAATCAAACAATGTACATAAGTTAGGAAAAACAGGATTAAAAGCTTGAATTTTTATCAATCTGGATGCTTTGATTAAAATGTGGCCAAAGGCTTTGTGAATAATTCCTATGTACCTTGAAAGATGTTAGAATGCATCTGTAGAAATCTTGAGAGTCAGTAATTACATTTCCAAAGACTTTGCTGAAGTTTGGATCTTAAGTGTTGCCAAAGGTCCTTCAGTTAAAGGCTTAGTCCTTGTAGTGGTGTATTGGGTGGTGGTGGGAATCTTTCATAAATGGGGCAAAGTGAAGGGTCTTTAGTTCTTTGGGAAATGTCCTTGAAGGTGACTGTGAAACTCTGCTTCCTTTCTCTTTCTCTCCTTTCTTGCCCATGAGGTGAGTGACTTTTCTTCACTATCCACTGCTGCCACGGTATGCTGTTTTACCACAAGTCAAAGAGCAATAGGACCAATCTATCATTGACTGGAACCCAAAACCGTGAGGCAAAATAAACCCTTTTTCTTTATAAGTTGTTTATCTCAGGTGCATTAGTCAGGGTTCTTCAGAGGAACAGAATCAACAGGAAGTGTGATTATAAAAGGGAGTTCCTAAACATGCCCTTGTTGACACACCCAGACGCCTCTTAATCATTGGCATCTCTTAATCCAATCAAGCTGACAATTCAAATTAACCATTACATCAAGTATTATTATAGTAATAGAAAGCTAATACAAAAACATCCATTGTCAAAGTGACTTAGATAAAACATTCTTTTTTTTTTTTTTTTTTTTTTTTTTATTTAGGATTGAAATTGGGGGCACTCCACCAGCCCTTTTTTTTATTTCATTTAGAGACAAGGTCTCACTGACTTACTTAGTGCCTCGCTGTTACTGAGGCTGGCTTTGAACTCTCAATCCTCCTGTCTCAGCCTCCTGAGCCTCCTGAGCTCCCTCCTGAGCTGCTCCTGAGCCTCCTGAACTGCTGGGATTACAGATGTGTGCCACCAAAACATTCTTGATTGCTACTAAGTTGTTTTCTTTGTTAGTACTTCTTCACCCTTTATTTGCAAGCACTTAAAATATAAACAGATACACTGATAAATACACAAATTACTTAGATACATAAATTAAATACATATATAGATACATAAATAAATAGATTATAAAATTAAGTAAAAAACACTGAGACCATTCCACAAAAGATGTGAGGAAGACAGTGTTCCATAAGTAAGTCAGAGAAATGTTTAGTCTTCACGTGAAGGCATGAAGGTTCTTTGCTTTTCTTGTTTGTTTGTTTTAATCTGTGTGTGTGCAGAGGGGTGGGAAAGTCTGAATTCAGTTATAGAAATTTTAATTTTTATTCTGTCAAATACAAGTGATGCCAGGTGGAGTGGCATATGATTATAATCCCAACAGCTGGGGAGGCTGAGGCAGGAGAATTGCAAATGTTGAGGCTAGCCTCAGCAACTTAGTGAGGCCCTAAACAACTTAGTGAGACTGTATCTTAAAATTAAAAATGAAATAAAGGGCTGAGGATGTGGCTCAATAGTAAAGCACCTCCGGGTTCAATATCTAGTAACCACCTCCCAAACCCCAAAAAAGACAAGTTGCCATTAATTTAAAGATCTAATTAGCTTTTATTGGCGATTCTAAAATTGGCAATAGTTCATTGTTTAAAATACAATGGTTGTTCTGATGAGCTGAGCAGAGGGTGTTGGCTTTACAGACACAAAAAGGCTTAAAAGAAGACACAGGACACAAAAGTCTATTGTTCCTTTCAAAGTTACTCTTATGGGTAAGATAGTAGTTTTCTCCAAAAGTTCATGTGTGGGACAGTGCAAGAAAGTTCAGAAGTAAAATAGTGGCTTTATGGAAGCTTTAACCTAAGCAGTGCCCCAACCTCCTGACAGGGATTAACTGGGTGGTAACTACAGGTGGGTAGGGTGTGGCTGGAGGAGGTGGGTCACATAGGGCATGTCTTTGGGGTTTTTCTTTTGTCCGTGGTGAGGGGTGCCCCCTCTCTGCTTCCCAGTGTCATGTTCTGAACTGCTTTCTTTGGACAAAGAGCAATGGAACCGGTCATCTATGGACTGAGACCTCTGAAACCGTGAGCCCCAAATACACTTTTCCTTGTCAGGTCTTGGTCATAGTGGCAAAAAAGCTGGCTAAAACAGTTGTTTTATTTATAGGATTAAAACAGAGTGGACTTTTTTATTGTGCTGACATGGATAGTCTGGAATTCCCTAGAATTTTTTTTTTTTTTTTCAAACTGACCTGTTTCAAAGTTCAATTTGTTTTTCCAAAACATGTATAAACTCTATTATGGGTTTGGTCTTTTTAACCTCTGCCACCAAAAAAGAAAAGGAAAAAAGAAAGAAAAAAAAAGGAAAATACATTTTACATTGGCTGCTGAATTAGTTTCCTGTATGACATAACAAATCACCACAAACTTAGTGAGGACTCACTAATGACTTATGATTCTCCTGTCTCAGCCTCCTGAATGAGTCTTTGATTCCAAGGTAGCACCATTTCTCTTTCAAGGGCTTCCACCTGATTAAGTTTGGCCCGACTAGGATAATCTCCCTTTTGATAAATTCAAAACAGTGATTCAGGACCTTAATTATTTTTGCCAAATTCCTTCATCTTTGCTGTATTCCACTACTAGCAGCAAGTCTGGCTGTGCTTCCATTCAGGGGAAAGGATTGTGCAAGGTTTTGAGGTACTGGGGTTCACTTGGGTAATACCCACTATAGTACTTGAAAAGACCCTGCTTTCCTGACAGAATAAATCCTGAGAACAAATGTTCATAACAGCCATTTTCTTCTACTGAAAATGTATGGGTTTTGTTTCAGTTAAAAATTAAGGATAGGGAGCTGGGGCTGTGGCTCAGTGGTAGAGGCACAGGGTTCGAACCTCAGCACCACATAAAAAAATAAAAAAAATAAATAAAGATATTATGTCTATCTACAACTAAAAAAAAAATTTAAAAGAACTAAGGAGCAGGATGGACACATGTTTATCTTTGCTTATAATGAAACATTTAAACAAATGTATGCAGAATTAATGAAAAAAGGCCATTAACTAAATTTTCACTTGCTAGTTTTAGTAATGAGAATATGAATAAGACTTTATGTATCAGGACACAGATTACAAAATGGTTACAATAACAATGAATACCATAAAAGGTAAAAAGTTTAATTTGATGATCTTACCTATTATTTTTAAATGTTTTCATCTTTACACCTGGATGTTGGTCCTTAAGGTAAAAATTCCATAGATTAAAAAAAAAAAAAGGTAACCCTAGGTGTGTGTGTGTGTGTGTGTGCGTGTGTGTGCCCACGGACTCACGTATGATCTGTTTTTACTGTGCATACTTCCAGATCACCAGCTGCACTTCCAATCAAACGCTCACACCTGTTCACATATTCATGTTCTGTGTGGCAGATCTTGCTTTCCTTATTTTCTATTAGATCTTTTCCATGCCTCCTGATGTTAGTGGAAAAAGTACTTCAAACTTGCCATTTTTTGATCACTTCTCTGTGCTACGTTTTCCCCATTTGACTTTTACATTACTCCCCTTACTAGTCTTTATAACTTGTACAATAAGGGCATTTTCTACTATCATTTCTCTTGGTGTTGCTGTAGTTCTTATGAATAATCCCAAAATGAGGGAAGTGACAGATGCTGATAATTTTTTCCTGTTAAGACAATCTTTACTCTCTGTTTCAACTGGTTTCTTTCTAACTAATGTTGAGACCTAAACATACTTTGGAACAAAAATTTATTTGCTCTTTTTGATAATCTTTTTCTGACTCACAACTTACTCCATTCTTCTTAACCTTTAACCCCCCCTAATCTTTAACCCTCCTATTTTATAGCTTTCTCATATCTCCAGCTGCATTCTCATAATTTAACTTGCTGTTTGCTAATTCCATGCATCATTGCAATCTTTGTTTTAAATGTCTCTTTGATTATTGTTCCTTCTTATGCCCAATTTCCTCTTATTCCTGTATTTCTTTTGCTCACTTCAATACCTGGAGTAGTCAGCCAATTAAAATATGTCAAGCTGTCAGAGTTGGTTTCCTTCAGCATGCAAAATCTGCCAAGTTACCTTCTATTCAAAAAATTACTAACAACATTCTTTGCATGGATGGTATTCAGTTTGTGTTAAAAAACAGGACTCTCTGGATGAAGTACTGTCCACTGGAATCCTTACTCTGGTAAGCCCTGAGATGCTTTATTTCTGTGGTGCAGTAATAGAGTCATGCCATGGAAAATATTTTTCTCAAAGGACCAGAGTCTTATTCATGATGCAAGTATGGATTCAGAATGCTAATGATTATATTGACATTTCTAATAAATAATGTATGATATTGATTATCAAATAATCCCTTGTAAAAATACTTCTATAAGAAATACCATCTGAAAAAAATTATAAACACTTGAAAACAAATGCCTGATGGTCATCAAACTTACGTTCTTCTAAGCAGAATCCTTTGAAGTCATGAAAAAGGTAACTGTCATGAGCTACCTTCATTTGCTAACTTACTAAGTTATTCATTTGCTGACTTACTAAGAATTCCCTGCTCTCATGTAGGTTCTCTTTTTCATAGATAGCAAAAATACATATAAATAAAATAATGACTTAAATTTATATAAGCATATAAAATGTGCAGTGGGCCAAATGGACATAAGAATTAGGGAGAAATATGAAGCAAGAGAAGGTAAATATGAAGCTTTCATGGAGAGATCAAAGTCAATGATACCTTACAGTTTTAAATATAGTATTTATCCAGAAAGTGAAACTTCTGTAGAGATGTGGAGGAAGTGAGAGGATATCATTGAAGAGGATATCTTTGGAAATAATCCAGGCAGGCATAGCAGCAGCAAGAAAAACTCAGAAGTAGGATTGTGTGTTCACCATATAAAGACATCACTATGTGGAAAGCTGAACTTGCAAAAGAGTAAGTGGAAGGTAAAATTGAGTAGGTAACACCGCCCAGTTAAGGTGTGTTCTTTCTTAACACCTTGGGCTAACTCTTAGGTGAGACATGGAGGTACTGCAGGTTTTCCAGAGAAGCAATCTGGTTTAACTCTGTTCCCAAATTTTTACTGTGGACCTGTAGCACAGATACAAAAAGATATTAAAAACACACAGGCAAAGGGGGAAAAGTACATGAGGTGTAAATGCTACAATGTATCACAAACCCCTATGGAGGCACCTTAGAAGGTGCCAACTTCCCCAGTCATCCCTTGCCTTTTGAATCAAAATCTTTCTATTCCTAAGAGTAACCTTTATTTTCAGTTATGGTAATCTTATCTTTATTTCATTGTTATACCCATTAAGACTATGTCTCTAGGCAACATAATTAGTTTTACTTGTTTTGAAATTTATATAAGTGGAATTAAACTCTCTATATTTTTATGCCAATTTCTTTAGTTCAACATTTTCTTTAGTGACCCCATCATGCCACCATATAATAGTACATAAATGTAATTTGTTCATTTTCACTGATCCATAAAATAATTGTTTAAATCTTTTCTACTTTTGATAGATATATTTAATGTTTCCAACATAGGGTTATTATAAAAAATGCTGCTATCAATATTCTTGCATAATAGATTTTTTTTCTCATTAGTTCCTGGGAGTAGAATTGAGGGCCCATAGGATATGTATGGTGTTACTTTGTTAGATATTCACAAACTGCTTTTCAAAATGATTTTCAATCACTTTCTTATCAGAATAAAAGATATTATTCCGTACCTGAACAATATGTGGTAATATTATTTTATCTTCCTCTAATTTCCTTTCTTCCATCCTTCTGTCTCCTCCTTCTTCTGTACTCTATTTATTCTTATCTTCCTCCTCTATGTTTTTCTTCTTCTGCCATTTTGTAAAGGGGGTTTGATTTAATTAGCTTTTTCCTGATTATAATGAGGTTGATTACTATTCTATCTGTTTACTTGTAAGTTGAATTTGTTCTTTAGTAAAATTTCTAGAATTTTTTCACATTTTCTATTAGGTAGTCTGACATTTATTATAGAATTGCAGGAGTTCTTGTACATTGCATGATACTGTATGTTGCAAGCATATTTTCCCCTCTGAACCTTGCCATTCCACATTTTTGTCTTCATAATAAGTGTGTCATGAAGATATTCTCCTGTTTTATCTTCTAGGATCATTCCTGTCTTGCTTTTCCTATTTAGAAATGTAAATAATATTTTTCAAATAGTCATCCATTTACTCCAGTGTCATATAATACAAAGATTTTTATCTTCTTATTTTCAAAGTCAGCTAGTTCATATATGAAGTACTAGGACCTACTCATGAGCTTGTTTCTGAACTTAATTTTTTCTTATCTGTTTAATTTCTTTTAATACCACAGAGCTCATATTAGTTTTATAGTGTTGACATTAAAAATTTCTACAAATTTGATCGTTTAAAACAATGCAAATTTATTATATTATAGTCCTGTAGATCAAAAGTCCAATATGGATCTCAACTGGCTAAAATCAGAATGTTGACAATAATTTCCTTTCCAAGTTTCCAGAATAGAATCTGATTTCTTATTTAGGGTTTTGGCAAAATTCAGTTTCTCATGGTAGAGGGACTGAGGGCCATTCTTGGCTTAAGAAGCTATACCTATATAGTCTGTAGCTACCTACAGTGCTGGCCATTGTCAAAGGCAGTGCTGTTGGTTGGAGTCACTCTCCATCTTTACATCTCCCGTGCCTTTTGTTCTAGTACTACATCTCTTGTATTAACTTGTCAGATCCCTTTTCTGCTTGAAAAAGGATTAGATTGGGCCTAACTGGATATTCTGGCATAATCTATTTTATGGTTTCTAATCTTAATTGCATCTGTAAGATAAAATTGACCACATAAATTTACATTTCTGAAGTCTCTGGTAGAGGAAGGAGATCTCTGGGAGGCCGTGATTCTGCCAGCCATATCACTCATACTTTTTTGTAACTTCGTATTAAGTCTAGAGTCTAATAGTGCTGGTTCTACTGTTTTTTTCCTGGAGGGATATTTTCTTAAAATTTCAAGTAAGTTTTTGGGGTTTCATTAAAAAACGAAGTGGTTATTTTGATTGGAATTACATTAAATCTGTAAATCAATTTCAGGAGCATTTGTATTTTACACTTTTGAGACCTAATCATAAATACTATTTGTTTTCTCTACAAATACTTGTCTTTAACAGGTTTTTAAAAATTTTCTTTAATTTTTCTGAGCAAAGCTTTTTAGTTTCCCCTAGGAGATTATACTTTGATTCATTCCTAAGATTTTCATAATTTTAATTCTGTTATACCTGTATTCAGTTTCTACTCAGTTAATCCATCAGGATTGATTCACTGATTGGGTTAAGGCCCTCACAGCCCAATCATTTCACTTCTAAGCCATTTTGCATTGTCTCATACCTGAGCTTTGGGGGCCACCTAATATCTAAACCATAACACTGTCTTTAAGGCTTACTGTGCATCCAGTCAAAAATTTCTGCCTTCTCAGTCTGTTCACATATACCTTTACCTAACCTTACTTTGAGTGCTTTACTGTTTTCAGTGTTAGGTTAATGAGGCAATGCCACTGCCTTGCATAAGTATCTAACCAAATTATGTCTCCAATTTCCTGAGATGAAGGATGCAATATCTTCAGAACAACTACAGGGACAAATCTATATCCTAAAAGAATATCTGTTAAGGACTGTAATTTAATGATTAAATTATAAATAAGGATGTAAATAATGAAAAACTGTCACATCAGCACTGCTATCGCTACCCCAGTGTAAGTAATAATGCAATTATGCTATTCACTTAAAGTTTTAATTGATAATCCAGTCTCTAATCATTATATTTCTGTCTGTAATGATTAATTTTACTCCTTGGTATTTATCCAAAAGAACTAAAATCAGCATACTACAGCAATATAAGCATATCAATATTTATTGCTACATAATTCACAATAGTCAAGTTATGGAACCACCCTGGGTGCTCATCAGATGATGGATAAAGAAACTGTGCTATATATACATAATGGAGGTTTACTTAGCAATAAAGATCAGTGAAATTATGTCATTTACTGGTAAATTAATGTGAACTGGAGCATAATGTTACATGAGATAAGTTCGACTTAGAAAATCATGGAAGTCAAGAGTTGAATGTTTTCACTTGTATGTGGAAGCTTGAAATAAAAAAGGAATAAAAAAGAAATCTCAGACTTGATTTTCTGAGTCTGGTTTATTTCACTTAGTCTGATATTCTCTTGGTCCATTTATTTACCAGTAAATGACATCATTTCATTCTTCTTTATCTCTGAATAGAATTCCATTGGGCATATATACCACATTTTCCTTATCCATTCATCTACCAATGGATGGTTCCACAATTTGTCTATCATGGATTGTGCTGCTATAAACATTGGTGTACATGTATCACTATACTATGCTGATATTAGATCTTTTGGATAAATACCAAGGAGGGCAATAGCTGGGTCATATGGTGGTTACCTTCCCAAATCTTTAATGGAATCCCCATACTGCTTTCCAAAGTGGTTATGTTAATTTTCAGTCTCACCAACAATGTATAAGTTCACTGTTCTCCCCAAATCCTTGCTGGTGATTGTTATTATTTGTGTTCTTGGTGACAACCATTCTGTCTGGAGTGAGATGAAATTGCAGTGTAGTTTGGATTTGAAAAATCCTGTTTGTTGAGGATATTGAATATTTTTTTCATATATTTTTTGGCTACTGTATTTCTTCTTTTGAGGAATGTCTTTTAAGATCTTTCATTGAATGAGTTATTGGTTTTTAGATGTTAATTTTTTTTGCATTATTTAGATTTTCTGGTTATTAATCCTCTGTCAGAAATGTAGCTGGTAAAGCTTTTTCTCCCATTCTGCAGGCTCTCTCTCTTCATGCTCTTAACTGTTGCCTTTGCTGTGCAGAATCTTTTGAATTTAATGCTATTTGATTTATTGATTCTTGGTTGAATGTTTTCTTTCATATGTGGAAGCCAAAGAGATAATAGGAATAATAAAAGGGATCTCATGAAAACAGAAGGAAGATCACTGAAGTCCACGGGTGATAGAAGATGGGAAGCAAAGGGAAATAATTGGGGAATGAAGTGACTAAATTTTGCCGTGCACATGTATGAATAAATCATATAACTACAATGTACCAAGCAAAAATTAAATAAAATAAGTAAATAGAAGGAAGACCAATAGAGTATAAGAAGGGGACCAGGGGAGGGAGTAGGGGAGAGAGGGAAATAGAATTAGGAGTTGAAGTGGAAAAACTATACTATATGCATTTATAAATGTCAAAATGAAGCCCACTATGTCCAACTACAAGACACTAAAAATAAAAAAAAAATTAAAAATCAATCACAAAAAAAATGGGGGGTTCACAAAAATAGATGAGAGAAGAGTAGATTAGAAGAAAAAACTCAATGGGGAAGGGGGAGGTTAAGGAAAGGAGAAATACTGAGGAATTAAATGGATCAAATTATGATATGTGCGTGTAGGAACATATCCCAATGAATTCCATTTTTATGTACAATTTTAATGCATCAATTAAAAAAGAAACACAAGGGAGACCAGTAGAGAAGAGGAAGGGGATTAGGGAAAGGGGAAGATGAGGGAAAGGGGAAATGTTGGAAAATGAAATGGATTAAATTATGTTATATGTATATATGAATGTGTCACAATCATATAATCCCACTATTATATATAATTAAAATGCATCAATAAAACATAAAATGTAACAATTTGCTTTTAAAATAATGATACTTTTCAACTACTGTCAAAAATTTCACAGTAATCTGACAGTAAAATATGACTTCTTAAATTTGTCCATTCAATTTCTAAAAATATATGGACTTAACAAGTCCTCAGTTCTCTTTCACTAACTTTTTCTTGCCCATGTATCTCATGACACTCATAATGGCTATCTTTGCAGTGCTGTAATAGTCTTCATCATTTTATGTTTATATTCTGTCATAGTTTTCTCAGACTACTATATAAAAACCAATTATCTTGGACTGGGTTATTTAGAGACCACAAAAAATTATTGCTTACTTTCTGAAGGTCTGAAAGTCCAAAATCAAGGCAGCAGCAGAGTCCATGTGTGGTGAGGCTTGTTCTCACCTCATGAGATGTCACCTGGTTGTCCTCACATGGCCAAAGGGACAAGGAGCACCTGCAAGCCTCTTCTATCATGGCACTAATCCCATCCCTGATGGTGGAGCCCATATGAACTGATCACTTCCTGAAAGTCCCTCTTCTTAATACTATCACATTATTATGTTCCCCCACAGATATTTTGGGGTATGTGAACATTCACAAATAATGAATGCGTTTTCCATGAGATTTAATTCAGCTAGAATCCTTTACCAAAATCGTGAAACCGCAAAGGTACTTCAATGCTGTTTCTAATGATTTCGCCTTTATAAACCTTCATCATCTCAACAATCAGCATTAGTTCCACAGTCTCTCCTTTGTATTTCCTATAAACTTAATTTTGCTTTGGTTTGAAAATACTACTGGGTTTCTTCAGGACAAGTGCAGTTTTCCTTTCAAGTTTTCATTCTCTGGGAACAGAGAGAATGCCTTGTGTAGACTAGGCATTTACTGCTTATTTTTAAATAAATCATACTTCATTACAAATAAAATGCATTCATCTATAAACTTGTTAGGTACATTTAACTGAACTCATGAAAGTGAAATGTCTTCATAGTAATTTCAACTTTCATTGTTCATAGTTATTATGAATAAGCTAGATGTAGATCAAGTTCTAAGTTATTCTCAATAAAACAAACTGTGCCTATATTCTCATTTCTTTGAACTTGAATTCCGTCAGATTTTAGAGAATAAAGAGATTCAGAATCTACCAGCCTGGAACTTCTATGAAACATTTGTTTCTCTAAGAAATATGTCTATGGCTTAGCTGAAGCTAATCTTTCCTCCAGGCCAAAAAATAAAAGAAAATACACACACACACACACACACACACACACACACACACACACAGAGGCAGTTTGAAAGGGTCAGGGATAAGGAGAAGTACAGCCATTCTAAATGCACTATTTGGTGAGAAGTTCTAAATGTAAACGGCTCCAACAATTTGAAGTGTTCCTCTTCCCCTGTGTTTTACAAATGCCAGGCACATCCCAATGTGCTATCTTTTAAAGTAAAGGCAATGCATGGCTGGGGTACAGCACTGTGGAAAAAAGAAGTAAATTCCATCAATTCCGAAGAGAGTACTGGTCTTACATCTCATAGATTAGTTGGAAAGATAGATGAATATGAATTTCTGAGTTTGAATATCTAAAGTCTTTCACAACTTTATGTCTTTTGCTCTCAAACACACAGTTCTTGTCATGAAAATACTTTTAATATTTTATTGAACAAAAAGTACTCTGAACAACTGTATGAATAAGAGATTGACATAATAAATAATAGAATCTCCAAATATAAAGATGAAAAGAAGCTTCAAAAAGCTATTCAGTAAGGCAAAATGTCTGGTACCAAGTGATGTTGCATAAGTAGCTATTGTTAATTCTATTGGGGGATAAGTAACAATTCTAGATTAGATTAGTATGTGTATTTTATTCTTTGGGAGATTTTATCATTCTGGATACTGTCTATTTTGGGCAATATTTCCAACAAATTTTGTCTTTTATTTCTTTAGTTTGGAAGCAAGTGTTATTGAGGTAATAATGTTAATTCAAAAGTAAATCTTTTATAATTATAACATTTTTCAGAAACTATTCTAAATAAGATACATTAGTAAGCAAAACAAAACAGCAAAATAAATCTGACTACTTGGGGTCTATAGACTAGAAAGAAATAAAAGATCAAAATAAATTCCTAAATAGGTAAAATATACTGTATGTTCAGTGGAGACAACTGCTATGAAAAAAATTCCAAAAGTAAACCAAGTTAAGAGGGATGGTAGATAATAAGGTAGGAATGTGTAGGCAAATTTGAGAATTCAATTTAGGTACTGAGCAAAGACTTACAGGATGGGATGGAGTTGGTCATGTAGATGACTGTGGGAAGGAACTATCAGGGATAAGGGATACCATAGACTCATGAAACTTGATACGTGCAAAGTATATGATGGAAACTACATTGCCCATACCGACCAGGATTCTCATGTGAATTGCCGGGGTCCAGCCCTAGCACAAAGGGTCGTGGTGCTCTCTGGTGATTGGGATGGCGTCAGCGAGGTGGAGAACAAGGCAACACAGACTCAGTGATCTGAGGCTAAGTTGTGTTCTAGCTTTATTTTTTTCATACACCATTTTTATATGTTAGCTTCTAGCTTGAGTACAATATCTTGAGGCCACACAAAAGGAAACTGACGCAAATTACAAGACAACAGGCAAAACATGTTAGCAGATTAAATATTATCAACTCTTCATAATATTTTTAAGTATTCTTCTATATAATCTTTAACTAGTTCTACTTTCTATATTACTGGTAACATCGTGCACTGAAGTCATTTCTATGAACAACATATAAGCTTACACTATGTGGTTAATAATTAGTTTAATAGGAACAATAGCTCTTGCTAGGTTACACCTCCTGCTTTCGCCCAGTAAGCATTAGCCTGTCCTGCCCAAGAAGCTGTTCAGAGCAACTAAGCAAACACCAGCGTTTTACATATTTTAAATATTCTAAAAAGGGGAGATGAGCCTTCCGTGTACATTTTTCATTATAATATACTTGATGCCAATCAAGGTATATACTGCCAGTGGGAGATAAAGGGGGTCTAAATCTAAGGGACCAGAAGCTGGTTCCCTAGGAGGATACCATAGTTTTCCATTAACCAAGTAAGCATTACCAAATGATGTCTGAATTGTTGGGACTATTTTTCTAGCCTTAACAACTTTGTTTGTGACTTGTTTGCCTGGAGTTAAGGTGGGAACAACATGTTTTTCTGCCCTAGGTCATCTAGAAGTAGTCACCATCCGCAGTGACATTTAGCATAAGTTGCTGGAAATGAGCATAGCATTCTTTCTAAGTTATACTTTTATCACCCCAGAACAAGGGCCTTTCTTGGTTATATCCAGTATGATTGGCTGTTTGATTCTTGTGTTCTAACTCCCCTAAGACCCTAAAATTCCCCCAAAATCCAATATAATATTATTCCCAAGCATAGGCAAATTAAACAAGACAACAGGAAACAGTGGCCCCAATTCCCAGGAAGATGAGACCTTGCAAACATCTTTATTACTCAGTGGAATCCTTGTCAAGCACTGAGGGGAATTGAAGAGGGCCCAGCAGTGAATCTCTTGAATTATCAGTTCATTTTGGGAGAATTCAAGAACCAAAAGTTTGCTTCATACTATCTCTTTCTATTTTCAAATGTAACCACCACCCATCAAGGTAGGTATTATTCCTGTTTATAGTGACAAAATTAGTCTTAGAGAAATGAAAGAAAGTTAAATGAGTCATAATGAGCAAGTGATAGGGCTAGGATTCTAGTACATCCTACAGTGTGTGTATGCGTTTATTTAAAAAATTTTACTTTTCATATGATAAAACTTCTTGTTACTTAAAATCCCACAGATGTAGCTTGTTTTGTAACCATTGGTCATACATGTTTACATGGAAATTCCAATTCTTTGATAGTTTTAAAATTCATTAATGAGAAACTAGTCAATGGAATTTCATTCAAGTCATCCTGGATAGCTAGAGTTCAGATTTCTGTTCTATATTTCTTCTTCATCTATCAATGGAGAATGAAATGAATTAAAATACATATTATATTGAAACAAAAGCTTAAATTCAGGTTTCAATGCATTTTAGCTTTGTTAGAGAAAATTTTATTAATACTTTTGATCATATTATTTCTTATGGTACTAAATTTGAAATCAGTTACCATGTTCTTTTCCAATTGGGTGTAGTTATGAAAAAAATGAGAATTTTCCAATTTGTGCATTTTCTAGTCATCTTTATAACATCTTTATAACATCTTTTATATATGGTTCCATTCAGGACACTCCTTTCCTTTTAAAATAATAATAATAATAATATTATATCAGGGATTGAACCCAGGGGCACTTAACCACTGAATCACATCCCCAGACCTTTTTTATTTTCTATTTTGAGGCAGGATCTGGCTAAGTTGCTTAGGGCCTCGCTAAGTTCTTGAGGCTTGTTTTGAACTAGCAATCCTCTTGCCTCAGCCTCCCTAGTCACTGGGATTAGAGGTGTGCAGCACTATGCTCAGCTAAAGCTCTTAATTTGCTTTATTTTTGTTAATTTTTTGAAATCAGATCTTGTTAGGTTGACTAGGCTATATTTGAACTCCTAGAATCAAGGAATCCCCCCAAATTAGCTTATTTTTTGGTGCTGAACCTAGAAATTTTATTGTGGGAAGCCATCCATGTCCAGCAGAATCAGGCTTGGCTGCGCCATGGGATACAGAGGTCTGACCTCCAGGAACTGGCAGTCATGAGAGACTGTTTTAGATAGCCAGGGGGATAGGTGGCCCTGTTCAGAGTTGGTTAACCATCTGAGGAAACGTTAATTTCCTAAGCAAATGGCGTCCTTAACTCCACCCTATCCTGTTCCTCACAGAAGAAGACTCTCCCAGTCTGGGCCCCTTGACCTGTGTGACTGTAAATAAAGGTGAAGGTGGGCTTCTTGTTGAAGACCAGATCTGGCATAGCCCAGTCTGCCACACCCTGTTCCTTTTGCAAGGATTATTGACTCTTATGTTTATTGATTACGTAAGTTTATTAATAATTAATTGATAGATGGCACCATTGTCTTCTGACACAAATTCTTCCTGTCCTCCACAGGGACATGGCAGAACCCCCACACTTTATCACTGAGCTACATCCCCAGCCCCCAAATTGTCTTTATTATTTGTTATAGAATAAAGCAATACTTATTTCCATAAAACAAATTAAGCATTCTGATGAGTCAAACAAAACAGGTTGGTTTTCTCACTTTTTTTTTTCTTTCTTTCTTTGTGATACGAGGTATTGAGCCCAGGACCTCATATATACTAAGCATGTTCTCTATCACTGAGCTACATTTCCATCCTTTTTTTTTTTTTTATCATTTTGAGACAGGGTCTTGCTACCTCCCCTAAACTGGCCTTGAATTCATCATCCCCATGTCTCAACCTCCCAAACAGTTGGGATTATAGCCTTTGCTACCACACCTGACAAACAATTCGTTCTACAGCGCTTGAACAAAGCAGAAATGAAAAATACATATCTTGGGAGGCTGAGGCAGGAGGATTGCAAGTTCAAATCCAGCCTCAGCAATGGGAAGTGCTAAGCAACTCAGTGAGACCCTGTCTCCAAATAAAATATAGAATAGGACTGGGGATGTGGTTCAGTGGTTGAGTGTCCCTGAGTTCAATTCCTTGTACTCACCCCCCAAAAAAACCAACCAACCAAACAAGCAAACAGAAAGTCAGATTGACCATCTCAAAGTTATTTTTAAGGGAATGTTACAAAAAGTTTGGTCCTCAAACCTGATGTCCATCTAAAAATGAAGACAAGGTTTTGAGAAAAAGGAAAAATAAGTTTTATTGTTTTGCTAGCAAAGGAGAAACATGGGACTCCTATCCCAAAGGCTGTGATTCTTTTATTTTTTTATGTATAACATAATAGTCTGCTTCATGATTTTGCTTTAATTCTACTTTGTCTTTGTATTTTAATGGAAATGAAAAGCTGGCTTATCCCTAATACAATGGAGAGTTAATGGTATCCTTAAAGTAAAAACTATTATAACTTGTTACCTATTGAAAAGCAATCATATTTCTGTCCTTGAGAGAATTGTGTTTTATCCTATAAAAGTTAAATGTTTTATATATTGCTTTTCTAGACAACAAATATTTTTAATTTTATGGACTTCCTTATATATATCAACACTGATTCATCTAAGATAAATTGAGTCTTTTGAGGTTCTGGAGTAGAGGAAATGCAGATAAAATTTGCCCTGCCTTAATTGGTTTCATGAAGGATTCAGTAACTGAAACCTTTTAAATTTTTTACTAGGCTTCTTAGTTAAAATGATAGATGGACACTTTACCTTTCTGTTCTCTAAGAATCAAATGTTGCAAATTTAAATCTTTTATGATAAAGGAAAACCATCCATTTGTCACCCATTAGTCCTCACTAATTCTATTAAGGGAAGTAGTAAAATATTGATTCATGTTTTCTATGTATCTAATTCTCTATTATAACAAATATATTCTTAAAAACTGTCCTAAAGCACTGAGTCTTCTGTACTGTAATGGATTTGTTTTAAATGATAGACTTTGAAGAAAAAAAAAGGTTAATTTAAAACACAAAAGTACCTTTTTCACTTGAGGAATCTGGCTGAAAAGTATTTAATGAATTCTTTCCTTTTTCTTCAAAAAAAGTCCTGAGAAAATCTAGGAACTGATTATTAGATTTAAAAATGTGTAGTTACTTCTGTTAAAGCCCATCTCTTAGTGATTCCTTTTCTCATTCATTCAGCCTTTCATTTGGAGTTATGATTGAGTTTCCCAAAGCCTTGTGAACTCAAAAGTGACCAAATGACAGGAAACACCTTTGCTCTACATCTTCCCATGAGAATTTCAGTTCATCATATGCCCCTGTGTTTGTTGTTTGTGAATGGAATCATCATCCAACAATTTTTCTATAGGTTTTTGGGAAATCATTGCAGATTTTTAATATTTAATTGACTGTCCATTAAGTAAATCTTATTCCCATTATTTTTTTAACTGTTTCATCTCCCTTCCATGTTTTTTTGATGTTTGAAACTGAACCTCTCTACTGTCTTCTATCCCTCCGATCTGTTTTCTATCCTAGTATCAATATAAATTTTCAAAAGGCAAATCTTATTATGTTTGTCTCCTCTTACATTTATTCATTGGTATTTTATCATCTGAAAAAAAAAAATTCAAATCCTTGGATTGGCATTCCTGAATTTTCATGTTCTAAGCCCTCCCATATTCTAAGCTCTCAAGTTTGGCCATGATGAAATGTGTCCCATGTAGTTATATTTTCTTAATTAGGTTTTGTTGTAGTTATTTTTTGAAATATTGTTTATATACTTTTTTGACCTTAAAATTATTGACTATGTGAATTTTATTTTACTATCTTACAATTACCTCATTGAGTGCCTGACACATTCTTGTTTTGAACTGTTAAATGTTCTTATTCTATTAAATATTGCAGCAATCTTGGTTTTTACAAGCATTTTCAAAGGTCACTGTAACTTAGCTGGTCATTGAATAAAACAATATGATCAGTGATATGTGAATCCAAAGTATTAGGTTATCTACACCCTACTAGCAATGTGACTGTCTAAAACCCAAATTCATTATCTGCAGAGTGGGAAGAACCATCCACACCCTGCCTCCTCCGAGGTGGTTGTGATGATCACAGCAATGGAATTTATAAAAACTTTGTGCATGGTAAAGGTCAAGAAAAAAATGCACATTAAAACTCGGTGAGAATACTGAAATGCATTTTAATTTCTCAGTAAATACAGTAATATAAATGAGAATAAATTTGTCTGAAAAGGTGTCACTCAAACATATTCCTTCTAGGAAAAACTGATTTGGCCACATGACACTTTTGAAAACTTTTATTCTCATAAAGAAGGTTGTGTGTGTGTGTTTTTGTGTGTATACATGTGGTCAGTATGATGATAAAGCACACTTGTGAATTTCTCCTGTAATCTTTAAGGATTCATAAAATTTCATTGTTTTCCTTTTGATTTTTATCCATATAAAAATTTCAAACATTTTTTGATTTCCTTATTATGCCTTCTATGTAAAATACATGATATTAAATAGTTAATTAAAATTATGTGGAGTAACTGTTTCACTATCACAATACTAATTTCACATAAAATGATTTCAGTGACAATAAAGGAAAAGAAACTAAAATATTCTTCTTTGAATGATATTGGTAAGCTTTTAAATATTGAAGATTCAGGAAGTTCTTGCTTCTCAGATGCTCATGTTTTCAAGTTGTATTATAAATGAAGGAGACAGATGGGGAGGGTGATTGAGACATTGATGGATGTTTTAATCCAGAAAGCAGGTTTCCAAGTCTTGAATATATCTTGCCAATTATCAAGAGTCGCTTTGCTTTCACCCTTAGTTCATTGCTTCAGTGTGAAAAGGGAACCAACAAGCAAAACTCATGATGCTTGCAAATGCTGACATGACCCTAGAAGTGTCAGCAGAGGGACAGTGACAGTGCTGCTCTCCAAGAGGAGTGATTAACTGCCCTCAGGTAGGAGCAAAAGTATCTGTCGGAATGTTAAAACCTTGAGATCAATTTTGGGGGCACATGAAAGAAATTATAATTATAATTATAATAATCACTTCTTATTTTTTCCCACACTGCAGTTTATAATTTACCACTTTTACACTTAACTATTAATCCAATAAATTAAACTTTATTTGTTAACATAAGAGGTGAATGTTCTGAATCTTTTACTTGGCCCATCCCAGGCCTACTCAATCTTTATTCCTTACTAATTTTCATGATAATGTCCTTAATGTTCATATAGTCCTTAATGTCCATACATTATAGAGACTTTAAAATGATTGTAACTTGAATTTGTGGAATTAATCTCATTTTTGTCACAATTTTCCAGGCAAACTGCAGCAATTTTAGAGTAATATAGAACTAGTCAGTTCTTTCTTTCTTATCTCCCCCATTTATTTTTTGTTTTGAGCTTCACTTTATAATTTAAGTAGAAAACAAAACAAACTATAAAGTGAAATATTTCTTAGTGAAAGATTATTGAAGTCAAATCCATGACTAAAAGTGTTATTGTTGTTTCAATTGCAAGCTGCTTTTTGAAAAAAAATTGATATTGATATTTCTATTCTTATATCATTCTGACTCACCTTTCAGTAACAATATTAACCTGTTATTGACCCTTAAGTATTACCCAAGTCTATACTAGAAGCTATTGTGAAATTCCACATCTAATTCTCATACCTGTGGTATACAAGAAGACCTGTGAGACTAATTTTCCCACAATCATGAAGTCCTTCTTACTGATGGAACAAGAAACTTCATTAAGATATGATCCTAACACCAGTGTTCTTTCTATCAATAAACAGAGATGATTTTTATTTTGACCTCTAAAATATATTTTCTACATGTGTACTCTTATACTTTATGTGATTTTCAAATGAATTTATATACATATATATATATTTATTTATGTATTTTTTTTTACATTTCTCCCAAGTTGCTTTTTATAGAGAATGTTAGGGCAGATTAGGAAGCCAGAAGAGAGGAGGAAGCCTGAGGTTTCAGGCTTAATTCCTATCATAATCCAAGATATTTTTAACTGTATAATCAGATAATACAATTGCTCTAAGCCATTGTTTTCATATATGAAATTAAGTATGGTATAAACTTGATCTTATGTGATGATTTAATCTGATATCATGTAATACAATATTTAACATGATGTTTCAAACACTGGAACACTTAATAAATCCAATTATTATGTGGTCTTTCCCTTAATGTTGGAATTTTTGAATTTAAACAATGGAATCTTGTATAGGCCTTTCAAATCTCTGGTGGTCTTTGGTCATTGGTGAAAATTTTATGCAGAGATTTCTGGAAATGATTCTAAAATAAAAGAGACTGGCAGACAAGTCATATCTCAATAATAACCCTGAATGTAAACGGCCTAAACTCATCAATCAAAAGACATAGACTTGCAGACTGGATTAAAAAGAAAGACCCAACAATATGCTGCCTTCAAGAGACTCATCTCATAGAAAAACATGCCCACAGACTAAAGGTGAAAGGTTGGGAAAAAACATACCATGCACATGGATTGAATAAAAAAGCTGGGGTTTCCATTCTCATTTCAGATAAAGCAGACTTCAAGCCAAAGTTAGTCAGGAGGGATAAAGAAGGACATTTCATACTGCTTAAAGGAAGCATAAATCAGCAAGACATAACAATCGTAAATATTTATGCACCAAACAATGGCGCATCCATGTATGTCAATCAGATCCTTCTCAATTTCAGGAATCAAATTGACCAAAACACAATAATACTCGGAGACTTTAACACTCCTCTCTCACCGTTGGACAGATCCTCCAAACAAAAATTGAACAAAGAAACCATAGGACTCAATGACACAATCGCTAATTTGGACTTAACAGACATATATAGAATATTCCATCCATCAAAAAGTGAATACACTTTCTTCTCAGCAGCTCATGGGTCCTTCTCTAAAATAGACCATATGTTATGCCACAAAGCTACTCTTAGCAAATACAAAAACATAGAGATACTACCTTGTATACTATCAGATCATAATGGAATGAAATTAGATATCAACGAGAAAGTTAGAAACAGAAACTACTCCAAGACCTGGAGATTAAATAATATGCTATTGAATGATACATGGATAACAGAAGACATTAGGGGGGAAATTAAAAGATTCTTAGAGGTCAACGAGAACAAAGATACAACATATTGAAATCTCTGGGATACTATGAAAGCAGTGCTAAGAGGAAAGTTCATTGCAGGGAGTGCATTTAATAAAAGAATGAAAAGTCAACAAATCAATGACCTCACATTACAGCTCAAAGCCCTAGAAAAAGAGGAACAGATCATCACCAAAAATAGTAGAAGACAGGAAATAATCAAAATCAGAGCTGAAATCAACGAAATTGAAACAAAAGAAACAATTCAAAAAATTGACGAAACAAAAAGTTGGTTCTTTGAAAAAATAAACAAAATCGATAAACCCTTAGCCACGCTAACGAAAAGAAGGAGAGAGAAACTCCAAATTACTAAAATTCGTGATGGGAATGGAAATATTACAACAGACACAATTGAAATACAAAACATAATAAGAAGCTACTTTGAAAATTTATACTCCAAAAAAATAGAAAACATGGAAGACATCAACAGGTTCCTAGAGGCATATGAGCCACCCAAACTGAATCTGGAGGACATACACAATTTAAATAGATCAATTTCAAGCAATGAAATAGAGGAAGTCATCAAAAGCCTACCAACAAAGAAAAGTCCAAGACCAGATGGATTCACAGCCGAGTTCTACAAGACCTTCAAAGAAGAGCTCATTCCAATACTCCTCAAAGTATTTCATGAAATAGAGGAGGAGGGAACCCTTCGAAACTCATTCTATGAAGCTAATATCACCCTGATACCAAAACCAGAGAAGGACACATCAAAGAAAGAAAATTTCAGACCCATATCTCTAATGAACATAGATGCAAAAATTCTTAACAAAATTTTAGTGAATTGCATACAAGAGCATATTAAAAAGATAGTGCACCACGATCAAGTGGGTTTCATCCCGGGGATGCAAGGTTGGTTCAACATCCAGAAATCAATAAACGTAATTCACCACATCAACAGACTTAAAGTCAAGAACCATATGATTATTTCAATAGATGCAGAGAAAGCATTTGATCAAATACAGCACCATTCATGCTCAAAACACTAGAAAAAAATAGGGATAGTGGGGACATTCCTTAATATTGTAAAGGCTATCTATGCTAAGCCCACAGCTAACATCATTCTAAATGGAGAAACATTGAAAGCATTCCCCCTGAGAACTGGAACAAGGCAGGGATGCCCTCTTACGCCACTACTATTCAACATTGTTCTTGAAACTCTAGCCAGAGCAATTAGACAGACCAAAGAAATTAGAGGAATCCGAATAGGTAAAGAAGAGCTCAAACTATCCCTATTTGCTGATGACATGATTCTCTATTTAGAAGATCCTAAGAATTCCACCAGAAAACTTCTGGAACTCATTAATGAATTCAGTAATGTAGAAGGATATAAAATTAATGCTCATAAATCTAATGCATTTTTATTCGTAAGTGATGCATCCTCTGAGAGAGAAATTAGGAAAACTACCCCATTCACATTAACCTCAAAAAAAAATAAAATACTTGGGAATCAATCTAACGAAAGATGGGAAAGACCTCAACACTGAGAACTACAGAACACTAAAGAAAGAAGTTAAAGAGCATCTGAGAAGATGGAAAGATCTCCCATGTTCTTGGATAGGCAGAATTAATATTGTCAAAATGGCCATACTTCCAAAAATGCTATACAAATTCAATGCAATTCCAATTGAAATCCCAATGACGGACCTCATAGAAGTAGAGCAAGAAATCATGAAATTCATTTGGAGGAATAAGAGACCCAGAATTGCTAAAGCAATCCTTAGCAAGAAGAGCGAAGCAGGGGGTTTCACAATACCAGACCTTCAACTATATTACAGAGCAATAGTAACAAAAACAGCATGGTATTGGTATCAAAATAGACAGGTAGATCAATGGTACAGAATAGAGGACACAGAGATAAACCCGCATAAATACAGGTATCTCATACTTGACAAAGGAAGCAAAAACATGCAATGGAGAAAAGACAGCCTCTTCAACAAATGGTGCTGGGAAAACTGGAAATCCATATGCAGCAAAATGAAACTAAACCCTTATCTCTCACCCTGTACAAAACTCAACTCAAAGTGGATCAAGGACCTAGAAATCAGACCAGAGACTCTGCACCTAATAGAAGAGAAAATAGGTCCAAATCTCCATCATGTTGGCCTAGGACCAGATTTCCTTAACATGACTCCCAAAGTGCAAGAAATAAAAGCACGAATCAATGATTGGGATAGAGTCAAACTAAAAAGCTTTTTCTCAGCAAAGGAAACAATCAGCAATGTGAAGAGAGAGCCTTCAGAGTGGGAGAAAATCTTTGCCACACACACTTCAGATAGAGCACTAATCTCCAAAATCTACCAAGTACTCAAAAATCTTTACACCAAGAACACTAATAACCCAGTCAATAAATGGGCCAAGGAAATGAACAGACACTTTACAGAGGAAGATCTACAAGCAATCAACAAATTTATGAAAAAATGTTCAACATCCCTCGTTATAAGAGAAATGCAAATCAAAACCACCTTAATATTTCATCTTACCCCAATTAGAATGTCTATTATTAAGAACACAGGCAACAACAGGTGTTGGCGAGGATGTGGGGAAAAGGGTACACTCATACATTGCTGGTGGGAGTGCAAGTTGGTGCAGCCACTCTGGAAAGCAGTGTGGTGATTCCTTAGAAAACTTGGAATGGATCCACCATTTGACCCAGCTATCCCACTCCTTGGCCTATACCCAAAGGACTTAAAATCAGATTGCTACAGTGATGCAGCCACCTCAATGTTCATAGCTGCTCAATTCACAATAGCTAGATTGTGGAACCAACCTAGATGCCCTTCAGTAGATGAATGGATAAAGAAACTGTGGTATATATACACAATGGAATATTACTCAGCCATAAAGAAGAATAAAATTATGGCATTTGTAGGTAAATGGATGATGTTGGAGACTGTTATGCTAAGTGAGATCAGCCAATCCCAACAATCCAAAGGCCGGATGGTCTCACTGATAAATGAATGATGATGCATAATGGGGGAGGGGAAGGGTGGCAAGAATGGAGGAAGGATAGATAGCATAGAGGGAGG
>JAJEJO010053751.1:213639-251855 GCA_020662805.1 Glaucomys volans
AAAAAAAAAAAAAGAGACTGGCGGAAAAAAAGAAACTTCCTCCCAGTATTAAGACATAAATGACAGAGCTGTGTGGATTAGAGGTCCCTGGATGGAAAAGCAAGCACAACTTTTGCTTTTGTTGGATGCAATCATTTCTATAAAGTCATTAGCTCACAGAGCTTATATGCAAGTTCCTTAAACTTGCGTATGTATTTTAGTTTAGCTAAGTGCACTGCTTTTTACTGATTTTACTGATTTTGACTGTCAAAAATGTAATCTGCTATTACATGTGCACAATTTTGTGAGGCATTGGAAAGACTTTTTTTTTCTTTTTTACTAACATCACACTCTATCATCTACTTTAACTTGCAAATATTTATGCTGGACTCTTCGAATGGTCAGTAATGGAATATAGTTAGTTAAGGTAGTAAATATTTAACAACCAGTTCTTTAGGAAAAAAGAAACACAAGCACGAGTGTGTACACATATGTACACACAAACCTGCTTTATATTGTTTACTAATTTCCTTGGTGCAAATACTCCTATTCAAATTGATTTCTATCTACAAATGTGGAGCTTTGAAGAATTCTAGCATATCAGTAAATACATGCATTGGCCACTATGCTTCACAAGCCAATTGTGCATTTCGTGTGTAGCTTTGTTAATTCTGAGAATAATGGCTTAAAATTTGGAAATGGTTGCTATAAGATAAACAGGAATTACAAACAGCTTTAGGTATCAGATGACCCATGTTAAAAGTTTTCTTGTAGATGAAGTGATAATCTGAACTCATATACCAACTTGTCCTATGGTTAGCTTTCCATGTTAGAAGTATATGTTTTAAGTTGAAATAATTTATTCCATGCATATGAAGGCACTGTTTTATGAAACAGGACTGTTTTGAAATTTACAAGCCTATGCCATTTGATTTTCTCTTAAATTAAGGCGAAACATAAAAAGAATTACACAATGTCATAATACTCAATATCCTTAATTAGAAAAAATAACCAACTCTAGAAAAAAATTAATATTGCCTTACTAGAAATAAGGGATTTCTAAGATTCTACAATAAAAACATTACCCATGAAAGTGACTCAAAAATAGAAGCACATGGCCTTGAGAAAATTTGATCTTTCTTCTTCTGTTTTTATTTATTTTTTATTTTTTGGTACCAGGAATTGAACCGAGGGGCGCTTAACCACAGAGCCACATTCCTAGCCCTTTTTAAACATTTTATTAGAGACAGGGTCTCGCTGAGTTGCTTAGGGCCTAGCTAAATTGCTGAGGCTGGGTTGGAACTCACAATCCTCCTGCCTCAACCTCCCAAGTTGCTGGGATTGCAGGTCTGTGCCACCATTTTTATTCTGACTTGAATTGTCCCCTTTTAGTCTACAAATGAAATAACAGCCTTCTCTCTTGGAAGTATAAACAAGTCCTGATAATATATCTTTAACTAAAATTTATTACAATCTTTGTCTTATAGCAATCGTTTCTATTATGGAAACTGGAAATGTTTTTGCTTCAATTATTACTTGCATAATTAAAAAAATTTCAACAATAGGATAAAAGTAAACATAAGGTTGGTGTTATTTAATATTTAGGCTACTTATTCTACATGTGTCAATATTGGCTATAACATTTGCTATTTAAAGTGTCTTCTCTTTCTTATTGATGACTCGGAGTTAATGGCAAGAATGTTCAACAATGGGCAACTTGGTCATTAACCTCAACTTTTCCCTCACTCACCAAATCTTGCCAAATTTGTCACTACAAATTTTTAAAATCTGTTTCTTCCAATCTTTTGTTGTAAACACTTTATTATGACGTTAAGCTGGGAGCAATGGTGCTCACCTCTAATCCTAGCTACTCAAGAGGGTGAGACAGGAGGAACACAAATTCAAGGCAGGCCTCAGCAACTTAGTGAGATTCTGTCCAAAAGTAAAATATAGAAAGATCTGGGCGATATAGCTCAGTAGCAAAGTGAGTTCTGAGTTCACTCTTCAGTGCCAAAAAAAAGAAAAAAAATTCACAAAATCATGGCTGTTTTTATTGATGGGAATAATTGTTGAAATAATAACATCATCAGGTTATGATGATTCATTGACATCATATACATCAAGGACTTGGGCCAGCATCTGGCACACAGTAAGATCTTAGTAGATATTTTCAGTTATTTTTATTATCATTATCATTTATTGACTCAGTAATAGTCATTGAATGCCATTTATACATCATACACTATTCCAGGTTCTAGGGATAGGGCAATGAATAAAACAATGGTTCCTTCTTTCATGGAAATTACATTCTAATAGGTGAACACAGAATATAAAATAATACAGATAAAGGCTGGTGGTGATAAGAGCTATGCAGAAAAGCCAGTTACTAAAGGATGAAGAATGACGTGGTATGGGATGGTAGACAGGTAGAGGTTCTTTTATAGGCTGTCTGGTGCAATCTGGACAGTACTCGAAGTGTTGTTTAGGATAATGCCTTGTGAATAACCAAGAGAAGAACATTCCAGGATGAAGGAACATGGGTACTGTGCTCAGCAATGGCCAAATAGACCAGTGTGGCTGGAATTGAGCCACTGGGAGAAGGACAGAGAGAGGATGCAGGGCAAGGTCATATATGGCCTTATTTTGTTTTTTCTGTTTCAGTGGTCTTTCTGCTTTCTCTTTGCCCCACTCAAATTCACCCTACAGGGAGTCACCACGTGTCTTTGCAGAATGTAAGCTAACAACAATGATTTGCTACCATTTACAGGGCATTATACATAATATTTGGTGGTGGCCATCATATGCTTTCTGATTATTTCCCAGGCACACATCTAGTCAGGTGGTACTTTGCATTTTATGATTCCAAAGCCTCAAATAGGTTTGCTTTCTCCCAGGCATAATGTGCTTGCTTTATTAGCAATTACTGTCTCTTATTTCTGAAATGCCCTTTCCTCTCCTTTCTGAGTCTAAATAATCTTTATCCACCCCTTGAAATTCAGCCCAACAGTCACTTCTTTTGGGAAACCATTTCAAGTCAGGTTTGGAATAATTGCCCTTTCTTTCTTATCAAGTAATCTGCACACATTTGTCATCCCTGCATTTATCTCCTCCACTAGGCTTGGTGTTAGGTAACTAAATTTATCTTCAGGGTTAATCCCTGCAACTGTCACATTTTGGCAGTCAACATTTAATGGATAAATAAATGAACAAGTATAATAAGCCCAAGACAGTTTACTGATATTTCCTACTGGAATCAGAATCTCTCCAAACATTTCCAAATGTTGTGGAATTTTCATTGGGATAAATATGCTCATCTTTTTCATACAGGACACTTTACCCTCTTCAGAATTGAAAAAAGCAGAAACACTTGTCTAAAACCATAAATTACTTTTAGTATCTTCAGAACATGTGCACCTAATGTAGCTTTCTGAAATCTTGTTGTACAGTCACCAATATTTCTAGGGATTTTGCTTTTCCAACAGGTACATTGGTGTGGATGACTAGACAATTTTCTTTGTTGTAAATATTGTTTAGAACTCACATCTGTTAGCTGGAGTAGTAAATCCCCTATAGTCTCTCTTTAGGTTCTTTAATGGTTAAAGATACCAAGAAATGAACTGCTCATGTTGAAAAAAAAAATCACTTCTTCCTGGTCAAATAAACATTTTGATAACCTTGATAAGGGGAACTCAATTTTAGTGTTGAGAGAGACAACTCATTCCTATTCATATGTTTATGCTTTTCAAAATGTTAGTTGCTGACCTCAGAAATTTGAAGTCAACAGACAATAGTGGAGTAAATAAAAAAGTACCATTTAATAAAAAAATTTAAAAATTACACTGGAGGACAGAATTTTTTAAAGAGGATTATATTTTTCTCTGGGATTCTAAAGTAATTGGATGGATTCAATACTCGTGTTGGTAAAGCATTTTGTAACAACACAATTTAAAGGCTAGGGCAGACTTTTCAATGTCCCCTCATAATCTAATGCACTTTCAATCAACAAACAACACAAGATTTTAATAAATATTTATTATAATCATAAAATTATGTATCAGAAAAAAGTCCTTAAGCTAGTCTTTATTTCCTTGTATTAGCTGGAATTGTATGCTGTAACTCTGACATACAGTTTATCATCCCAAATGAATGCATAAACCATTTTCACTTCTCTAGTTTAATTGGAAACACTTATTTCAAAGAAAAAATGTGTCTGAATGCTTATTAAATGGTTTTAAAAGTACATCATTATCTTCCAGAGTTTTGTAAGGTCTCTGGAATGTCAGGTTCAGAGTTTATTTATTTTACCTGCTTGAATAACTAGGAAAATTGTTCACTGAACTTATCAATGCATAGTGAGTGGTTATTTATAGTGCAGAATGTTTCTCTCATTGTGCGTGTAAATACTGGGGCATTTCCTTTTGTAATTAAGGGGCTTTGTAAATTCTTTTCCTTTGTGTTTCAAATTATTATTAAAAGTGTGGTTCATTTTGTTCAGTGTAACTTATCTAGGAAAATAATTATAGTTATTGTTTTAAAAATTGTTAAATGTTTTTAAAATGCTAATTTTTGTACTAATGTAATATAAAAATAATTATTAATATAAACAAAACATTATAAAAGTGTACATAAGTAAAAAAAAACAATATTTTTTTCTAAGGTTGGACTGGCAGAAAGCTAAGAAATTTATCAGTAATTATTACTTATTACACATCTAGGGCTATTGGGTAACTAACTATTTTATTAGTGAGAAAATATTATAATTAATGAGCAAAATTTAAATTCAACCAATCTTTCAATCCTACAATATATCCAAGTATGTTTGAAATAATGTAAACATGAACAAGTCATGATTCTTTCCATTAACATGAAAGGAGATAAAGGGCAGATTCCCATGTCCAATAAAATGGAACAGGGTACCTACGTGATTAGATCCACAGTTAGTTCCAGTGCAAGGGAATGGAAATGAAGAAAGGGTCATGGGCTAAGAGCATTGGAAGGAAGGATCTAGAGAGGCTTGATGATGGTAAGAAAGAGGCAAAAGGAAATGAAATAATACAAGCCCTTAGATAGGATAAAGTGGGTGTCATCTAGTGAAAAGCTATCTCCCTGTATGTTCCTGGCATACAGCTCAGTTTCTGGGGAAGGTCAAGTGAAAGGCAGATTTAGATATGAAAATAGTGGGTATAATTGTCATGGCAAGTCATGTGCACATTATCTGTAGCCAAGGGGGAGCACATAAAGCTTTTTGAGTACTCGTTTGATGAGATCCGCTCTTTTTCTTTTATTTTGTAGATCAGATTGTAAAAGAGATCAGTAGTTCTGTACTGTTCACAGAATGTAGGTAGGTTGTTTTCACAGGGAAGGCAGAGGCCTACCTCTTGATGTTTATTATGCATTCTAAAGAAACACAGGAAGAAATAGTAGAGTGTATTCAAATTTTTATCTAAATTATGAGAGCATTAAGGGTTTACAGTTTAATACATGGCTTGTCATTGGGGTACTTGCTCACTCCATGCATGCTTTGCATCGGAAGTGTTTATCACTGTGGCTCTCAGCATTGCACAAACTTTGAGCTTATTTCAACTGCATACAAATATATCCTAAATGTGTTCAGTATTATAATAAAAGACATTTAAATTGTAAAATTTTATTTTATTTTTATTGAGATGTTATTTTCATGAAAAATTGTAGAGCCCGACATTTTACTGGTTACCTCCAAGTAGTCCTTAAAAGAATTTTCCACCATAGAGAAAAATTGCATACTTTTATTTTACAAAGCACAGTACTCTGAATTTGTTGATATCCTGTTGAGAGACAAGTGACTGTCAGTAATAACCTATCGATGAGATGTGATAAAATTGAAAATAAACATAAAAGTTCAGTGTGTCAACAGAAATATGACCTTTTTACAATGAGTGAGAATAGTAACCTTTTAGAACATAACTTGGGATATGGTCATTTTGAAAACAGGTATGCTTGGAATTACATCAGTTATGATGCAATTTTATTGTCATAATATGGTTAGTAAATTACTGCAAAATTTCAATACAGACAGTGAAAAGTACCATTGGAAATATTATTTTCTTGTCTCATTAAAAATTTTGTAAATGAAGAGATTCAGAAGAGGTTTAAACAAATTTATTATCTCAAAAATTTTTCCATTTGTTTTAAAATGTGTTTTAGTAGCATTTTAATAATGCTGTGAATAATTGGTTGCTTAGATTAAATATGCTGATCAGCATAAGCCATAATAATATTGATGACCTTTTTCTTTTAGATCTATACATTTGCCCAGATACATTTTTCAGGTATATGATAGTCATTACAATGTATTTCTGAAAAAGTCGTATTAGAACAAGCAGTATAAATAATTGAAGCACAGATTTCTAAATAAAGATGCTATAAATAGAGAAGTACAATCATGTATTTTTTATTAAAACATTATTGACATTATATTTTAGTTGACTTAAGAAATCTCTTTTGGAATAATACAAAATTAAAATATATTATAAATTATTCCTTTTAAAATCCTCATTTAGATACATGCATTATAATGCATATAATATTTATAATGGCATGACATTTATAACTAAATTCATATTAATATTACAAGAGATTCATGGTCTAACTTCATCACAACTATATATTTATAGCTATGCACTCTTCCCTTCAAATAAAATCTTGACTATCCAGCCACTCATATCAATAAAACAAAGCAAAAATTATTTTGTTGAAGATTAATTTGCTTTGGGCATTGCAGCATATGTGTGAAAAAGCCATTCGTATACTCCTGCTAGACTTCTTTCAACAGTGAGAAGGCCCTGGACACTGGTATTACACTTTGAAAGCATTAATCTAAATGACAATTAAAGATTGCCTTCAGTAGTATAGAGCATATATTACATGTTCCAACTTTCTCATGATTTTATATTCCCGTTTTACAACTACTTTTTTTTTTTTTTTTTTGGAACCAGGGATTGAACTCAGGGACATTCGGCCACTGAGCCACATCCCCAGCCCTATTTTGTATTTTATTTAGAGACAGGGTCTCACTGAGTTGCTTAGGGCCTCGCTAAGTTGCTGAGGCTGGCTTTGAACTTGCGATCCTCCTGACTCAGCCTCCCAAGTCGCTTGGATTACAGGTGTGCGCCACCACGCCCGGCTACCAGTTTTACAACTACTTTTATCTCTCTGGTTCATACTATGAATTCAGTCTTCCTCTTTCCAGCAATATCCTAGGAGCATAGTGCTCAAGTTATGATTCACCAGCAAACAACAAAAACTTACATTTTGACATTCACTCTTCCTGAATTTGATTTTGATCTAAATTGTCATTTCTTAAAAGAAAAGTCTATGTCCTATGTTTAGGGACTGTGGGGACACAGTTTGTCACATCACATATAATTTCCTGATCTTCCTTCATTTAGGAGGTATTTTTGGAAATACAGAATACAGATTCCTTGATGTAGAAAACAGTATATGTAACAAAATTTTGCATTGAACTGAACTCATGAACTTGATCTAACTTTGGAACATTTAGTTATTCATTTAGGTGAGGTATTGGGAATTATTCCTATCCTAGCAAATGTTTATCAGAAGATGCCCATTCCCCCTTTCATCTCTCATAGACTTGATGTTGAGTGCTAATGAGTAACGATTGACAGACACTGATTTTGACTTTCCAGGGACAGACTATTTCAAGTTTGAGATAGTGAAAAATCAGTAGTTGATTTAGTCTTCCTGAACTAATGCTCAGAAAGAGAGACAGATACTTTTTACTCTGCTTTTATGATTAAATTATTGTGCATATTTAACAAGCTATAATGACATTTAAAAGATCATTAGTCTCATAAAATCATGAGATATTTTCCCAACATATGTTAAAGCCTTAATTACTAATAGTCATTTAAAGTGCAGTAAGTATTTAAAACTTTTTTATATTTGAAATACACTATAATTTTGCATAATAACAGGTATTAATTCAGAGCCTAAATAATTAGCAGAGGAACAAATGTACATGGTGAAAATTTCCCTAAATTATTGATAACTAAATCATAATATCTTTCTCTGTATTTTTGTATTTTACAGTTAATGGACACAAATTTTTGTAATAACTAATGTCTAATGCATATTCTTAAGAAATATTTCTCTGCCACCTAATGATCTAGCAATTAAATTACATGACCATGTGTCTTTAATCAAAGGATTGGGTATATGTCTTGTTTGGCTGATTGACACTCTGTTTCACAAAATATAATATTGACACAGTTGTTGCCTTGAGGCTACCGTAAGTCTGTCCGTTTGAGTAATTCCATAGTTATTTGAGCGGGTGTAAGAAGGAATAAGAGCAAGAAAGAGAGCTGGTCATATTGTTTGAACGCTGTCTGGTGTTGCTTGAAAGCACTCTTTCAGTTAAATTAGCCAATATATTTTCCTCCTTCCCTTCCTACACTTCTTCATAAATCTGATAATTTATTTTTATTGGTTCATTTTTTTTAATGGAAGTTTTTTTTTTTTTTTGCTAAAGCTATATTTTGTTTAAATTGAAAAATGTGTAAACTCACACATGTATAAACACATACATAAACATTGTAACAGGTTAAAGGAAGGCATGAATTCGTTGACATCCCTTCCTTTGAAAGATGTGGACAATATCCCCTTCTTGTGATTAGCCTTTGAGCATGGCAGAACTGTAGCTTGGCAATTTGACACCTAGCATTTAGGAGGTTCCAAAGTTTCCATTTTTTCATTTAAGAAGTCTGACCACTTTTTGTCCAGATTGTCTGAAATCCAAAGTAGCCATGTAGAGAGATCATGAGAGAGGAAAGAAAGAGAGGAGAAGAGAGAAGAGGAGAGAGGTGAAAAGGAAAGGAGAGGAGAGAAGGGGAAAGAATGGAGCTCTGCCAGCTTCAACAATTCCAATATGAGTCACACAGATTATCTCAGTGAATGCCCCAAATACCGTGGCACTGAGATGATCTTCTGAGACCTTCCCCGATTTCAGACACATGAAATTTGACAAAAATAACAAATTACTATAAGCCATTACATTTTGAGTAGTTTCACAAAACAGAGAACACTGGTGAATTAATTATAAATGAAGTATTTCTCCTTATTATTTTCTTAGTATTTATTAAGTATTCTGTCCTCAGTGATATTCTGCAAAGAGAAAATCAAGCTGGCACATACTAACAAGAAATCACTTATCAACTTTTAGTTGGTTTTATTAAACTTCTTAAATTAAGGACAGCAATCCCAATATTGACTTCGCCCAGAGTAGACTGTTTCAACTACCCTCGCTTTGTTTAGGCTCTGCCAAGTAATACCTAGACTTTTCATACTTTCCTCTTTTATCTCCATATTTGCAGAAAAGTACCATATTTGTGATTATTTTTATACCATTTAAAATGTTTCTATATACTATGGTCATTTCTGTGCCAATAAACATTATCATTTAAATGATTTATATATTATCATAGTGTTTCATGATTTTGCTTAAGTGTAATTTTAGTATAATGTAACACTTACTTTTTATCTTTTTGTTCATTATAACTTTCCTTCTGATTTCAAAATGGACTCTGTATGTACAGGTTCACATATAAGGCAAGAAGAAAAGAAAAAGACACCAATACTTGACTCTATCAGATTTTAAATAAATAAAAACACTGATTTATAGAAATGACCAGAATTATACCATATTCTTCATCCCCTTGACCTTTCTGCATCCAGAAAATGATGGTTTGGAAAAATGAATTTTTTCTACATATGTTTCCATCCTCCCAAGTGTACAATTCACCTAAAAGGAAAAGACTGATAGATTATAGGTAAAATAGCACATCTGCCTGTTAGATTTCTGGGAGATGAAAACACAGGATTTGGAGAATTTTTATTTTTTCTTACAATTCTGTGTAATTTGAAGCATCTAATAGTTATATTTGATGGTTTAATTATGCAAACTGATTTAATTTTTATAATACAAATTGAAGGGAAATGCTGATAAATAAACATGATGCAATTACCAAAAGGAATATTGGATTTTAGAATTGAGCATAAAAGAAAAAGTTTGGCTTGAAATTTGTCTTACAGAATCTACATAGAGAATCTTTGGGTAAAGGGACAAAACTAAACAAAGTAACACCCAAAGAAAAATATCTGGGAGTTCCTAGAATGTAACATATTGACTTTAATATTATATTTCAGTTACTCAGTGCTTAATATTTGTGCCTGCTTTTTATTTATTTACTCTAAATCTTTAAAACTGAATATAGGGTAATTAATACACCTTTGCTTCATTCCTGAATTCCTGGGTGCTTTCAGTGGGGCATTCTACAATCCAAATTTCTATTGCTACATACTCTCACTTCATATTCCTGACTTCTTTTCCTCTACTTATCTTTCAGTTCAGAAATTCCTGACAGTTGGTGTGAAACTTATCTTTTTTCTTCCTTGATTAAGAAAAGAACTAAGCTTTAATATTAAATGAGGTTGAGAAATCTGTGAAAAATTTGTTTTGATTAAGAAGCTAAACTATTACTCAGTTGTATTAGAATAGATAAGTAGAATCCTGTTGATAGAAGTGGTGTTGCTTAACAAGTAACTAGCCTGGAAGGGAAACATAGCTTAAAAAATTCTGATTTATAGCATTTGCCAAATCCTATGGTGTGAATACACCCATCATAGCTGATTTCAAGCCATCAGTTTGGGAAGAGATATACATTAAGTAGCAAACCATTATGTGGGACTGTTATATGAAATCTGGACAAATACAGTGCAGTAGACATTGATAACTTTAAAATCATAGAAGATGGTGAAATATAGTAAAATAACTAAGAAGTGATGAATTATCAGTCAATTATTACCTTTATTTTAAATAATTTATTTAATTTTAAAGTTTTGTAATTTGCTTTCTGATTCTGCTCTGTTTGACCCAAAGTATTTCTGAGAGATGATCAACTGGTTATTGAATGCCAAATGAACCAGTTCTAGTACATGTCCCTGTTTGATATATTCACCATTTGTATGTTATTTATATTACCATCATCACTAGTGTAGTTCATATCCATATTTTCATTAATACAATTATATGAGCCTCTTCATTGAACTTCTGCCAGCTTTTTTCATTCAGCATTTTTGAAGTACCATCTCTAAACTTTCCACTTCAGATTGAAAACTACTGACAAAGTAATTATTACAAACTATGGTTTTAATCAAAAGGAAATCCTGTTCAAAGTGTAATTAACTTTTTATTAGATGCAAAATAAAATATGAATAACTTGGAAAAAAATGAAAGCCCCTCTAGGAGCTTACCTCAATGTAATGTCTAGATTCACTTTTTGCTATTCATCTTCATAGAGGAGATGTTCCCAACCAAACAGAAGTAATTATCACTTCCAGAACACAGGAGTGTAATTATAACATCATGTGATTAGATTATTGAAATTGCTTTGGGGGAATTCATTTATAAGAATTTAAATGTAATCTGGAAAATAAATAGAACAAAGGGTAAACTGTAATATGTTTGTGTGCATAATTGGCAAAAAAATGAAGAGACTTTATTTCAAAGAGAAATAACAATATTTCAAGTATTTGAAAGTGTACACCATGAAAAGGAAATTAGATATAGTCCTTTAAGACCCTGAAGAATGGACTTACAAATGAGTGAATATGCAGAGGTATTGATGTCAGTTCAAGGAAAGACTTTTCATTAGTGAGAGAATCAGCAGATAGCCTACAGTATAGAGAGTAATTTTATTTTATTCTTATTTATTTTATTTTTTGCTGGAAACGTCCTTAATAATGTGTTTTATGTTCACGTAGTACAGATTTTAAAAAAAGAGATTTAAGTCAAATTGCTTGGCGCCTTAGCATAAAATGTGATTAAATAGGGTTCATACTGTCCATTTTAAGAATTTTTAGATAATGTTATGTGTCTGTATATGTGCATTTCTTTAAAAGAGAGACCATGAATTTCGCTAATCTCAAAAGGTTCAACATACATCCATCTATCTAAAAACAGCACAAATGGGAAAATATGAAGAACAATAAAACAATTTTGAGGGGATATAGCTCAGTTTGTAAAGTGCTTGCCTGTCAATCCCCAGCATACACACACACACACACACACACACACACACAAAAGAGAGTACGCATTCTCTGGAGCTGGGTTGTAGCTCGTGGTACAGCACTTACCTAGCATGTGTGAGGCACTGGGTTTGATTCTTGGCACCACATATAAATAAATGAATAAAATAAAGGTCTATCACATCCTAAAAAGATTTAAAAAAGCAATTTGGAATTGGTGTACTAATATTAATGGCATAATTATTTCATTTTTTTCTGAAAATTTCCATAACAAAAAATAAATATTTTTAAAGAAAGCACAAAGCAATCTTTTTGTTTATTAATTTCTGTAAGAGAGAAGTAACTATTATCAAAAATTATACAATTATATCATTGTGTTCACAAGGTTTGTAGAAATAAAATACATGACTACATTAGTAAAAAGGAAAGACTGGAAATGGAATTATGTGGTTGTGTAATATATGTAGTACTAAATTATTCAGTCTAAGTAGAATTAACTGAGTCAAATAATATAAAGAGCAAAGGTTAAAATCTAATAGAAGGAAAAGAATTAAAGGTAAAAAATTAATGAAAAATGCATTAAACTAAGATAAGTTGAATGTAAAGGGATGGATAGAAAAAAGAAATGTCATGTAAAGAAAGCTCAGAAGTATATACTGTTACCAGTTGGAATAGACTTCAATGCAAGGAGTGCTTTATTAGAGGCAGAAATTGACATTTCATTAAAATAAAAATAAACTTCTGACAGTTTCAGTAATGTTTGTCTCTTACATTAGAATGCCAACGTATGTGAAACATCAATAGACAAAACTTAAGGAGAAAGGGCAAATTGAAGGAAGAGGTGATTTAAACACTGCTGTCTCAGGAATCGATGGAAGAAGTAAATAAACGATCAATAAGGAATTTCTGTTTCTTTTTCCTCCTACCTCTTTAATTTAAAAAAGCATTTATATGTCCTCTTCTCTTCCATCTCTTCTCATTATGTTTCTTCCCCAGAGATGCCAGGGCTGGCAGCCTCTATGGTGAAGTATGATGGAGGCTGTTGGAAATGCAGACTCATAGACCCCTGGCTGAAGAAGCAATCAGGGCCAAGAAGGTTAGCAGTGTCAGCAATGCCAGTGCTGAGATATTTAGTGTTTGTGTGTATGTGTGATTTTTCAATTGATTTAAAACAAAGATACCTAAGTGATTTTATACTGAGATTATGATTTGATTTTTTTTCCTTTTTTGGACAAGGCATTGAGCCCAGGGTTGCTTAACCGCTGAGCCACACAGCCCTTTTTATTTTTTAATTTGAGACATGGTTTCAATAAGTTAACCAGGGCCTTGCTAAACTGCTGAGTCTGGCTTCAAACTTTCAATCTTCCTGCCTCAGTATCCGGATTTGCTGGGTAAACAGGCATGCGACACCACATCCGGGTGAATTTATGTATTTGTGAAAAAAAATTGCAGGAACAATGGTGTGTCCACCTAGGGAAAACCAACCAACCAAGAAACAAATAAACCTCACAGCTTTCAATAAAATTAATTTGAGATGTGTAATTTATGTGCAATGCATCTAAGCAGAAAAGCTAAACCTGTCAAACTTCCAAAAGAAAGCAAATGAGAAAATCTTTTTGACTTCAAGGTAAGAAATGATTTCTTAGATAGAACAAAGCTCCCACCATAAAAGAAAAATGATGAGCAGAAATTCATTAAAATAAAATAATTCTATTTTATGACACATCATCAAGAAAATTGAAAATGAGTGAAATGATTCATAATACATGACTGATGGAGTGTACCTAGCATATATAAACAATTTATATAAACCAATAAAAACAATTAGCACTAAATAAAATATGAGCAAATGATTAGACAGAACTTCATCAAAGGAGATACATGAAAGATCAAGCATATATTATAATATTCAATATCAGTCATCAGGAAATGCCAAAAGAATAAAAAAGGAACCAACCTAAACACTATTTCAGAGTCCATAAGTGACTAAATAATAAAAGCTCTCATTTTTCAATATTAGTACGGATGAGGTGTTATACAGCTGCTGTTATACATTACCAATTGCAGGATAAAATGGTACAATTACTTTGGAAAACTCAAACTGTTGGCCAGTTCATTATCAGCTACTCACTGAAGAACAATGAATGTGTAAGTTTACAAAAATGCTTGTGCAAGATTGTCCATGTCAAATTTGTTACTCAGAGGCTGAAACAAACCTGAAACAATGGAAACATTCATCAGTAGGTAACTGAAAAGACATGCTGATGGAAATGCACACACTGGACTACTACTCAGTACTAAAAATTAGCAAAACGAAATCTGCTGTAACATGAACAGATAGATCTCAAACATATAACATGAGAGTAAATAATATAGTCAAAAATGATAGAGTACATTAAGCAGAGGCACCAATACTGTTGTGATAGAAATCATATTTGCAGTTTCTTGGTGTGTGTAATGGGGAGAAGGAGATGGGTGAGGACTGACCATAAGGGGCAATGAGGGAAATTCTAGGAAAATAAAAACGTGTTTTGATTGTTGTGGTACTTATAAGATTCTTTCGAGTCTCCTCAAAGTTTAAATATATGCATCAACAATACAGAAATCTTACCATATATAAATCAGAGCTCAATAAAATTGACAAAAATACAGAAAAACATGGAAAATATTCTGAGAAGTAAGTACAGTGTTCCTGGTAAGGAGAATATTTTGACTCTTTAAATTCTGATTAATATTTTAAGAGATTATTTGGAATGTATCCAGTGCACTTGAATGTATTAAATAACACTATTAGTGACTAATTGCTCTTAAAGGAAACATGCTTCTGTGAAAAAAAAATCTTATTTGCCATTTTTCTTACAGTTGAATTTAGACATTCATCTTACTTTTAGTTTTTAACTCAATAAGTATTAACGAAATATTGTTAAGCACTTTTCCAGGAGCTTCAGATAAAACGATAAAGTTAAACAGGTTCACTGCTTTCATGTAACTTGTATTCTAGTGAATGGAAACCCACAGTAATGAAATACTAAGAAACATAAGCAGCATTTCAACAGCATCGAGTGTCTGTGCCCGGAGTGGTGCTTAGTGCCGTTGACAACAGCAATCTGACCCAGCCAGGGTAGCACCAGACCATGTTTTTGATGCCTCTCCTAGACATAATATATTGCCATTGAATTGGCTTTGATATGAACCATTCACAGTGTCAATTAAGTACAGATGCTCTGTGACATGGGATTATATTTTGATAAATCCCTCATTAATGTCAAAAAATCCATTAAGTAAAAGACGCATTTAATATATCTAACCTAGTCTATCTTAAACAGGATTAACAATTACACTAGCCTTCAGTTGGGCAACATCATCTAACATAAAGCCTATTTTGTAGAAAGTGTTGAATATAACAAAATGTAATTCATTACATACCATACACTGTACAGTATTACTTATCCATCTTGTGACTCACCAGGAGCTGTCCAGCATCATGAAGGCCTACTAAGCTGTGAACCATTAGCCCAGGAAATGAACAAGACTCAAAATGACAAGTTATGTTACATACTGAACACATATCACTTTCATACCATCACAAAGTTGAAAAATTCTAAGGTAAAACTTCTTTAGCTCTTTTGTAATTGAGTATGGAGGTTTGTGAAATACCATGGGAAGGGAGAAGGAAATATATGACTCACTTGAGTGTTGCAAATAATTGAAGCCATGTGAATAACAGTTTCTCCAGGGAAAGTATGGATAATGAAATACAAATTATTAAAAGTTAATAGCATTCAACTTTTGATATCTACATTGGGGGAATGAGGTCACTAAGTGGCTTAGAAAAGTGGCCAGGAGAATAATTAGGAACACAAGGAGAATATTGGGTCAAAGACACTGTGGGAATTCTCCTAAACCTACTTCCTTGTTTTCATGAGAAATATGACCACTGTCAGAGTCTGAGCATCACTTTTTTAGGGATTAAATTGTTCATTTGGTTCCAGTTAAAAAAACAATTGCAGTGACTTTCTAGACTCAAGCCTTAGTTGTAGATAGGTGAGTTAAACCACTGTTCTTTAGATAAATTCCTTTTACTGCCTCAGATGTTTGAACTGGGTTTCCATCACTTTGATAACATAGTCTTGAATAATATATTTCTAATTTTGAGTGGTACCACTGGCTGTTCAAATTATGAGCAGTTTGTGAAATCTCAAAACTACAAATTCAGCCTTTAAACCAAATGACTGAGAAAATAATTCCCTTCTTTAGAGAACACAGTTACTTTCTTTAGACTTGAATTCACCACTAAAAAGTGGTGACAGAAATGTTATCTATGACTTAGAGTGACTATGAAATAAAAAGCCCTTACCCTCTTTTTCTTAATATTAGTGTATTATTACAATAGTAATACTACATATATGAATCATTTATTTATTAACAGCTCTAATAGGAAAATGGTTGTAAACTGAGATTCCACAATTGTTAACTGTAATTTTAAAACAAAATAACACATACCCAACAAACCTGGCACAGATTACATAGAAATTATAAAAGAATTCATAAGAACAGGACTTAATTGTAAGGAAAATTATAATTCTTACATTTTTTCTTGTTAAATGCAGATGTTTACAGAAAAAAACATGTTGGAATGGAGATATCTATATGCACAGATAAATATAAGTCCAATGCTTTTAAGAAATATGCAAGCAGAATTAGAGAAGTGAAAAATATTCAAGTGCGTTGTGTAAATACAATAGAATACATTTGAACAAGAAAATGGCAGATGGTAGTTCATAATTCTTAGTAAAACTTACAGAGCTCTACCTTCCTTTTGTGTAAATATAAAACATGTATGTAATAAAATAATCTCTTAGTACATCTTTTTTTCTCTCCCTTTGCTGTCTGGTTGAATTGAAATCTGGAAGTTGCAGAAAGAATAATGAAGCTGTTAATTTATCTTTAAAGTATTTATTTAGAGCTAGTTCTGTAGATATATTTAGTAACATTCTGCTCTCCTTACCATAATGTTATTTTATCTATTTGATTACAAAAAGGAAAACGTGACAAATTCTGTAGCTCTTTACTTCCACTTAGTTATTTTAAAAAATCTCTATAAGCAATTGATATTGAAACTAGACAATATGATTCCTAATGCAGTTTGAGCATCAAGTAAGATTAATAAAAAATGTAGATGTCTTGGGTATTGAGAATACTTAATAATATGCACCATCTGTTTATTCAGTTATTCTTATCTTGACATGCTGAAAGTCTCATAAAGCAAGTAGATTTTCTACATAATTACATTATCAAATTGGTCTTAGTGCTTGAGTAGACAGAGGCACATTTCAAGAGACAGCATCTGATATATTTGATATACATTTCATCTAAGGGAAAGGATTTGTACACTTCAGAATTTGTAGGATGCTTTGTGTGCTTCTACTTGTTAAATTACTGTCCTTAAGTAAGATTTGACACAGAATAAATCACATGCTTATCAAGATATGGGTCTAACTTTTTGTTTTCTTGTAAAATATTTAAAAACATTTAGAGGTAGATATTACACAAATTAACTTTTAATAATAGTCTACGATCAATTCATACTACTTTTGATATAGAGATTATTCATCATTTTCTTCCCTTTCCTCAGTTTTTTCTAGGTCTCAGTTTCAAATTCATGTTCTTTCTCTGTCCCACATGCAGCCAAACACTCAGGAGTGAACAAATTTGTATCATTGTTTGAATTTGCCTTGTCTTGTGAGTTCCGTGAATGAGTGCATCAGAATGTACAACAAGAAAGTGAATTCAGATTCTAGGCTACTGTGTTTCTTAAATGCTTTCTTACCTGTGAAGGTGATTTCAGGCTGTACATTGAAGGATGGGTGAGGTGCTTAGATTTTGGTCTGCTAAATTTGCCTGGTCACCTTTAATCACTTCCACCACCATGAACATTTAACAAATGGAATCATTGAGGAATGTTTCAGGGTGAACATTGCAAAACCCAGCGTTCTAGCAGCACCTTGTCACAGCACAGTATTCAGAGGCTGCGTTGCCACTGAGAGTTAGAAGGCCATGTCTGCCAATACCTAATGGACGCTGGTACGCTTTTAGGTTTCCCGTATGCCTCATGTGATCACTTAGCTATCACAGTTTGGAAGGCTTTTTAAAATCATCCTGGTTTTCTGGGAGTAGTGCTGCTCATATGAATATACTGATAAAAGAAACTTTTATTTTTTTTTAGAAAAATTTTACATAATATATAATGTTTTATGTAAAAATGTTGATTTTTGTCTGTGTAAGGGTGAAGAGTCCCATAGGAATGAGATAAGTCTTTTAAAGTATAATGTTAATTCAGATATTCCAAATGACAGGTTGTTCTTATGAGGCTTTTCTGGTTACAGTGATGAAAAGCTGATTAAACAAGTATTATGTAGAAAATAAAACAGAAATGTGCATAAGAAGCAATGATAAAGACAGAGGTAGCAATGTTAGGTAGCACGGCCACTGTACATTTACTGAAAGGTAACATGAAACACACTTGAAAGAAGGGAGGATGCATGGTAAGTGGAAATCTTGGAGCAAGAGTTTGAAGCCATGTGTCTCTTTGGTTCAAGAAATAAGGTTTGTTTGGCTGAATCAGTGTGAAGTATGGACAGAGTAGGAGAAAATGATGTCATAGGTAATAGGATCTAATTGGATAGATTTTTAATTTGAGGAAAAATGGGTTACCAAGGGAGTGTTTTATTTGAAGAGTGCCTTGCTCTGACTTGAGTTTTAAAAGGACTGTTCCAACTGTTCTGTTATGATAGTAAAGAACAGCAGTCAGAAGCCTATTGCAATAATCATGAGACAGATAAAGGCAGCTTGTAAAAGGATTATAATATTGGTAATAGTGAGAACCTGTTATATAGATGCAAGAGGATAACAGTGTAAATAAGATTTGATCATAGATTGGCTATAGAGAGTGAAAAAAGAGGAGACAAAGATGACTGATGCCATTCTTTGATCCTGAGAAACCAGAAGAGGGGACTCCCTCTAACTCAGATAGAAAATACCTAGGTGCAATAGGCAAGAAGGAAAAGCCTAGTAGATTTCTATGTGGAGAATCAGCATTCTCAATTTTTAGATGAAACTTTTTTTTGTGTAACCAAAATACCTGACAAGAACAACTTAAAGAAGGCAAGGTTTATTTTAGGCTTATGAATTCAGAGGTTGCATTCCTTAATTAGCTTTCGACCTGATGAGGCAAAATATCATGGTGGAAAGACATGGAAGAAGAAAGCCACTCAGCTCCTGGCAGATGGAAAGCAGAGAGAGAGTTGGGGGAGATAGTGTAAAGAGCCAGAGACAAGATGTAGTTACCAAGGGCATGCCCTTAGTGTCCTACTTCCTTCAACCATACCCCACCTGTCTGCAGTTACCATCCAGTAGTCCACTCAAATTATTAATCAAGTGGATTAATCCACTAATGAGTTAACAGCTTTCATGATCAAATAATTTCACCTCTGTACATTCCTTCATTGCCTCACACATGAGTTTTTTAGAAGGTATTTTATATCCAAACTGTAATACACTTTCCAGACTAGAGTGAAAGATGTGTTCATGCTAGAGGAGAGAGATTTGGCAACAAGCAGGGTAAGACTGAAATTTATATAATAATATCCACATTTTTGTTATTTTACTGTTGAAAGTAAAT
Source organism: Glaucomys volans (assembly GCA_020662805.1). Lineage (NCBI taxonomy): Eukaryota > Metazoa > Chordata > Mammalia > Rodentia > Sciuridae > Glaucomys > Glaucomys volans. Next base: position 233,381 of record JAJEJO010053751.1, read on the forward strand.
TTCATAAAATGGTGATAATTAAAAATGATTTATGTTAAGAATTGCTTTTTGATAAATACTATCAGAATGGTTTTCAATTCTCTCAAGAATATAGAACACATCTGGCCAATAACTAGTTGTTGCTATTATTGATTTTATTAGTGATAGCAATATTTGTGGTTAACATTATACTCTTCCTGATTAAACTCAAAGTGTTCAATATTAAGTATATATAATATTAGCAGCATTAAGAATGTGCCTAATTTTGAACACTATTACGTACTTATCATTTTGTCAGAGGTTTTATATACAACAACTCATGTGATCTGCAAAACAAATAAATGACCTGGTAACTTACTACCACTTCTAAAATATTGATATGGAGACCTGACTATGTTAGGTAATTTATGCAAAACTGAATAGCAAAGTAAAAACAAAAATCAAAAACCAGAGTAGAAATTGAATTCCAAATTCCATTTTCTTCTACTGTCTTTTCCCCTTTTAAAATTGTATTTTTTTAGCACTTTAGCTTTTGATATATCATCTTATATGACTAAAGGACTTATTGCTTAATGCCTAATTTTGCTTTGATTTTTGTTTTTCTTGCCCATTCCCAATAAAACTCCTTGAGAATATTTTAATTTTAAATTTATTGTATCAGCGGGCACAGGGTCCTGCCTGAGAAGGGGACAGCCAGTGCCCAGTCGCCACTCTGGTCAGGGCTTGGGTCTGGGCCCTTGCCCTGCAGGTCCAGGACACAACCCCTGGACCTGGCCATGAATTGTCACTATGAGGAGCTGAGGGTGCAGCTTGCCACCAGCAAGGAGAAGCTCAAGAAGACCTATGGGAAGCTGGCCCTGAAATGGCACCGAGATAAAAAAATCTGGATAATGCCGCAGAAGCAGCAGAGCAATTTAAATTAATCCAAGCAGTGTGTGATGTGTTGATGACCCTCAGGTAAGAGTGTGGTACGATAATCATTGAGAGGCCTTACTTAAAAGAGGGCTTGATGGAGAATATCAGGATGGCAGCTTAGATTTGCTTTAAGATTTCACTGTTACCTGTCATTCTGGTTATGAAGACAATGAAAAGGACTTTCACACGGTATATCGTAGTGTTTTGACATGATTGCAAAGGAAGAACTGGAATCTATGTTAGAGGAGGATGTTGAGGATTTCCCATCTTGTGGAGAGTCCCAGAGTGACTATGATATGGTAGTTCACACTTTCTATGCTTATTGGCAGGGTTTCTGCACTCAAAAGAGTTTTGCCTGGAAGGAAGAATGATACTCAGCAAGCTTCAAACCACTGGGGAAAACGAGTATGGAAAAAGAAAACAAAAAGATTTGAGACAAAGCAAGGAAAGAGAAGAATGAGTTTGTTCTGCAGCTGGTAGCTTTCATCCAGAAAAGAGATAAAAGAGTGCAGGCACATCAGAAGCTTGTAGAGGAACAGAACTCAGATGAGGAAGGGTGAGGAGACGAGGTGGCAACAAAAACTAAAGCAGGCAAACTTGACAGAACAGTACAGAGAACAGAGCTGAATGGCCATGGTTGATTTGGAGAAGGAACTCTGGGAGTTGGAAGCACCATATGAAAAGGAGTTTGGAGATGGATCAGATGACAATGAAACGAAGTAACATGAGCTTAAAGATGGACAAGATAAGATGGGTAAGGATAGTGATGAGGCTGAGGATGCTGAGCTTTATGATGATCTTTACTGCCCAGCATGTGACAAATCTTTCAAGACAGAGAAGACAAGAATCATGAAAAGTCAAAGAAGCATTGGGAAATGGTTGCCTTGTTAAAACAACAATTGGAGGAAGAGGAAGAAAACTTTTCAGGATCTCATACAGATGAAAATCTATTGAATGCCATTTCTGAGGAAGAAATGGAAGATACACCAAAATAAAAGCTTTCTAAAAAAAACAAAAAACAGAAGAAAAAGAAATAGAAACCAGCACAGAATTACAATGACAATTTCAATGAAAATGGAAGTGGGGAAGGACTAAAGGTTGATCCACAAGATATCAACTTAAATCAAGATGGTGCCAAAGAATTGGAGGACAGTCCCCAAGAAAATGCCAGCGTCACAGGGACCAATGAACCTTGTGATGATGCAAAAAGCAAAGCTAAAAGTGTTCCTGAAACCAAAGGAAAGAAAATCAAAGATGTGAAAAAATCTGTCAAAGTATCTGCTGAACCACAAATACTGAGTGAGGTTCTTATCAGCAATGCAAACTACCATAGTGAATTTCCATCCCAGAATAAACTTTTTGATCATCTAAAAGCTACAAGTCATGCAAGAGCACCTCCATCTTCATCTTTAACCAGGGTACCAAGTAGTCCAAGTATGATAGAGAAATGTAAAAACAGATAGAAATTCTGCCAAAGTGCTTTTTATTTTTCTGTCTCTAGATTTTGAAACAAAAAACTGAACTCACCTAAAGAGTTAAAATTTGAGTGTTTATTGCATTGTGGAAAAATTTTTGTTAACTTCTAAAGACTTCTTTTGTTTAATATATATTTTTTAAACACTTCACTAGTGACTGAATTCTACTTTTGCCATCTTAATTGACTTGAATGTCTCAAAACAGATAAATATTATAAAGAGTGTACCTTGATTTCTCACTTGGAAAGAGATGTACATGGAAAATTAAATTATTTTAACACATAAAAAAATTTTTAAAAATGTATTGTATTACTACTGTATGCCTAAGAGTCCAGAGTAAAATATACTTTAAATAGATATTTGTTTAATTTAAATATGAAAAAGCTATTCTTTTTTTTTTTTTTTTTCGTCGTACTGGGAATGGAACTCAGGGTTCTGCATGCTAGGCAAACAATATACCACTGAGTTACATTCCCAATCCTGTAAAAAGACTATTCTTAAAAGTCTTTTAAATTACATAAATACCAAGGTAAACGTTTTGATTATACATACATACATATATGACATATACATTTGTATATGTGTAAGTAAGCATTTATACATTTAAAAGTATTTGAGACACTGGAGTCCTAGAGTTACAATGACTGTTGAAACTGGTTGGAAGGAATGACTAACAGTTTGAATCACACATTTTTAAACATGTTTCAATGAAAAATAAACTTCCAACACTATGCTCTGTATGTCGCACATTTTCTTCTGGGCTTTGCAAAACAGAATACTCCAAATTAAAATTTGCATAGGCCTTTGTTTTTTGGGGATTGGCTTATTTCACTTAGTAAGATATTCTCCAATTCCATCCATTTATCTGCAAATACCATAATAATATTCTTTACGGCTAAGTAGTATTGCATTGTGTATATATACCACAGCTTCTTTAATCATTCATCTGTTGAAGGGCATCTAGGTTGGTTTCACAGTCTAGCTGTTGTGAATTGAGCTGCTATAAACATTGATGTGGTTGTGGTACTGTTGTACGCTAGTTTTAAGTCCTGTGAGTATAAGCCAATTCCCAAAAAACAAAGGCCGAATGTTTTCCCTGATAAGTGGTTGATGATATATAATCAAGTTAGGGGGATGGGGGGCGAAAGAAGAATGGAGGGACTTTAGATTATGAAGAGGGAAATTAGAGGGGAAAGGGGTGGGGGTATGAAAAATGGTGGAATGAGACAGACATCATTACCCTATGTACAAGTTTGATTACACGAATGGTATGAATGTGCATCATGCACAACCATAGAAATGAAAAGTTGCACCCCATTTGTGTACAGTGAATCAAAATGCAGTCTATAAAAAAAAAAAAAAACTAAAAAAAGAAAAGAGTCAGGGTAGGTGGTGATCTCTATTTTTAAATCAGTCTGTAAGCAAGAAACCATAAACATCATTTTTAATTATAAAATGCTTTCACATATTTTGTATATTTACAACTGTCTTACTATCAACTCATTTGAAAAACTGCACAGTCCAATAAGCATACATTTAAAAAATAAAAAAAAGTGTATAGGACATTTAATTTTTATTTGTCTGATTAATTTATATTTTGTCGATTGACCCAACCAGATCTCTTTCTAAAGTGATGAAGTAGCAACAAGGAGTGAAATTCGTCTCTCCTCTTCTCTTCTTCCCTTCCCTTCCCTTCCCTTCCCTTCCCTTCCCTTCCCTTCCCTTCTCTTCTCTTCTCTTCTCTTCTCTTCTCTTCTCTTCTCTTTTCAACTGGCCCCAGCCCTATTTTGTATTTTATTTAGAGACAGAGTCTCACTGAATTGCTTAAAATCTCACTTTTGCTGAGGCTGGCTTTGAACTCAAGATCCTCCTATCTAATCTTCCCCTGCCGCTGGGATTACAGGTGTGCTCCACTACACCTCATGTCATTTCTTCTTATTATTAATTTATTATAGAGTTAAAATAGGACATCTGGGATGGGTTAAAAGGATGAAGCAGAAAGGTAAATAGAACCTAAATTTTGTGTATTTTCATAGAAGTAGCAGTGTTACACCATTTCTCTCTTCTCCACCTGTGGATACTGGTCAATGCCAGGGAAACTGTATATCATTTTGTGATTTAATTAAGCTGTAAGGATGACAGAGAAGTGAGAATTAGTTTTAGTTTTATGTAAAATTTGTTATGATCTATCCAGTTAATGTATGCTAACAAGTAACAAAAGTGAAGTATAATAAATTAATTTTTTCTCCATATTTTATAATATGATTGCTAAGCATCATCAGATTTGATATAAATTTCCTGATATGCTGTAAAGATAGTTCAGTGTGTAATTTACATGCACTTATAGCATAAGTTCCTTAAAGAATTACTATATGTACTTCTATACTGCTTACCTATAATCTTATGTGGTACTTTTATATTTGTTTCAAATAATACTTCATATTTAATAATTTATTCACATAGTTAATATATACAGAAATTACATATTTCCATTCTTTGAAACTTGTTGGTCCATTTTTCTTGGAGGGCTATTTTTTGTGTATAGTATTTTTATATTATTTATGTCCCAAAGTGAATAGAATGCTTTTTATATCCCAGCATCTCTCTGTACTAGATAGAATTAGTTTTTATTCAGATAATTAACCCATAGTCCATATGAAAAAAATTACCAATCATCTATAGATGCTCATGGTTGGTCCTAACATGGATCTGCAGAGTTTAACTACATGGAGAAAATTGCTATGTTTTCTGTGTGTGTGTGTGTGTGTGTGTGTGTGTGCGCGCGCGCGCATATGTGTATGTGTTTGTCACTGGTAGCACAGATAAAAAGATAATTTCAATATTTATTAATAAAGCAAATAATCTTAATGACATGAAATTTTTATTCTGAATTTCCTTATATAATATCCTTTCTGTTGTGAAAATTAGAGACTACTTAATGAATTGGTTTATTCCCAGGTTAAGAAAATATTTCAGAGAAAAAAGGCACCACAATACTAACTAGAAAATAAGAAAAAGTGAAACAACATAGCTGAAAAGTTTAAACCCAAATACCATGACAAAGATCATAAGGAAATCCTACTCAAATAGGAAAAGAAACTCTCATGGAAGCACTAATAGTTTTACCCTTTTTAAAGGCTTACCTTAAATTCTGCATTCTTTAGAACCCTTATTCTTTGCCTGGCTAGGTAAGGCTGTAAGTCTACATTAAATATATCACAGATAATAACAGAAAAGATGAGATTTTTATAAATATTTTTGATAGTATTTTTATAAATATTTTTGATAGTATTTCTCTGACTATTGGTCAGAGAAAACATTTTCTTCCCATTTTGCTGCATCTGGAGATAAACATTATTAGAAATACATTTAACTTGAATTCTGTAGTGTGACTCTATTTGGAAACATTGACAGTAAATGATATACTATGCCTCTTTATATTCTTGATGGTTTTTAATGTTGTGCTAGCTTAGGTTTATTATGTGCAGTTCCAAGACTACAGCTATTCAAATGTTTGGGAATATACATGCAATAATTTTATGAAGTAGTTTCTAATAGATTTTCAGTTATAAAGTAGGCATTCTTTTTAAAATTTTTTGAATTTGTTCTAATTAGTTGTACATAACAGTAGAATGCATTTATACATTTTGATCACTCATACATAAATGGAGTGCAATTTCTCATTTTTCTGATTGTACATATTGTAGGATCACATTGGTCATGCAGTCATATATATGTGTACATGAGGTAATAATGTCTGTTTCACTCCATTATCCCTCCTACCCCCATATTCCTTCCCCTCCTTTCACTCTCCTCTACCTAATATAAAGTAACTCTATTATTTCCTAGTCTCCCCCCACTTATTGTGAATTAGCATTCGATTCGCCTGTCAGGGAAAACATTCAGGTTTTGGTTTTTAGAGTTTGGCTTATTTTGCTTAGTATGATATTCTCCAACTCTATCCAGTTACCTGAAATGCCATAATTTCATTCTTTAAAGCTAAGTAATATTTCATTGTGTATATATACCACATTTTCTTTATCCATTTTGTGTTTGAAGGACACCTAGGTTGGTTCCATAGTTTAGCTTTTGTGAGTTGAGCTTCTATAATCATTGATGTGGCATCACCACTGTTGATTTTAAGTCCTTTGGATATAAGTACTGAGTAGATGTAAAAACACTTGTTGAATTTTGGTAGGCCTTTTGTAGAAGAGATAAACAAGTAAAGCATCAAATGAGTAAGTAGAATAGAATTCCTTTTAAATGAATCAAGATATTTAGATGTTTTAATTGCCTGGCTAAATAAAACTTCTTTTCATGGTGAAGTTCAATTTTCCCTGTAAGCAATGGCAATTTTGTTTCATAAATATTTACTTTTAAATTTTCTTAATTATTTTAAAATTTTCAATGGTAGATTATTTTCTCATTATGTCTAGCTAATCTATTGAACTCTGTGAAGGACAATCATTTATATGGTATTATATTCATTTTTCATATTCAATAGCTGAAATGACATTGCTTGGTCAATACCAAAGCGTTCTTTTTAAAAACTTCTTTACTTCAATCTGTTAAATAGAATTTAAGGACCAAGTATTTTATGTATGATCTAGTTTACTGGAATACTTCTGTGTTCCTGACTTAATTTAGTCATTTTTCCTTAATGACCATGAGGAGTCATGTTAAACTGAAGTGTTATTAAAGTAAAGTTCTCTGGTATTTAGAGTACACCAGAGGGGATAGGAAGTATTAATTGCCATCAAGTAAAGACATAGACTTTAACTTCTAAATTCAATGCTCTTTTATTTTAAAGTCATTGATAAAAAAATCTAAAGATATAATCCTCCCAAATTGGTCTGAAATTCACCTTATAAGCTAAGTAGGGTAATTTATTTTGATTACACTTGCAGAGAGAATGTGAATTTCAAAGTAAGCAAAATTTTCCAAGGCAGTTAATGTTTATTCCCTTTTGCACAATATCATAGATGTGTTGTTGTAATAGCTAAGTAGCAAAGAAATAAGGAAACAAAAGCACTTATAAACAATCATTTTATTATAAGACCCAGTTTAATATGCAAAGCACACATATCCAATAAAAAAATCATGCTAAGTATATAATTGATATAATAAATACAAATTACTTGCATATATTTAAAATATTTGAATATAAGTTTCTCAAATTGTCAATGCTATAAAATATGGGCTATTTGTGTAGTCAGGAGATTTGAGTCTGAGAAACCATTCTCAATGTTATTAAGTTGATTTTAGCCAAAGCTATAGAGATACTGGGACCATCTGTATCAGTATCAGAAAGTAATATACTTTTTTAGATGATCTGGAAGTGACATAAACTGTTGACCTGTTATATTCTACAAGTTTAACACTATTCTAAATTTTCTTCCAAGATGATAATTTTGAAATTTTTTACTATGATTGTTTTATTTTAGATAATTCATATAAGTGGAATTATAAGTATTTACCTTTGATATGAAAGTTTTTTTTTCTTTTTAAAAATCTGTTCCTTTTAGATATATATGACAGTAGAGTTGGTATATATATATGCATGAATTACAACTTATTCTAATTAGGATCCCATTCTTGTGATTGTACATGATATGGAGTTTCACTGGTAGTGTATTCGTTTATGAACATAGGAAAGTTATGTCCAATTCATTCCACTGTCTTAGTTAAAAACAAATATGACTTTTATCAAACTTTTTGTAGCAATAAGGTAGTCTTTCAGAGTTCTCTCTCTATATGTAGACAAGCACTTATTTGTTACTTACATGGAGTAAGAAACAATCTTAAATTACCACAGATGAGGAGGGATGCAGAGAAGTGAGAAAATAGAACTGATATTTGAATTTTGTGTTAAGGAAAAAGAGACAGAGATGGAGAATGAATAGAAGAATTCTCTAAATGTAAAAATACAAAATGCCACAGAATTGAGCATGTTCATTTATTTAGGGGAAAATTTGGTATCCAGAAAATTCCTTTGATCCTCATAACAACTAGATTAGAAATAAATGCTAAATAAACTCATCTCAGTCAATGTGAATATAACCTCCTCAAAAAAAAAATCTTGTGCTCGCTTTGGAATGACACAGAGAAGATTAGTATGGCCCCTGTGCAAGAATGACATGCAAATTCCTGAAATATTCCATATTTTGACTCCTAAAGTGCAAAAATAAAATCAAGAATCAATAAATGGGATGGATGAAAACTAAAAAGCTTCTTCTCAGCAAAGGAAGCAATCAATAATGTGAAGAGAGAGCCTACACAATGGGAGAAAATCTTTATCACATGCACATCAGATAGAGCAGTAATATCCAGGATATATAAAGAAGTCAAAAAACTTAACACCAAAAAACCAAATAACCCAATCAATAAATGCACTAAGGAACTGAGCAGACACTTCACAGGAGAAGTTATACATTCAATCAACAAATAAATGAAAAAATATTCAACATCCCTACAATTAGAGAAGTGCAAATCAAAACTAAGATTTCATCTTACACTAGTCAGAATGGCAATTATCAAGAATATAAGCAACAAAAAGTGTTGGTGAGGATGTGTGGGAAAAATCACATTCATTCATTGCTGGTGGGACTGCAAATTGGTACAGCCATGCTAGAAAGCAATATGGAGATTCCTTAGAACTCTTGAGCTGGAACCACTATTTGATCCAGCTATCCCACTCCTCAATCTATACCCAAAGGACTTAAAATCAGCATACCATAGTGACGCAGCCACATCAAAGTTCATAGCAGCTCAATTCACAATAGCTAAACTGTGGAACCAACCTAGATGCCTATCAATAGATGAATGGATAAAGAACCTTTGATATACATATACACAATGGAATATTACTCAGCTTTAAAGAAGAATGAAATTATGACACTTACAGGTAAAAGGATGGAGTTGGAGAATAGCATGCTAAGTGAAGTAAGCCAATCCCAAAAAGCAATGGCCAAATGTTTTCTCTGATAAGTGGATGCTGATTCATAATGGGGGAGGGCAAGGGAATAATGGAAGAATTTTGGATAGGGCAGAGGGAAGGGAGGAAAGGGGAGAGGGTCTAGGGGTGGGAAAGGTGGTTGAATGAGAGGGAATTATAACCCTATGAACGTATATGATTGCACCAATGTGTGACTCTGCATCATGTACAACCAGAGAAATGAAAAGTTGTGCTTTTGTGTACAATGAGTCGAAATGCATTCTGCTGTCATGTATAACTAATTAGAACCAATAAAAAAAATCTCTTAAACAGGAATCAGGGCCAAATTGCAATGCAGCATGGTAGAAATTCACAAAAAACATCTCAATGAGTTTATGTGGTAATGAGGATTTTAGATGTTCTATAAAAATGCACAACATCAACTTATGAAATATCAGAGTTTCATGTAGAACTCTAAGACTGATTTGTGAGATTATGTTTCAATTAGGTTTATACAAAGTCAGAAAATATTTGGAAATCTGTTTTGTCTCCTTTTCTTTTTCCATTTTTATTCTTCATTATAACACAGTTTTAATTGAGTTTTGTTGGCCTAAGTCAAATTATTTTGGGGAATAATTTTGGTTTGTATACCAGAGATGAGACTATATAGAACTTATTTATTTTATTAATACTAAACAGGAAAATAAATAAAGGAGCGTAAATGGAGATGAACAAGCATCTGTCCCATCAATAAGCATCTGTTTTGTCAATAAAGTCTTACAAGAAAGGCATGTAAGAAAATGTCCTTGGCAAGAAAGAGTTCCCATACGAACAGCTTCAGAACTTGGCAGGAAAGGAGGTAGAAGATGGAGGAAAATAAAAGTGAACTTCCAGGAAAATGGAGGAAAATAAAAGTGAACTTCCAGGAAAATGGTAGTTTTCAAAACAAAAAAATAAGTTTTTTAAAAAACAGTTTGTAAAGTAGTCATTTTTTTTTTCAGTGTTGTTTCAGTATTTTAGATTGTAGGGATTTTATAAGTGGAAAACCGATACCACTGAGCTCTTCAACCACAACTGACACAAGGAGCCATCCAGAACCATTCAGATATTCTTCTTAAAACCTGTTTGACCCTGGAATCCAATTTCTTGGGAAGAATAGTGCTGGGGTTTTCTTCAGCACTTACTGTCCACCGTGAACAAAGCTATGCAATTGCTAAGTTTATCTCTGGACTACCAGTACCATTATTCCTTCTCGTAGAAATACCCTCCTTTTCTCTGGTGACAACTCCCTTTCACATTTCTCTGACACAGGAAGTTGACATTTTCTCACCTGCCAAATACAATTTACAGAAAAGGAAATCTGTGTTATCACCATTTTCAAAACATTGATAAAACACTACTGCACATAGAATAAACTCCACTATAGCGTCTGGGGTGATGATAATAATAAGGGCATTTGGTGTCTTCTCGGACCTGACTCTATTTTACATCCTAGTTTCTTCTACAACCAATTCACTTAGTCACTCTTTTCATTTTTGAGTGTAATGTATCAACACCTGGCTTTGTTTCTAAATGAACATCACTCCAAGGTGATATGACTCACTTGATTTGCAATATGTTTTCTGGTCTTCAATACTAAAAATTAAAAAGTAAATAAAGATAAAAGCCAGTATCAAGTGTTCTCTCTCCCTCTCTCTCACCTGTTATATTCTCTGTTACTCTTTGGTGCCCAAATTCTTTTATTGACTACTTTGTTTTACAATATTTGTTTTTATTCCATCTAGTATTTGTTTAATGATCTAATTCAGTAGATAGAAAACAATTTGAAGTCAAAGGCCACTAGTTTTTCTTGTGACTTTTACATAACATGAAACATATTAGGTATATTCATTACTGATTGCTGCACAGCAAATTATGGCCAAAAATTTGCCTCTAAAAATGTACAGATTTATTAGGCCTCTGCTTCTAGGTTTCTCCAGAGTCTACAATCAGAAATCAATCAGGGTATCTTTTCTGTAAGTTCAACTAGGAAAAGATTCACTTCCAAGATCATTTGATCATTGGCAGAATTCATTCTTTCCATTTGTTGGATTGAGGACCTCAGTTTCTTGGTGTTTGTTGGCAGGAAACCCAGAGAGGGAGAGAATCTGCTAGCAACATAAGTTAAAATGTTTTATAATATAATCATAGAGATGACATCTTCTCAATTTCGAGGTGGTCTATTAGGAATAAGTTCAGTGGAAGGGCTGGGGATATAGGTCAGTTGGTAGAGTGATTGCGCTTGCATGCACAAGGCCCTGGGTTCAATCCCCAGCACTGAAAAAAAAAAAAAAAAAAAAAAGAAACAAAACAACAACAAAAAAAGAAGTTCAGTGGAGAGGAGCTTCCACAAGTTAATGAGTGGAAACATTGGGTCCACCTTAGAAGGTTACCTAATACCCTATTTGCTAAATTAGTTATCAATCATTTCAGTAAGGCTCAGTGGTGTTTGACTATAGTCCCAGATATTCAGGAGGTTGTGGCAGGGAGATTGCATGAGTCCAAGAGTTTAAGACGAGCCTGGGCAACAGAGTGAGACTCAGTCTCAAAATAAAACAAAATAAAATGAAAAGGGAATATTAATTATTTATACATTATTTTGGCCTAAAATCCTTACACGTTTCATTGCTGAATAATTGTGTTTGGGACATTTCTTTGATCTGAGTCTTGTAAGGTAGGAGTACATTCTCAAACTATGCTTTGTCCCATTACTCTTCTTTATATTAAAAAACTTAAAAACAATTAATAAATGAAACACTAAATTTGTAATAAATTTCATCATTTATAAAAACTTATGATTTTCAAACATTTCCTCATTATCCACACTTTTCTTGGACATAGTTCTTCAGTTTTTAATTCACTGCGAGACATGCTACAAACCTTTTCCATTTTTAGGACCCTCACATAAAGTATTCCTTTATGCCAATAATCCAAGTTCAATTTAGAGTAAAACAAAATGGCAATCACCACAAGCAGAACACTTCTGATTCTTGATCTTAATCAGACTCTCAAAAATCCAAGCATGAGCTCAGCGATTCTGTGCAACTAATTCATTGAGAAGTTGCTCTCAGGAGAAATGGGCCAGGATGTGAGGAATGTGTCTGCTAGGGAAGAAGAAGAATGAAAGCAAACTGCAATCACAATATAAAACTCCAGTCTCAGACTGACCCCCTGGGTTAGCTGTGTGTAAATTATGCTTCAGAAATGGATCCAGTTGGAACCAAAGGAACTGGGGACTTCAGTACTTCTGGACTAATCTGACACAGGTTAAGGGCTGTCCTAAATGGTGTAACTTTGAGCTGCTTCCAGATGTTCACAGTGGCAAACAGATTTCTGTATCCACGGTACAACTTTCCGAAGAAAGTCAATGATAACTGCTGTTAAAAAAAAGAAGGGAAGAGGAGAGGGAAGAGGAGAGGAGGGGAGACAAATAAGGGGAAGAGGAGGGGCACACTGTTACTGTAAATGATATCAGAGTCAGAAGGATGGGGTGGGGTACCCACAGTTGTACAGTAACCAATTAGGATAAGACCAGTTCCACTTGCCAAGATTTCACTGATCTAATTCTTCTCTGTTCTTTCTTTCCCATTGATTGATTTTGTGTTTTAGACTGAACATATTTCTCCATATTACACCCACATTTTTTTTCCTTCTCAAATTTTAGCTTTAACAAGAAATTGTTCTCCAGAATAGACTCTCTCCTAAAAGAAAACTTACCTCTTTTTTTCTTTCAATTTTTAAACTCTCCTCTCACCATATATCCTCTAGTCACCCAGATAACCCCAACATCCAATGTGAAAGCATCAGAGATATTTTTCCTTTTCCCAATTTACTTTTAGTGCATCATGTCTCCTTCACTGTCTGCTTAAAAAAAAAAATCATTTAACACTGATGGCCCCTGCCTGCAGACAAAGTTTAATGAATCTCATATGATTATTAGCATGGGTCTGTATTATAATTCTCCTTATTATTTCTCCCACTTCAATTCACTTTGACAATCTGAACTCCAGAATACACTACAGAATTATACCCAGCAAGCTCTGTATAACAAGTGTTTTAGTCAGCTTTTTCATCACTGTGACCAAAATACCTGACAAGAATAATTTAGAGGAGTTTATTTTGGCTCATGGTTTCAGAGGTTCAGGCCATGGTGGACCAACTCCATAATTCTGGGCTGGAGGTATCAGAACTTCATTCTGGAAGGATGTGGCAGAGAAAAGGAGCTCAGAAGAGAACATGGCAACCAGGAAGGGGAGAGAGAGGGAGGGAGGGAGGGAGAGAGAGAGAGAAAGAGAAAGAGAGAGAGAGAGAGAGAGAGAGAGAGAGAGAGAGATTGATTTGTGCACCAAAGACAAAACATAAAAGGCACACCCCCAGTGACATACTTCCTCCAGTCACACTCTACCTGCCTTAGAGTTATCACCCAGTTAATCCATCATGGCAGATTCCTCCACTGATTAGATTAAGCTCTCATAGTCCAATCATTTCACCTCTGAAAATTTCTGCATTGTCTCACACATGAGATATGTCTAAACCTTAACAAGTGATACTGGGGATTATTACTTTAGTGTGGACTTCTATTATTTAAAGCATAGTTTAAAGAAGTGGTAAAGTGGTAGTTATTTGGAAATTTAAGATTTTTTACAGCTTAGATAATGCTTTTACTTTTTACCAGTATCTTAAATCAGTTGCTTTAGGGCATTGTCTTAGAATATTGAAGTATTTATAATGTACATGAAAAGATTTTTAAAAGTCACAGTGTATTAATACAACCATCTTGTTTACAAGAATCCCACAGAAGGAAAAGTTATTTCTGAAAAGGTAGAAATTGATGTTGTATAGGTCCAATAGCACAAATCTAGGTGTAACCAGGCCTCCCTGTTGAAGGTGAAATCATGGCAGCTTCAGACAGTTAAACTGTCATCACAAATGTTAATGAATCTTTTCTTGGGATCTGGACCATTAGTGTGATATATCTACTCCCTCTGTATCCAATTAATAATAATAATAGCAAAGCAAACTCCCCACAAATTTTGTTGGGCACATTTTATGTGCCACACTGTTTCAGGTGCTCTTTCTCTGTTCACATTTTTAATCCATGTTTTCCCACCTGCAGACTTCCTCATATTCTATTAAGTGTATTATCTCTCTACCTCATAATTATTTCTACTCACATACTATTTTGGCTCTCCTGATTTTACTGCTTTTTCAGGACAAAAGGAATTAACAAATATTGCAGTAAAAAGATGAATCTCATAGGCACTTGCTTCCACATGCTAAGAAAAGAGTCAAGTCTTACTCTTCTTAATGTTCATTCTCATAGAGTTCTTTTCTTAGAGTTCCACCTCCTTGAATTGAAGTAGTCTTATGATTTTTTGCATGAGTTTGTGAACATAATTTACTTGAAATTACATAATAAGTCCCTCCTCTAACCAGCCAGTGTTTTCTAGCTTATTTTTTCATAAACATACAAGTATATGATAAACATACACCCAGACTCTTTTAATTGCAAGTGTATTTTGAAAGAAATATTTAAAATGGTGATATACATTGAAGCAGGTGACATGATCCACCAAAAAATACTATGCAAATTATCAGTTTATTTAAATGTTATTGTTCTTATCTTTCCATTTTCATAAGAGCTAAATAATCTTGAAACCAAATTTTTCTGGTATTTTTGTTAACTATAAAATAACCTATTTTTTTCTTTCTATTCTAATTCTCTCACTATCTATAACCCATAAACAGTGATTTTTATGCTGAAAAAGACTGTCTGAATTTTTAAAATAGTCTACTCTGTGCTTTTCACTTTCTCAGATATCTCATATCATGTTGAAGGCTTAGTAGTGACTCTTGTTGAAAATTCATTAACATTGCTATAATTAAAACTATGGCTAGTTTAGGAGTAAATATTTTTATCCATATGTAGGAATCCAAACCTGAATATATATATAAAAATGTACATGAAAATATTTAAATGGATATAAATTTGTATACAGTTACTTTTATTTTGACATGGATGTTTACAATTTGTTTTAGTTATAGTTTATGACTATGTAACTGAATATATATATAAATGTATGAGCAGGAATTTGGTTGCCATTGGCATTCATATATATACATATATGAATGTATATAAATATACATAGACATGTACATGTGAAAATATAGATGGATATTCAAGCTGAAAAATAAAATAAAAATCAAAGGGAGATCAGTGGAGGAAAGGGACCATGGGGTGGGGGTCAGAAAAGAAAGGGGAAGTGCTGGGAGTGATATTGGCCAAAGTACATTATACTATGGTGTTCATGTACTAATATATAAAATCAAATCCCATCATTATATACAACTACAATGCACCAATAAAAAATGTGGAAAAAATTAAAATAAAAATACCCAAAAAACTAAGTGTGTATAGCCAACAGATATGAATTTTCTAGAATCACCTCTGAATTTGCTATTATTTTGCAATCATATGACCAGTTGTACAAAAATGAATTTCATCTTGTAATTTTTGTTTATAAATATGATTGACAGTGTTACATATAAAGACAAGGGCAACATATTAGTCATTTTCCTAATCTATGTTTGTAACAGCATTGGAATATAGCAGGTGCTAAGAATGCACTAAATCAATGAATGCACACAATAATTGGTGCAAACTTCTCTCAAAAATTTTAATTGGAAGTAGTTGAGGTTGAAGGGCAGTACATGCAACTTTATATGATTCAAATTAATTATAGTAGAAGTGGTTATTCAAAAAGTTTACATAATAATGTTTCCATTTTTGTTAGAATAATCAGGGATAAATATCATCAAATGACAGAGGACTTGAGTTTGATTTTATTTCTGGGCTTTTCTTTTTTGGGAAAATAGGGATATAATTAATATCTTATATTCCATTCTTAGGTTGAGTGTATATGATGAATTCCACACAAAGCTGAAATTTAAAAATTTTTTTTTTAAATTTTGTTATTTATTCTAATTAGTTATACATTACAGTAGAATGCATTTTGATACATCATACACAAATGAGGTATAACTTCTCATTCTTCTGTTTGTACATGATGTAGAGTTATAGAGGTTGTGTAACCACACATGTGCATAGGATCTTAATATCTAATTCATTCTACTGTTATTCCTACCCCCATACTTCCAACCCTCCCTTCACTCCTCTCTGTTTAATCCAAAGTGCCTCTATTCTTCCCAAGCTTCCCTCTTCCCCCTTAAATGTTCTCCACTTCCATCCATTTACCAGCAAATGCTATCACATCATTCTTCTTTAAGGCTGAGTAATATTCCATTGTGTATTTAGACCTCTGTTTCTTTATCCATTTATCTGTTGAAGGGCACCTACATTGGATCCATAGTTTAGCTATTTTGAATTGAACTGCTATAAACATTGATGTGACTGTGTTGCTGTAGTATGTTGATTGTAAGTCCTTTGGGTATAAAAGTAGGAGTGGGATAACTGAATGAAATGGTGGTTACATTCATGTATTCTGAGGAATATCCAATCTGTAAAGCTGGGATTTTTAAGATGCTTCTTCTTGGGATCTTGATGAGTAGATTCACATGCAAAATTCAGGTGTTTGAGGACACAGATATATTTTGAGAAACTTTTAAACTATGACTCATATATCTCTGAAGATTTTAAGTGTTTAAGTGCATTTAATTTTTTTTTTTAAATTTGTAGTTGTAAATGGACAGCATGCCTTTATTTTATATGTTTATTTTTATGTGGTGCTAAGGGTTGAACCCAGTGCCTCAGACATTCTAGGCCAGTGCTCTGCCACTAAGCTACAGCCCCAGCCCTTAAGTGCATTTTAATATGAAAATTTAAAAATATTTGTCTATGATTCACTTCATACATTTTGCTAATTTTATAAGTTTATTAAAAAAATTTGTTCTTCAATTACAGGCTCAAATATCATTTCCTCTCATATGCATTTTGTCATTTTCTCAAACAAAAATTTCATTCTCTAAACACCTATTGCACTTACTTGGAAGTTATACAACTTTCTTCTTTCTTCCATTGAATTTCATAATTCAGCAATTAATTACAAATATTGTTGATTACTGAACTATAAAAAAAATTGGTTAGTTTCCACTCTTGGAATGAAAACTTATTTTTCAAAGCTGCAAAAAGAGTGCACATGTGTTTACTTTCCTGAAGGTTGAAAGTTCTGTGAAACCTCACAGAAAATATTGTGATGAGCTTTTCTAAGTGAAGTTAGATCCTATCCAAAGTATAAGTTTCTCCAGCAATTTTGTATTCTGATTCTTTCTGTTGATTTTCTATGGTGCCAATTTTTGTTTTGGATGTTCAATTATTTATTTTTTATTTTTTGCAGGGCCTTGTGCTTGCAAGAAAAGCACACTACCAACTGAGCTATATCCCCAGCCTGGATGCTCAATTTTGATGTATGTCAAATCATTTGAAATCTTGAATCTCTATGAAGTGATGTTCTAAAGCATATTCTTAGTAATATAATATCTCTTTACTTTCATAATGTTCCATAATTTCAAAATATTTGAGATACATTTTAATTTAAGATCAGGTCAAATATCACTTTTAATACAGTTGTTCTGTAGTTTAGTAGTCAACAATTTTTAAATTAATTACAAAATCACAAAATTCAATGGGAGATCCTCAACAGTGGACAAGAACCATGAGTTAAAAAAGAACTTTTTTGCATATTAAAAAAAATCAGAAAGAAATAAGCCGTATAATTTCCAAGATGATATAATAAGTGTAATAGTTTAGAAAATAAAATTGATGTTTGAGAAAATGATAAAGTATATATGAGAGGAAGTGATAATTGGTTTAAAATTGATATTTGACCTGTTTTTAAAAAATGACTCAGTCAATACTTATCATAATCAGATGTTTTAGATATAAACACATTATCTCCTTTATACTATTTTTCATATTCAACCTGAACTTGAAATATAGTTTGAACTCTAGTATAAAGGACACTAGCATATGATATTACTTCTTTAATAGGGAACTTTACAATATATTTCTTTTTATTTACTTATTGATTCATTGAACACAAATGGAGTACAGCTATTGTTTCACTGGCTGTACACAAAGTAGAGTCACATCATCTGTGCGTTCATACATGTACAC
>JAJEJO010053751.1:256855-292935 GCA_020662805.1 Glaucomys volans
AATATTTTGTATTGTCCTACTCAATTATAAACTAGTATGTCTTTAATGAGATAGTACGTTTTTTCTTTTGGCCTTTGCAAGATGAGCAATATACCTTGTCCATTTCAATTTTCACCAAGAACATATTTTAATGTGTGATGGAAATCATCATGAATTTTACAGAAAAAAGAACATTGAAACAAAATCTTATACATGTGTGTATGTATATGTATCTGACATGTTTTCAGAAGAAAAACACATGCTGTGCCTGTACAGATAAAACACGTACACATATGCATAATACATAAATATCTTTTTAAAGTTTATATACAACCTTTTTTCTGTAGACTTTCTCTTCTAGAAACCTGTATGAGTCCTCTAAACCACAGGAGAGACAAAGATGTAATCATATTCACAATGTCTAATACATATGTGTAATTTTCTTTTTCTGATATAATGTATAATATTGTCTATAAAGTTGTCATTTTGTCTCAATTCAATGTTTAACCCAACTTTATAATTTTTTCATAATTTTCATAATATGTTTCTTTGAAAACCAATTTATGTATATGAATAACATTTATTTGACTAAAACTGGAAGAGTATGGTTAATTTTCTAAAGGAATTTCAAATCCTTTGAGAAAAGAAGTGATCTGTATATCAATCATTTCCAAGTTTCTAAGATAATAAATTTTACTAATTTTTATTTATTTTATTTTCTTTCTTAAAGTCTCTGAGTTATCACCCATGTACTAAAAACAAACCTATTAATTTTGAGAAAGATCTTTGAAGAGTGACTGAATGTGTTTATAACAAGCATAGCTAATGTTTTATTTTTAATTCATAGAAAGTTCCAGTGTACTAATTTTAAAAATAAGATATTCTACCTTCACTCATTGATGTGCTGAAGCTGGCTCATGAGTGCCAATTTTTAAATTATAGAAATTTAGTGACCCAATTGTCAAACACAACCGCTGTTTATATTTAAATTGTCTAGGCATACAATTAAGAGTTATATTATAAAATTAGTTAATAAGAATTCAACACTCATCATTACTTTCTAAATATCTTACAAAATTGCTTTTATACTTTGAGGTAGTACTTATGTGTGTATGATGATGTAGTACTGCACATCTCTTGCACATCTCTGTTCAATGTCAACTTGCTTGTTAGCTTTACACTGATCATTTTTAGAATATTTATACCATGGAAATGGACAAACATTACAAAGTCAAGTTTGACTTAACTATATTCTGGGTTGTCTAAACTTAAGAAAATAGTGAAGAATTTGCTAATGTATATTGAACTTAAAATCTTTTATATCCTTAGTTATTATATAGCACTCGATTTGTTTAAAGATTTTTGTATTCGTTCTTTTTGGATATATATCATGGTAGAGTGTATTTTGACATATTATACATACATGGAGTTTAACTTTCCATTCTTGTGGTTGTACATGATGTGGAGTTACACTGGTTGTATATTCATATATGAATGTAGGAAAGCTATGTCCGATTCATTCTAGTATGTTTCCTATTCCCATCCTCATTCTCTTCCATTCAATCTCTTTTAATTCAATGAACTTCTATTCCACCTCCTCCCATTATTGTGTTAGCATCCATATATCAGAGAGAACATTCGGCCCTTGGTGTTTTTTGGATTGACTTATTTCACTTAGCAGGATAGTCTCCAATTCCATCTATTTACAGACAAATGCCATAATTTAATTCTTCTTTATGACAAGTAATAATAATATTATTATTATGGAGTGATATTCCATATTGTATATATATCACATTTTCTCTATTCATTCATCTGTTGAAGGGCACCTACATTGGTTCCATAGCTTAGCTATTTTGAATTGAGCTGCTATAAACATTGATGTGGCTGTCACTACAGTATGCTGATTTTAAGTCCTTTGGGTATATACCAAGCAATGGGATAAGTGGATAAAATGATGGTTCTTTTCAAAGTTTTCTGAGGAATCTTCATACTGCTTTCCAGAATGATTGCTCCAATTTGCATTCTTACCAGTAAAGTTTGAGTGAACCTTTCCCCCACATCCTCACCAAAATTTATTGTTACTTGTATTCTTGATAATTGCCATTTTAACTGGACTTAGATGGAATCTCAATGTAGTTTTAATTTACATTTCTCTAATTATAGCACTCAATATTGAGGAAATATTCTACCCCACTCTGAAAATATCTAATTTAGCAAAAAATGTACTGATGTCATTGACAATTGAAATTCAGACAAAGGCTTTCATTATTTTATATTGCTTTACCCATCAAAGTAAGGAAAATAGAAAATAATGTCAATTGCTAAGTTGAGCAATTTATTCCTGAGACATTAATAAACAAGCATTATTCAGAGTCTGATTTTATGACATATTGTTGATGCCAAATTGTTAAAATTGACAGGAGATTTTATGAGAAACAACAATTCATTTATTTTTCCAGTTAGAGTAGTAAATTTTTAAAAAGTATAATCATTTGTAAAGCAACAGAAACAAAGCAATAGCCAAAATAGTAACTCTCAAATAGCATTGTGAGTTTTAATAATATATAGAGGTATATATACACACGTGTATGTTATACAACCTATGTGTGTGCACTCACACACACACACATAATTTTTCTTTTCAAGGAACCATTATTAAACATTTACTAACATACAACTTCTCAAATTCACAATTTAGGAATTCCATATTTCTTGCTGGAATATTGAAATGATATTTTATATCCCTTCCACAGTTTTCCCCCTTCATTCTTCCTCTTCCTTTGTCTGTTTTACACTCTAGGATTAAGGACCTGATTATATTTCTCTCACATAGCCTGTGATGTTCAGAAACTCCATGACTTCATTTATTATTTCTTCAGGTTAAAGTGTATGTTTGCTTCTGTTGTTTCCACTGGTAAAATTCATTCATCATGGTCAAGCTGGGGTGCCTCTTATATATATATTCCATTGCATATTCTTCGTTTCATGCAATTTTTGCTTTATTTTAATTTATATAAATCTCAGTTTATTCAGCCAAGTGTTATTACATTTTTAAAAATGGAATTTTGTGTTATTTTGTGTTGGTGGTGTTGGGGATAGAATAGAACCCAGGGTCTCTCACATGGTAGGCAAGTGCTCTACCACTGAGCTATGCCCCTGCCCCACTTATTACATTTGGTACTTATTTATTTGGGTACTGGTATATGCCCCGAGAGCTTATAGTCTTTATGCATATGTGTGACTTATAATAAAATTTATTCATAGATTCCCTAGTGTCCTTACTTTCCTTGGGCCCACCTATTTTCTGATTTATTACCTAGGAGAAAATTGAATATTACAAGAGCAAAAAAAAATTAGTGTTATATGTTTTTATATGTATTTTTACATTTTGTTAATTTATAGTCAATGAAGTTTATACGGATTTATATTCTTTAAAACTCAATTTACAGATCTACTGTAAGTGTTTGTTGAAAAACAGTGGTTTATATGTATTTTGGAAATATAAAAATCAATTAAAATTTGTAAATTAGAAATATATATATATAGCCAGTTCTGATAAGTGAAGTCCAAATATGTAGTCTGTTCTAAAACATGACAGAATCGTAATGACTATCATTTTCTTATGTTATCAGCAAATTGCCTTGAGCAAGTGTTCTATTTCAATTTCACTTTAAATTTCAATTTAATGGCATGTTTCAGAAGGCTTTTGATCTTAAAGATAAATTCTTTTTTTGTTTATATTACATATAATATATTTGATTTATAATAAATTAATTCTGTGATCATTGTTTAAAGATGTTTAATAAAGGCGAGCTTATTACAACTAATTTAAATATAGCTACATTCCTATTAATAAGTCACAGGTTTATTGAAACTCAATATTTGTGCATTATGTGTGCATATACATATGTGTACGTGTATCTGCACATTTATATAAAAGAATATTTAAAAGCACTCTTCTAACTTATTTACAAAGATGTACTTTGTTCACTTGCATATAGGTATTTATTTATTTTAGTGTGATTTGTTTGGTCTTAGTGCTTTGAAACTGTTTAAAGAAAATCATCATTTCATAAATCTAAACATTTAACATGAAATGAGTTTTTAAAATACTCCACAATTAGAACACTTGGAAAATTATACATTTTCAGAATTTGTAAGGACATTAGATGATTTCTAGAAATTTCCCTTATCTGTGCCTAATGGAGAAGCCTTGGGAGTAGGGGCTAGGTGTACAGGGTCCAGAGCAACTTGCTCGATAAGAATCTTGAGTTCACCTAATATGGACAAGTACCTTAACTTCTCTGAACTTCAAGCGGAGGTTTAGTCTTCATTAAAGCAGAACAGTCTGGTTAGATATATAGTATGCTATATGGAGAGAATTATTCCTAAACAGCTGCTGTTCGTTCACGTGTTGGATACGTGTGTATTAAGCTCCTTCTATGTTCCAGGCACTGCTCAAGTTGTGAGTGAGAGAAACGAAGCCCTTGCTCTGAAGGAGTATAACTATAGGGTGGGGTAGGAAAAATACAGACAAAACAACAATGAAGAAGATACTATCACAGAGTGATGTGCCTAATGAAAAAAATGAAACAGGCAAATCAGAGACTAAGAAGAGAAACTCTTAGAATAGAAAGATCAGGAAAAAATAAGTAAATATAAGGACTTTTGAGCAGAGATTAAAAATTCCATAGATTCATATATGTAAGGATTTAAGGAAAGAATCTTGCATGTAGTGAAATTTAAGCCAGTTCTTCTATGCTGAATTAAATTTCAGTAATATGAGAAACAATGATAAAACTTACGTGGATGGAATTTGGTAAATTAAGAGATTCATGAAGGCAAATATTCCAGATAGGATCCAGAGGCTGTGATCAAGGTAGCATGAGAGCTAGTGGGAGGAAATTAGGAAGGCACAGAGAATAAGTCACATGAGATGGATAGTATTGCCACTGAAGTTGTGAAAACTAGGAAGAGTGAAGGTATGATATACACAGTCAAGGCTTCTGTTTTGCATGACAGCTTGAATTGTGTCACCTCAAAGTTTTGTATGTTTATGTCTCTCCAAAATTTATATGTTGTAATCTTAACTCCCGGTACCTTAGAATATGACTGCGTTTGGACATAGGGACTTCAAAAATGCAATCAAGTTACACTGAGGTCATTTGCATGTACGTCTAGTATCCTTATATGAATTGTGAGAGACACCAGGGATTAACTTGTACAAAGGAAAGGCCTTGTAAGAACACATTGAGAAGAAGGTCAATTATAAGTCAAAGAAGGAGGCTTCGAAAGAGACTAACCCTGCTGAACACCTTGATCTTGGACCTGTAGCCTCTGGAATTGTGAAAAAATTAATTTCTGTGTTTAAGCCAACCCATTTTTCGTGGCAGTCTTAGCAAACTCATATACCAAGCTTGTATTTTGAGATGCACAATAGATAATCAGTTATGATCCCAAGCTACCTATTGAAATGGGGCAATGGTTGATTGAGAAATAAAAATGTTGGAGACATCAGCATTTTAATATATAGCCAAAATTGTTTAGCAATTCTCCATAGATCTTAATAAATATTTCTGCAGAGGGCAAAGCAGATTGTAATAAATTGTCACTGAGCTAAGAGATAATCTGTGAAAAAATTGTTGATAATGTTTAGTGTGTCCACAATGCCAGGGTATAACACTGTAATTAGGTTCCAGAATTGATATAAAGAAAAACAGTCTCATTTTAGAACTTGGATCCAATAATACATATATGGAAGGCTGCCAATTAGCAAGGATCCACCTAGGAATGCTAATTGCTTGGGTTTAAAGAGGACACAAAAATTAAATATTATTCTTTTGAAGAAAGAGTAGGTAATAGTGATTCTCCACTTCTTAATCTAGTCAATAGAATTGAAGTAAAAATAGAAAGGACTATTCTGAATGAGTTTCTCAGAAGCCCTATTTAGTCTTTGGAATATTGATCAAAGAGACTGAGGGCATGCCTGTGAAGTTGAACAGGAAAGAGAAACCTTCAAATCCACATAGAACTCACTTAGTCTGAGAAGGTTCAAATAAGTCCCATTCTTTGAGAGAAAACTGGTTTAGTAGGATAAAGGTAAGGACTATTTATCTAACTGAGAAATGCTATCATTTTCAATAAAATAGTAAGATAATTGTCTAGTGTATTTCTTCATTTCTGAGAGGCATGTGCACCCTGAGAGATGGGCTCTTAATATGGTGGGTACGTCCTTGGGGCTTGGTTTTCTCCAATCATTCTCCCAACTCTGCTGGAAATTACTCAGTTAAAAAATTTAATAGGCATCAGTGTCTTATCCTCATGTTGAATTTAGAAAGGCTCTCATTTATGTCTGAGAGCAAAAACAAATGTATCTTTGAGGTAGTAATGTAAAACCCCATGAACTGTTCTTCTCATCTTTAGTCCCCCCAGCAGATCCACAATTTTCTGAGCCAGTGTCGTTTGGAAAACCTTTCCTTCTTACCCACGCCATAGGGGATCTGGTGGTCAAGGAGAAAGCCAATTTCCCTGCTTTTTGTTTGGTTCAGAAATGGACATGAGGGAAGTCTGCTCTGGGTATTCTGGAAAAGACCCCTGCCTCCTGATGAGACAGTATTTGTTTTTTTCAGGATGCATTCATATTTAATTGGGATGTCTAGAATTGCACTACACAGCAGATTATTAAATAAAATTGAGAATTTTATTGCAAGGGAATGATAAGGATCTATGTCTCTGATGGCATCATGAAGGCACTGAATCAGTTAAATCCGAATCTTGCCTGGTATATTAGAGTATACTTATTCTGTAAACTACTTAGAGTCAGAATTTCTGTGCTTTATGGTGGAACCATCATTTTTGGTATAGGAAGGGGAACTTATAATACTTGCTGATAACTGAGAAAATTTGAATGTATGCTGCTTTACTGGTGTAAATTATTTTAAAAAGAAAACTAAAATGCTTCATTCATCTTTGCTTTTATAGCTGAAACCATCTTCTCCATCTGAGTGAAACAGAACTGCTGCAAATTTTATTGTTTTGACTGAAATCCTGGACACTATGTAAGACTACCAGACACAGGATTGAATTAGGAAAGGAACTTAGTTCCCAAGAGAATAGTTAATATTCTTCCAGAGAAAGGAAACTGCTTAGAGTTTCACAAATAAAGTGGAATAAAGTTTGCCTAAGGGAATGGAGCCAAGAACTTGAACTTGAGGGCAAGGGAACAAGGTTAAGAGTAAATGAAATTGTGCACTGGAAATTCCCAGCAGTCATAAACATGCCTTTGAGGATTCTCTCCTTAAAAATATGCAAGCAGAAATTTGGTTAGTTAGAAATTAACTTTTGTTCCTATAGCACTGAAAAATCATTCCCAGTTGACTAATGTTTTACAGTTTGCTTCTGTGGCTTGGTGTGTCATTTTGTGGAAGCTGATGGTAAGGGAAAGAGTACTTTCTATATCTCAAACTCTCTGAGTCTTATAGGAGATGAAATTTTTGTTCACAGGAAAGCTAAAACTCAGATTTGCCAGGTTGATTAGTGATATCAAAAGAAGACTTGAAATCCTAGGAAATCTTCCAAGAGGGACATGTAAAAGAAAGGGAAAAAAGGGCTTACAAACTTCTTTTCTATATAACAGTCAGGAAGTAATTGGAACAGACAATAGAATTCACCAGAGTATTTATAAATAAGACAAAAGTGCTAATCTGAGTGTTCACTTATATACAAAGAAATGAATAAAAGAAGAATCAGTATGTAGTATTCAGTGAAGGTTTTTTACTATAATATCCCCACTCCCTGAACTTGGTGTTAAGCTGTGAAACTCAGTACTTCTTTCAAGCATCTATTATTCCTCTTAAAGGAACTGTATTATCTTAACATGTATGCTGAATCAATTCGTTTTGTGACATCAGGATTATAAAGTAATAAGATATGTGTTTCAGGAATAGTTAAGAGCATGAAAGGAAATCCTTCAAGGTAGCAACACCCAATAGACCCCTAGAAAATCTGAAAAGGAGACTGGGATTCATTTGTCTCTTAAAAGTTGAAAGATAGCTCTGGTAGTAAAAAATGATGCAAAGAGAAATTAATAGCATCTGAGAAACACCAACTAAAAGATGATGTCAAAATATAAAAGGTCTCTAGAAAAAATTATAAATTTGGGTTTAAAGCAGAGAGAAATTATTTGGTGACTGGATGAAATAACATCTTAATGTAGTTTTAATAACTAATATGGTGCCTTGTTTAAATTAAGTTTTCACGGGGTTAAGAAAGTCAAGATAAAGTCTTTCCTGTCTTTCTGATTTGACACAAATTTGAGCAGGATATATCAAAAGCAGGCTTGTTACTTCCAGAGATATAGGTGGGAAGTAGAAAGTAAAGGGGTCTGGGCAAGCTTTCATTTACATATGAGAAAATCGAGGCTCAGAAAACTTAATAGATTTGCATGCATCTCATTGGTAGTGGACCCAAGACTGAACATGGAATTTCCATCTCCTGGATAACTTAAACCTGCTGTATCTTCCAATGACAACTCATTTTTGAACAACCCAAAGTCAAAAGATGACTTCTCCTTAAATGTGAATAATGGTCCTTTAAAATCATGTTAATAAGGGCTGGGAAATAGCTCAGTTGGTAGAGTGCATGCCTTGTAAGCACAAGACCCTGGGTTCAATCCCCAGCACCGCAAAAACAACAATAACAAAGCAACAACAGCAACAAGAAAATCATGTTAATAAAAATCTCACATACAAATGTAACAAGAAAAATATTAGATTTTCAAGGGCTTATATTGCCACTTACAATGAGCATGAAAATAATATTTTATAACATGGTAAATTGGAATGTACACTCCACCTTTTAATTGTGAAGAATATTCCCATTTTTAACTTTAAAGATGAGCAATTTGTTGAACATGAATCTTCACTTGTTTTTACATTTTCAAATTTATACATAAAAATATAAAACATACATATTAATGGGCTACCCTGTAATGTCTGATACATGTTTATGTTTTTTCATTTTTATCTCCTCAAGTGTTTATCATTTCTTTATGGTGAAAACTTAGAAAATATTTTCTTCCAGTTTTTTGCATTTTTACTGGAGCAGAATGATGTATCAAATAATTATCTTTGAAGGGTACCAAATAGGGACATTTATTAGATTCCTGGGGGCTCCTATAAGAAATTGTCACAAACTTCATGGCTTAACATGATAGTATTTACTCTGTCAGTTCTGCAGACTAGAAGTCTGAAATCAAAATGTTCACAGCTTTGGTTCCTTTTGTGGGTTCACAGGGAGAAGCTGTTCCATGTCTGTTTTTCTTCCAGCTACTTACTAGTGGTTGCTTGAAATCTTTGTCTTATGGATACATCACTGTCATCTCTTCCTCGGTTTTCATATTATTACAGAACAAAAGCATGCACAAAGCCAAGACAGGCACAGTGGTGCTCTCTCACTGATTTTTTTTTAATCACACAAAAAGATTCAGACATGTCACTCAGAATAGCAGGCATAAGTTTATTAGAAAGGATAGGAAAAATGGAAAAGGGAACACTCTGAAGGGAGAAAGTGGGTCTTCTCAGAGAGAAGGAGAAGCATGGCATGGCCCTATTGCCCTCCATTTTATTGGGGGTCACAGGGAAGAATGCAGAGTGTAGCACCCATATCCACCTCTTGACTTTTGAATGACAGCAGGATTGCATCAGATTTTCAAGTCCCCGTTATGCATTTTAAAGGTCCATAGAAATTCTGGGTCATTTTGGCCCATGCTGAAAGGTGCCAATTGGAAGCTGTTCTTACAGATTTTAGGATCAGGGCAGCTTTGCTTCTAATTATCATATCTCCCAGAGTTTTGGAATCCGATCTATGTAAGGGTCATGAAAGTCCCTCCACTTCAGGGTAACTTGTGTTTTTCTCATTGGCATTTTGGGCTTGCATTTCTCCTGTAGATAATAGGTTGTTTGCTTAGGAAGGTAGCATACCCTATTGAATTAAGTCAGGCTTTCTTTTAAAAATAAAGCCCATGGAGGTAAGCACAGTAAGCCCAGTTTACAGAATTATCACCTAAACCTCATATCCCTGCCTCTCGCATCTGTCTCTACCCTGTCAGTATGGCATTCTACTTTGTGTTTTTGTTTTGATTTGTGACCCTATAAGAGTCAAGAATGACTTTATCTTACCTTGATTACATCTATAGAGACCTAATTTCCAAATAAGGTCAGAGTCATAAATATTAGGGATTGGGACTTCAGAATATCTTTTAAAAATTACATTTTATCCAAACACCAATATATTACTGTTATATTATTGCTTTCAGAATTAAATATTTTTTTCTGACATATTTGAAGGTTTCTCACAAAACCCTTGAAAAATACACATTTATATTTTTCTAGCTGATCACCAGTAACTGTATTGATTAATTAACCAAATAAATTGATATTTCATTGATTGTATTACATCAAAGAGGTACATTGAAGACAGATACTACCCAGAATGGGAAAGGAGATACTAAAATGGCGATGAAATATCTAAAAAAAACTTTCAATTTCATGATTTGGGTATTATGGCATGCTCAGAAACGTCAAATGCTTGTATTTTAATTTTTGTAGGATATTTTTAAAAAGTGTGTTTGTTTACCTCATACCATTTAACTGACTAGATAGGTTTCATGTACTCAAGCAGATTTGTGATAGAATGTACAAGCAACATATTACTTTGGAAACTAAACTTTCTTTAAAACATGTAATTTCAATTATTATCTTGAAGAATCTTGGGAAAAAGAACAGGTCTATCTTTGGAAGCCCTTGGAAAGCTGCCAAAGACAGTTGCAGAGGAAATTACCATATTTTAGTTTGTTTGATTATTTAACCTATCTTCCCCAAAAACATTATTTTTAAAATAAAGAGTATCTATGTTTAAAAATGTTCTAAGTGAAAGACCAATAAGTCTTCAAGTCTGAATTATTATGTTCAGCTTTGAGATGCTTATTTTAGGAACTATTTTCAAAGTCACAGTAAAGAAGCTATTCCATTCACTGGAGTTAGGACTTCAGAATGTAAAATGATATTTAAATAGAGAAAATTAGCATACCTAAAATATTCTAAATCTGACATCTAGAATTCTGCATTCAAATAGAGGATTAAAGTGGCCATGCTGAGCCTATCTTCTGTGGACTGGATGGGCATACTGATAAATAAAGTGTATTTTGAGGCAAGATAAGTTTTTGTCCTTTCAGCTTGTCAGAGATTAATGACTACAGACATTTGGTTGGAATCTTTCATTCTACCTTCTTTTATTGTGAACTCTTGCCTAGAATTGCTTATTTTTTTATGTTAATGAAACCAGATCTTTACTTTACAATGTGAAGTACTGTAGCTCAAGAAAAATATAATATTTTATCTATTTGCTTATAATTATGGTAATGGAAATATGTACACAGCTAAAATATGTAAAATGAGGTCATTAATTCATATAAATATATTGTATTCTATCATATATAGTAGGGTAGAATATTTCACATGGTCTGTTTTATACAACCATAGGTTTGATTTTGCTAAATAAGACTTATGTGGAAATATTGAAATATTGAAGTTTTTTTTTTTTTTTTTTTTAGTTACTAGACTTTTCTGTTCTTAAATACCACGTCTATCTTTTTTTTTTTCTCTTTACCTCTTCTCTTTTTAAAGCATGCTGGTCTCTGATATTGGCACCAAAATAGACAGGCAGACCAATGGTACAAAATAGAAGACACAGAGACAAACAAACATAAGTATAGTTATCTCATACTAGACAAAGGTGCCAAAAACATGCAATGGAGAAAAGATAGCCTCTTCAACAAATGATGTTGGGAAAACTGGAAATCCATATGCAATAAAATGAAATTAAATCCCTATCTCTCACCCTGTACAAAACTCGATTCAAAATGGATCAAGGATCTAGGAATTAGACCTGAGACTTTTCTCCAAATAGAAGAAATAGTAGGCCCGAATCTTCTTCATATTGGTTTAGGACCAGACTCAGCATGACCACCAGAGCCCAAGAGATAAAAGGAAGAATCAATAAATGGGATGGATTCAAACTAAAAAGCTTTTTCTCAGCAAAAGAAACAAACAAGAATGTGAAAAGAGAACCTACAGAGTGGGAGAAAATCTTTTCCACACACACTTCAGACAGAGCACTGATCTCCAAAATTTATAAAGAACTTACAGAACTTTACACCAAAAAAGCAAAGAATCCAATCAATAAATGGGCTAAGGAATTGGGCAGACACTTCACAGAAGATGATATACAGGTGATCAACAAATAAATGAAAAAGTGCTCATCATCACTAGTAATTAGAGAAATGCAAATTAAAACCACCCTAAGATTTCATCTAACTCCAATGAGAATGGCTATTATCAGGAGTACAAGCAATAATAAGTGTTGGCTTGGATGTGGGGAAAAAGGCACACTCATACATTGCTGATGGAGTTGTAAACTGGTGCAACCACTCTGGAAAGCAGTATGGAGATTTCTCAAAAAACTTGGAATGGAACCACCATTTGATCCAGCTATCCCACTCCTCAGTTTACACCCAAAGGTCTTAAAATCAGCAAAGTATAGGGATGCAGTCACATCTATGTTCACAGCTGCTCAATTCATAATAGCTAGATTGTGGAACCAACCTAGATGCCCTTCAATTGAAGAATGGATAAAGAAACTGTGGTATATATACACAATGGAATATTACTCAGCCATAAAGAAGAATAAAACTATGGCATTTGCTGATAAATGGGTGAAGGTGGAGAATATCATGCGAAGTGAAATAGTCAAACCCGAAAAACCAAAGGCCAAATGTTTTCTCTGATCAGAGGATACTAATACATAATGAGGGAGGCTGTTATGGGGAGGATAAGAAAAGAATGGAGAAAGTATGGATAGTGTAGAGGAAATGGGATGGGAGGGGGTGGGGGAAGGAAAGAGAGTAGACTGAGACAGAGAGTATTACCCTATGTATATGTAAGATTATATGAATTGTGTGAATCTATATTGTGAAAAAAAAGATATATTCCCTGCTGTATAATTATATCAAAATGGGTTGTACTGTCGTGTATAATTAAAAAGAACCAATAAAAAAGAAAAGCATTCTGGTCTCTACTGGTTTTCATAAATTATCATGTTTATCGTTATTGTATCTTATTTTTTTGTTTGTATATCTATTACCACTTATTTAAAAATCATTTTAATATTTTATTTATTCATTTTGTTTATACTTCTTCACATAAATTTTTTTCCTGTTTATTCTATAATGTCAAATTATATTTTGTCTTTGTCTTATTAATGCTGGATCTCAGTGTCTGTAAGTAATGCTAACCAAATTTCCAAGAGGATTTAGATGAGGCTTATGTTTACAGAGAAACTTCCTTTTTTTCCTACTTTAAAGGATTCCACCACCTTATTGACTTTTATTTATTTATATCTGCAGACTATGAATTCTTAAGAGGTTAAAATAAAAACAGAGGGTGCAAAATAGATTTACAAGTGAGGAAACACAGGCTTAGTTTCTGCAGGAGGCAGCTGTCTGATGAAGAAAAGTGGGCTGGGGTCTCTATAAGGAGAAGGAGACATGTACAGCTTAGCATTCTTTATGGGAGATGGGACTGAGGCAAATCCAGCATGTGGAAACTGATATAAATTAGGATGCTCATAGATTTTATAAGCCTGGTGAAATTTTCAGATTCGGGGAGAAAAACTGGTCACTCCCATCTTTCTCAAGCCTTTCAAGGTATTTAGGTTATGAACAATAGTTACCTCTGGAGGATTCAGCTCTCGACATTGATGGGCCCACTGTGCTGATCTCTTTTAGATAGGTTAGTTATCCATGAACAGGTGGGTAGAGGGAAAGGACAGTGAAGAAGAGACATTAGGCCTAAGCAGAAAAAAAAAAACGTCCGAGTCATAAACTGAAACTTTGGGGACCGTATCTAAACAAGCAAATATTTGGGAATGAGAGCTGAAAGGCCCAACCTTCCCAAAGTATAGAGAATTATACTCCCTTGAGGTAATTATTACTTACAATCCTGGAGACTCCAACTGAAACAGATGAACATCAAGAGAAATGGGGTCTGGCACATCAGAACCTCCCCCCAAATACTGTTAATTATAATCCCTTGTTATTGTTTGGATGAGCCATTTCCCAAAAGTTCATGTGTCAGACAATATAAGAATGTTTAAAGGTGAAAAGATTGGATTATGGAGTTTTAACGTAATCGGTGCATTGATTCACTAATAGGGATTAATTGGGTGGTAACTGTAGGTAGGTAAAGTGTGGCTGGACAAGGTAGGTGCCTTAGGGACATATGTTTTGTCCTTGTTAATCAAGAGCTTTCTTTCTCTCTCTCTCTCTCTCTCTCTTCCTGGTGCCATGTTCTCAGCTGCTTTCCTTCATCACACTCTTCCTCCAAGATGTTCTGCCTCATCCCAAGCCTGGAAGAATGGAACTGTCTGTCTATGGACTGAGACCTCTGAAATCAAGAGCCACCAAATAAACTTTTGTCCAATTTTCTTGTCAATTCTTTTGGTCACAGTAGTGAAAAAACTGACTAAAATACCCCTCAAGGGCACTATTGTTTCCTGGAAATGCCACCCTCATCTCTTGCAACCAAATTACTGGAACCCTCCTTATTACTAAAACTATGTCACAACTGCTTAATCCCCTGTCAACCAGAATGTGGAGACCTTCACAAAGAAGGTTTGCTGAGAGCTATCCAAAAGTTCATAAATCAGTTAAGGGGATAGGGAAATTGAGGCAAGGACTAGTGATCACTTTTCTTAAAAACTTCAACTCTGTGAGCACCACACCATCCTCTATTTGAGGCAGTCTGTGCAGTCACTATGTTGCATACCCTCATTTCTCACTCTACTAAACTTTTGCTTACTATTGTGTTTCTCTTGAATCTTTTCAGCAGTCTCCAGAAACCTGCCACAGCCTTGTAACAATACCCAAATGCTTTAACTTTTAAAAAGCCATTTACCTGCAACCCTGACTGACTTAAGTGGGCAGGTTATGTTACATTCCTCAGGAATCTACAGGGTATCTGCAAGAGATATGCAGGCCCAGAAATGCAGATAAGAAAAACAGACAATACTCTGAGGGTGGGGGAGGCACTTTTGTGATCCTTATGCAGACCATATCCTGGAACTCAGGGAGATAAGGATAGTTTCCTCTAACCATAAAAGTCTGTAAGCACAAATTCCAATTGGAGCTGATCAGCATGGGCCTAAATGACCTTGAGTTGTCATGATAGTTGTCCTTCAAAAATCAGGAGGTAGACCTAGGTGGGACTCTTTGGAAACTCCTCTGGGATTCCCAATAAAACTGGAGGGGATGGAGAGACATGCTCTGCTTCTGCTTTCTGAGAGGACCTACTCTTCCTGTTGATAGTGTCCCCTTTCCCTTCTAATAAACTTATGACAGTTACTCTGAGCAACATGTCTGAAATCTTTCTGACCTTTTTGCAAGAATTGGGATTTGAATAGGGGTCTTCACGCTGCCTCAGTTTCCCAGAAGTCCCCAGTCCTGGGAAACACAATGTCTGTGTGGTAAGTTGCTTTAGTAGTAAACCTCTAAGTCTTAAAACAAGAAGTCTTGCTCTCCTTTTCACTGTTCTGCAGTTATATTGGTTTTTGTTATCATTTCTAACCAGTTAGCTTATCTTTTTATTTGTTCTTTTTAGTTTTACATGACAGTAGAATGTGTTTTGGCATGCTATCTCTACTTGGAGTATAAGTGATTCTAATTAGAATCCTTTTCTTGTGGGTGTTTGTACATGATGCAGAGTTACCCTGGTCATGAATTCAAACATAAGGTTAGGAAATTTATGTCCAACTAATTCTACTGTACTTCCTATTCCCCTCCCCACTTCCTTCCCTTTGTTTTCCTTTGTCTAATCCAATGAACTTCTACACTTTCCCTCCGCACCCTCCTTTATTTTGTTTTTAATTCTGTAGATTGAAAATTTTGCTTCCCTCAAATATTCTTTGACTTATTTAAACTAACAATGAAGAATTACAGTTCTATGTTATAATATTGAAGGGCAGACAATACTAGCTTTTTCAGGCACCTATGTATTAAATATTTTAGAACACCCAAATTGAAGAGGGTTCATTTGCAAAGATTTTTCTTTTTTCAAATAAACATCACATCAAGAAGTCATCTACGAGGAAAAATACTTTGAAAAATATGCTAAATATTTCTGGACAATATAGTTGTATTTTTCACATTGAACTAGAAATTTTTCTTTTATTCATTGATTTTATTTTCTACAAATATAGTGATTTTATGCTTTTTATACCTTTTTATAAATTTGGTAAATTATTTTATATATATAATTCTTGATGGAGGTTGGAACTGTTTTATTATACAAGCATAAAGGTACATCTTAAAAAGCTCATGTACCCATGCAGGACCCCCTCCTCCCAACATGCACATGTTCATGGAATGCCACACACCAGTATGATGCACACAGTCATGCACTACCATTGGGCTGTTTTGCCTCACCTTTGGATAACTAAGGGTAAATACAGTAGTGGAATGTTTAGTCCATCAGTGTTAAGGAAGAGAATGGAAAATGGATGCCCCAAGTGAGACATGGCACTGAATAAACACATGGAAGAATAAATTATTATTCTGAGGGAGTTTTGCAGCTCCTGAGCTTCAGGGAAAATTTCTTTGTTAATTCTTGTGATGTCAGCCCTGGGTTTCTATGATACCTGACAATGTCTGATGTCCTGATAGGGAAGATCTGCCAAAACTAATTATGATGAAATTGAAGGATTTCTCTGGGAAAAAAATTTCTCCTAATGTGTTTCACCTGTGGTCAAGTAACAATCATATATTTCCTGGAAGAAGGGTTTGGATCATTGGGAATGCAGACAGTGGGAATGTGTCACTAGGATATTTCTTCCTACCAAATACTTCGTGGTTTTACAATTTAAAACAGCTGGAGCTTATGGAGTGATAAATAAAATGTTTATTTAATATCACAATGACTTTTTCCCCCCAAACTTTATGCTTTGGTAGTAAATTAAAGCACAATATGATAATTTCTGCAGTAAAAATAGCGTACCTTTAACACAGATTAAGTTCTTCATAGGCCACATGGTGTAGTCTATTTTCTGCAAAAGTCTCCAGTGTATGAGATTGCAGTGATAGTTGTAGTGATCCACAGCAAAAGTGCCATTGCATAAAAGGAAAAACTAAACTAAACAAACAACACTACCAGGAGAAAAGTTATCCCATGGCAGAAATAATATCACATAGAATGTTATCTGTAATACATTACAGTGACCAACTGAAGTGTGTACTAATAGATGAAGAGGAAAAATTATAGATGCTTTGTGGCAAGTAAAGCTGAAGATACAAAGATGATGGCTCATGAAAGTCATCATCAAGAAAAATGGAAAGGACTTCTATGGAATTTAGTATCCACTATAGGTAGGAGGAAGAGTATGAAAAATCAGGAAAGAAA
Organism: Glaucomys volans; assembly: GCA_020662805.1. Classification (NCBI taxonomy): domain Eukaryota; kingdom Metazoa; phylum Chordata; class Mammalia; order Rodentia; family Sciuridae; genus Glaucomys; species Glaucomys volans. The sequence continues at coordinate 274,345 of JAJEJO010053751.1, forward strand.
GAAATGACAAATGATAAAATAAATGACTAATAGATGACAGATGATAAATGGACCTTTAGGTAAGCAAAGATGAACTTTTGAACTTAATTTGAATGTTTTGATAATGAATGTGAGAATGAAATGAAAAAAATGTTTTGTTTAGTTTATAGGCCATTCTATAATTTCAATAAATTTCTATGCTTCTTTTTTGAGCTATATAGTTTCATGATGCCTATGAAATGTAGGATTGATGCTGATATTTTTTATGTTCATTATACAACATATTTGAAAAATGTATTTTTTTAAACCTGCAAAAATTTAGCAATCTATTTTCTGTGTCCATTCCACTTTGGGAAATTAATAGAAGCAACATGCACTTATCATATGACCAGAACTTTTAAATTTTAAGGAAGTGAATACAGGATGGGGAAATTTTAACTCCAGGGCCAGGCATGCTAGATGACAGTGAGGGTGAAATATTGGAGAGGAAGCAGCAGATATATAGGCTGAGTTGCAAAGAATTTCAATGTGAGGTAATCTTGAGATTGTTTTGCTCAAGATCTGAAGTTAAGAGCAAAATTCATGCTAACATCTCAGATAATTTGAAGAGATTTGCCAGAAATCCCTCAGATGGAAAGTACCAGCTCATTGATTTGAAACTGGGCTCTTTCTCTCTCTCTCTTTTTTTTTTCATTATTCTCATCTTCCAAATGGCTTTTTAAAAATTTATTTATTTTGATTCATTGGACACAAATGGAGTACAGCTATTGTTTCTCTGGTTGTACACGAAGTAGGGTCACACCATCTGTGCATTCATACATGCACACAGGGCAATGATGTCTGTCTCATTCTGTTATTATTATTACCCCCCACCCCAACCCCACCCCTCCCTGCCCCCTATGCAATCTATCCTTCCTCCTTTCTTGCCTCCCTTCTACCCCGAATTATGCATCATTATTCACTTATCAGAGAGATCATTCGGCCTTTGGATTTTGGGGATTGGCTAATCTCACTTAGCATGACAGTCTCCAACATCATCCATTTACCTACAAATGCCATAATTTTATTCTTCTTTATGGATGAGTAATATTCCGTTATGTATATATACCACAGTTTCTTTATCCATTTATTGAAGAGCATGTAGGTTGGTTCCACAATCTAGCTATTGTGAATTGAGCAGCTATGAATACTGATGTGACTGTATCACTGAAGTAATCTAAGTTCTTTGGGTATAGGCCAAGGAGTGGGATGGCTGGGTCAAATGGTGGATCCATTCAAGTTTCCTAAGGAATCTCCACACTGCTTTCCAAAGTGGCTGCACCAACTTGCACTCCCACCAGCAATGTATGAGTGTACCCTTTTCCCCACATCTTCACCAACACCTGTTGTTGCCTGTGTTCTTAATAAAAAACATTCTAATTGGGGTAAGATGAAATCTTAAGGTGGTTTTGATTTGCATTTCTCTTATAACTAGCGATGTTGAACATTTTTTCATAAATCTGTTGATTGCTTGTAGATCTTCTGTAAAGTGTCTGTTCATTTCCTTGGCCCATTTATTGACTGGATTATTAGTGTCCTTGGCGTAAAGATTTTTGAGCACTTGGTAGATTCTGGAGATTAGTGCTCTGTCTGAAGTGTGTGTGGCAAAGATTTTCTCCCACTCTGAAGCCTCTCTCTTCATGTTGCTGATTGTTTCCTTTGCTGAGGAAAAGCTTTTTAATTTGACTCTATCCCAATCATTGATTCGTGCTTTTATTTCTTGCGCTTTGGGAATCATGTTAAGGAAATCTGGTCCTAGGCCAACTTGATGAAGATTTGGACCTATTTTCTCTTCTATTAGGTGCAGGATCTCTGGTCTAATTCCTAGGTCCTTGTTCCATTTTGAGTTGAGTTTTGTACAGGGTGAGAGATACAGGTTCAGTTTCCTTTTGCTGCATATGGATTTCTAGTTTTCCTAGCACCATTTGTTGAAGAGGCTATCTTTTCTCCATTGCATGTTTTTGTCTCCTTTGTCAAGTATGAGATACCTGTATTTATGTGGGTTTGTCTCTGTGTCCTCTATTCTGTACCATTGATCTACCTGTCCATTTTGGTGCCAACACCATGCTGTTTTTGTTACTATTGTTCTGTAATATAGTTGAAGGTCCGGTATTGTGATACTCCCTGCTTCGCTCTTCTTGCTAAGAATTGCTTTAGCTATTCTGGGTCTCTTATTCCTCCAAATGAATTTCATGATTGCTTGCTCTATTTCTATGAGGTCTGTCATTGGGATTTTAATTGGAATTGCATTGAATTTTTATAATTCTTTTGGTAGTAGGGCCATTTTGACAATATTAATTCTGCATATCCAAGAACATAGGGGATCTTTCCATCTTCTCAGACTTTCTTTAAATTCTTTCTTTAGTGTACTGTAGTTCTCATTGTAGAGGTCTTCCATCTCTTCTATTAGATTGATTCCCAAGTATTTTATTCTTTTTGAGGCTATTGTGAATGGTATAGTTTCCTAATTTTTCTCTCAGAGAATGCATCACTTCCAAATAAAAATGCATTAGATTTATGAGCATTAATTTTATATCCTGCTACTTTACTGGATTCATTTATGAGATCCAGAAGTTTTCTGGTGGAATTTTTAGGGTTTTCTAAATAGAGAATCATGTCATCAGCAAAGAGGGATAGTTTGAGCTCTTCTTTTCCTATTCATATCCCTCTAATTTCTTTGGTCTGTCTAATTGCTCTGGCTAGTTTCAACGACGATGTTGAATAGTAGTGGAGAAAGAGGGCATCCCTGCCGTGTTCCAGTTCTCAGGGGGAAGACTTTCAATTTTTCTCCATTTACAATGATGTTAGCTGTGGGCTTAGCATAGATAGCCTTTAGAATGTTAAGGAATGTTCCTACTATCCCTGTTTTTTCTAGCGTTTTGAGCATGAAGGGGTGCTGCATTTTATCAAAAGCTTTTTCTGCATCTATTGAAATAATCATGTAGTTCTTGACTTTAAGTCTGTTGATGTGGTGAATTACATTTATTGATTTCCAGATGTTGAACTACCCTTGCATCCCTGGGATGAAACCCACTTGATCATGGTGCACTATCTTTTTAATATGTTTTTGTATGAGATTTGCTAAAATTTTGTTAAGAATTTTTGCATCAATGTTCATTAGGGATATTGGTCTGAAATTTTCTTTCCTTGATGTGTCCTTCTCTGATTTTGGTATCAGGGTGATATTAGCTTCATAGAATGAGTTTGGAAGGGTTCCCTCCTCTTCTATTTCATGGAATACTTTGAGGAGTTTGAGAATGAACTCTTCATTGAAGGTCTTGTAGAACTTGGTTGTGAATCCATCTTGTCCTGGACTTTTCTTTGTTGGTTGGCTTTTGATGACTTCTTCTATTTCATTGCTTGAAATTGATCTATTTAAGTTGTTTATGTCCTCCCGATTCAGTTTGGGTGGTTCATATGCCTCTAGGAACCTGTTGTTGTCTTCCAGGTTTTCTATTTTGTTGGAGTATAAATTTTCAAAATAGCTTCTAATTATGTTTTGTATTTCATTAGAGTCTGTTGTGATATTTCCTTTTTCATCATAACCTTTAGTAATTTGAGTTTTCTCTCTCCTCTTCGTTAGTGTGGCTAAGGGTTTGTCAATTTTGTTTATTTTTTCAAAGAGCCAACTTTTTGTTTTGTCAATTTTTTGAATTGTTTCTTTTGTTTTAATTTCATTGATTTCCACTCTGATTTTGATTATTTCCTGTCTTCTACTACTTTTGGTGATGTACTGTTCTGTCTTTTCTAGGGCTTTATGTTGTAATGTGAGGTCTTTATTTGTTTACTTTTCATTCTTTTATTGAATGCACTCCATGCAATGAATTTTCCTCTTAGCACTGCTTTCATAGTACCCCGAGATTTTGATATGTTGTATCATTGTTCTCGCTGATCTCTAAGAATTTTTTTTTTATTTCCCCCGATGTCTTCTGTTATCCATGCATCATTCAACAGCATGTTATTTAATCTCCAGGTGTTGGAGTAGTTTCTGTTTTTCATTTTATCATTGATTTCTAATTTCATTCCATTATGGTCTGATGGAATACAAGGTAGTATCTCTATCTTTTTGTATTTGCTAAGAGTAGCTTTGTGGCATATCATATGGTCTATTTTAGAAAAGGATCCTTGTGCTGCTGAGAAGTAAGTGTATTCACTTCTTGATGGATGAAATATTCTATATATGTCTGTTAAGTCTAAATTAATGATTGTGTTATTGAGTTCTATAGTTTCTTTGTTCAGTTTTTGCTTGAATGATCTGTCCAATGGTGAGAGGGGTGTGTTAAAGTCACCCAGTATTATTGTGTTGTGGTCTGTTTGGTTCCTGGAGTTGAGAAGGATTTGATTGACATAAATGGATGCACTGTTGTTTAGGGCATAAATAGATATGAGTGTTATGTCTTGCTGATTTATGCTTCCCTTAAGGAGAACGATGAAATATCCTTCACTATCCCATCTAAGTAATTTTGGCTTGAAGTCCACTTTACCTCATATGAGGATGGAAACCCCCGCTTTTTTACTGAGTCCGTGTGTGTGATATGTTTTTTCCCATCCTTTTATCATTAGTCTGTGGGTATCTTTTTCTATGAGATGCATCTCTTGGAGGCAGCATATTGTTGGGGCTTTCTTTTTAATCCAATCTGCCAGTCTATGTCTTTTGATTGATGACTTCAGGCCATTAACATTCAGGGTTATTATTGAGATATGATTTGTATTCTCAATCATTATGGCTTATTTTTGGTTTTTAACTTGACTTGGTTTCTCCTTTATTTGGCTATTCCTTTAGGGTAGTTCCTCCCTATGCTGGTTTACATTGTTGATCTTCATTTCTTCCTCATGGAATATTTTGCTGAGAATGTTCTGTAGTGCTGGCTTTCTATTTGTGTATTCTTTTAGTTTTTGTTTATCATGGAAGGATTTTATTTCATCTTCAATTCTGAAGGTGAGTTTTGCTGGGTATAAGATTCTTGCTTGGCATCCATTTTCTTTCAGGGCTTGGAATACATTATTCCAGGCCCTTCTTGCCTTTAGGGTCTGTGTTGAGAAATCTTCTGATAATTGTATTGGTTTCCCCCTGAATGTAATCTGATTTTTTTTCTCTTGAGGCCTTTAAAATTCTATCTTTATTTTGTATGTTAGGTACTTTCATTATAATATGCCTTGGTGTTGACCTATTGTAGTTTTGTACATTTGGTGTCCTTTAAGCATCTTGTATTTGATTTTCCATTTCATTCTTCAGATGTGGGAAATTTTCTGGTATTATTTCATTGAATAGATTATTCATTCCTTTGGTTTGTATCTCTGTGCCTTCCTCAAATCCCAATAATTCTTAAATTTGGTCCTTTCATGATATCCCATAATTCTTTGGGCTTTGTTCATGAATTCTTACCATCTTCTCTGTTTGGCCAACTTTGTTTTCGAGATTAAATATTTTGTCTTCAATGTCTGATGTTCTATCCTCCAGGTGATCTAGCCTGCTGCTTATGCTGTCTATTGAGTTTTTAATTTGGTTTATTGTTTCCTTCATTTCAAGGATTTCTGTTTGGTTTGTTTTCAACATCTCTATCTCTTTATTGAAATGATCTTCTGCTTTCTGCATCTGTTCTTTAAACTGTTGATTGGTGCAATCATTCATTTCCTGCATTTTCTCTCTCATCTCATCATTTGCTTCTCTGATCATTTAAATTATGTACATTCTGAACTCCCTTTCTGAAGTTTCTTCTACCATGTTATCACTGGATTCTGTTGATGCAGTTTCTAGGTTTGTTTGAGATACTTTCTTTACCCGTCTTCTCATGCTGTTCATGTATCTTCCCTTCTATCCATGAGAATCTGAGGTATAGTAGCTTTGACCCTTAAAACAAGTGGCGTCCCTGCAGGTTTCCAATTTCTCACCTCCTAGTCTTCAGTAGCACTAGACTGTGGGCGGGGCCAGGCTGGAGTAAGACTTGGCCTCTGGGCTTGGTGTCCCAGTGTGGGAGCCTCAAGTGTGTGCTCTGTGCTTGCTTCCCCCACGCTGAAGGCTCCCACCTCTGCACTGTGCCTGCTGCCTCCTCAGAGCACTCTGGGCCTACATCCAGGGTGCACTCTGGGCCTACATCCAGGGTGGGGAACTCTCACCCTTCTGCGCTGGGGTGGGCCTGATGTCTGTGACTGGGTCCACCTCCCTGGACCTGGAATTCTCGCAGGACTTGGCTGAGCTGAATGCAGGCCTCTGGGCTGGGCCCCCGGGAGGGGACGACCCAAGTGTCCTCTCCTCAGTGCCCACTTCCTGCGATGAAGACTCTCACCTCCGGGCTGTGCAGGTGGCCCCATGGAGGACCCACAGGAGTGCTCTGGGTTGACGTCCCAAGTGGGGAACTCTCACCCAACTGCACTGGGCTGAGCCTGATGTCTGTGACTGGGTCCGCCTCACTGGCGGGGTTCTTTCTTAATTTCAATATATTTGAAATTGATTTTGGGTGTTTTTTTGTTCCCATCTAAACTACGTATTTGAAAAAATGTTAAGAAAAAAAAAACTGTGCTGATATTTTCCAACAACTTCCTTGTTTCTAAGTAAAACTTTCTATGCCAACTTTACACCAGTGTTTAAGAATTCCTTACACAAGTTTCTGTGTTATAAATTACAGGTATTTGAACATTTTACTAGAATGATTGTCCTATGTGACATCATTGAAAAGTCTTCTATTTTCAGGACCATCCTCAAAACATATGCTTATTTGGAAGCTTTATTTAAGATGTTCGATTGAACAATTAGCTATTATTATTTTGTGTCCTGTTACACCTTCCTTATTCTATTTTAGCACAGTTTGCCTTAGTTTTGATAGAGGTTTGAAATATTTTGTCTCCATTTGAAAGAAAGAATTATCAAAATATGATAGCATTGATGATTTATTATTAGTGTGGAAAATGGAATAAAGTCTAAAAAACTTCAATCAGTAAATCTAAGCCCAAAGAAATTAACCTATATCTACATAAAAAAATTGATGAATTAATTTTAATAAATATAAAATATTTGAGAACATAACATATTACTTGTAAGAGTCACAGCTTTAACTGATTTTTAATCAGTTTTATTCAATTGGATAAGAAATCATAGTGTTTTAATAAATGTTTAATAAAAATAATCTATTAAAGTGCTTGAAATAGTACATTGGAAGGGAGGAGATTAGATATTTAAAATAGATTCAGCTTCATACCTTGTAAATATGATCAATGTCTTCATCTGTTCCTGCTATTATAAAGATATCATAGACTAGGTGTTTATGAACAAAAGAAATTTATTCTCACAGTTTTGGAGGCTGACACTACAAGATTGGGGCTGTCTTGCTGGAATTCTAATGAGGAATCTTTTCTATGTTGCCGACTGTAAACTTCTTATATTCTCATGTTAAGGAGAACAGAAAAGGGATCCTGTATGATCTCTTTGTATAAGGGGCATTAATACCATTCATGAAGTCTCCACTCCTAACCTAATTACCTCACAAGTCTCCATCTCCAAATTCCATCAGTTGAGGGATAAGCTTCAATGTATGAACTTTGGGAAGACACAAATGTTCAACTCAGAGCAGCTCCTGACAATGAGATTAGAAGTATGAAAATTGATGTGTGAATCTAAATACAAAAGCATAACTTCCACCTGAGTTGTACGATTCTATGCAATTTTTATCTACCTTTGTTCTGATAAAATGCCTATAAAACAACATTGGTTTTGCTAATTCAATTCCCCAGATATCTTGAGAGTAGAAAAGACAACTCATTTACTAACAACAATATTATTCCACTGTGATTTTTATAGTAAAAAAAAATAAATTGATATTCTAGTTAAGCTGTAACTTTCCCTAAATGTATTTCAAATTTATATGAAATACATATGGCATGAAATGTGTTTCAGAGCACTAATCACATATAAACTAATAAATTTGATTATTTAATAATGAAACTTTTTATCTTTTATTATATGATATCCTCTGTTACCTAGAATAATGAGTGGAATTTTCACCTTTTCCTTTGAGTTCATAATAACAGAACTACCAATCACATATTACAAATCAAAAGGAAGAAGGTAATCACATATTAAATACACACAGGTGTATCCATGGAATAGAATAATGCATGTAACTTTGATATCCTCACATTTCTATATGTATAAAACTTCTTACACTAGAAATAGACATCATTATATTCGTGGCTATATCAAAATGCATTTTTGTAGTAGTGGTGAATTTATTGAAATGTATCTTTATGGTAGTGGTGAATTTAACACATGAAATAACACTAAAAAGTGAAGAGTTCTTTTAAATGGGAAAATTATGCTGGTATTTTATATGTTTATTAGTTTGACATTGGAAAATTTTCTATGAATTTCTGCTTTGGTTTGAAATCTCTAATATTATAGAATGATCTAGATCATATTAGAAAGTCTAATTCACCACATGTGTTTAGTGATTCTTCTCATTCTGTTCAAAACTCATAGACTAATTTTAACCTTGAAAATATTCTATAAAATAGGCTTTTATATGCATGTACATAATAGTAGTGACTTTATATGTATATGTACATTTGTATAATACACAGAACTGAAATATGTTATATTAATTTAATATTAGATGTTAGACCTGGCTTAAAGGTGATGTTTTATCTTTTCTTTATAATTAAAATATATATTTCACTCATTAAGAAAAATTTCCTATATGTACTGAACTAATATTTTCTACATCTTAGTTTTTTGTGAAAATTTGATACTTTGAAACTCACTTTGGAAAATAAGTTATTAAAAATAAATTTCAGAGAATGAAGTTTATTTTTTATTTTAAAGTTGGAAAACTTCTTTATCCTCCAAAATAAATGCACCAAAATTTAACAATGCATATTCTTTTCTTTCTTAGTACAAAACCTCAGAATAAAATACATAGGTAGATATTGTCTAACAGCTCCCTCACTGCAGACCTCAAGTTAAACCAGGATTTCTAGAAGAAACAGATCTTGTATTAGGTAAAGTAAAACAAAGACTATCATGGCTTAATACAGATGGAAAGTCAGAATTTTTCCTGATTAATTTTCTTAGTTTATCTAACATTACCTTACATATCTAATCTTTATTCACATGTGGGAATTAATTACTCTATAAAGCATTTTAAATTAAGCATTTCTTGAAACCATTTACAAATAATATGAAAAGCTTGATTCTTTTTAGATCTTGAAAAATAGCCATAATGATGTTATGATTTATTATGTCCTTATTAAGAATCAGATACTCTTCATGTTAATTCCATTTCCATGAATTAACTCATCTAATTCTTACTTCAACATGATTTAGAATGATACAATCATTCCCACTTTACTGGTGATGAAGTGGACATTTGAGGTAGTATCATACCCAATAGAACATAGCATATGGACATCAATATTAAAAGGAAGTAGTCTAATTCCATAGATGACCTTGGTTTCTATGAAGGTCAAAAGTGAGAAGTTATATAACAGAAAAATACTCAAATGAACCTCTTAAAAATGTCCTTCTTCTATCCATATTTTCAACAATGGGACTATTGTATAGAATTTCCAAAGCAATTATCTTTGTTCCCAAGAGATACACACACAAAATTTCAATTTTTTTTTTTTGTATTTTAAGACTTTTTAAAAGTATTTTTGGAAAACATTTTTAAAGTAACATTCAAAAAAACATTTCAGACACTTCATTCTAGGGGAAAACAGTTTCAGGCTTAAGGAGGCTAACATTCACTCTCTGTTTGTCTCCCGCTTCCCATTTCTTCTCTTCTTATATTATCTTTGACCATTTGATCTCATTCACCTTTGTCTACACTTACTGCAAAGTTAATTAGGGCATTAATTCTTTTTCTTCTTAGTCTACACATTCACCAAATTCACATTCCTGCCCTAAAATCTGCATCCCCAACTCAGACCTAGTTCCTGGGTATGAATGCGTATACACCCTACATCTGGATTGGCCTTCAAAACCACATAAACTAAAATTCGCCTGAGTAGAGCGTACCATCTCCACCAAATTTCTGTCCTTCCTGTGTTTCCAGTCGCAGTAAATATGTAGCCATATACACAATGTCCCAAACCAGAAACCCTGAAGTCTTCCTTGATTGCCTTCAACATTCACATCATCTTTAGGCCCTTCAGATTCTAACTCCTGAGAAGCACATTCTTTTATATCCCCTCTTGTCAACTCCTGATGTCCTCTGGCAAAGTTTATGTTCTCCTCATGTCAGAGGACACCAATGGTCTCCTTTGACCTTTCTCTCTTTATGTTAAAATATCCATTCAAGTTCTCAGACCTTTGCTTCTCTGCACAAATAGCTCCTATCCACATCTCCAAAAAATCTTTTGTATACCAGAGAACCATGTGGCCCCTCTCTACCCTGTGAGCCAGTTCACTAACTCCTCCCCAGGAACTATCGATTCCTTGAAATTATGCTGAATTATTTCTTCTGTTCACATCTCCATGTCTTTGGACCTGGATTTCCTTCTACCCTCCTTTCTGATTCTGTTTAATGAAATTCTATTCATCTCCAAACAGACTTCATTGTACTTTTGTTTTGTGCCATGTAGTCTTTATCATGATAACTTTATAATTATATCTGCTAGCAGCTTTTGTTCCTACTGAATTTTAAAGTTCCTTAGGTAGTTAATGACATCTAGTAGATAAGCAGTGAATCTTGGTGGTATAGAGTATGGATGGATTAAAGAATATTTCACAATTTAATTTTGCATGTTATGCAATGTTAGGTTCACATAAAATTTGCCTTCAAAAGATCACCTTCTAATGTTTACTATCTCAGTGAATAACTCCTTATTCAGCTGGTTGCCTAAGTTAGGATGCCCAGGGGCAATCTTGACACATCCCTCTCTCATCTCCATATCCATTTCATTACCATTGCCAATCAATGTTAGATTCTTCCAAATCTCAGTTCCACTATCACCACCAGCCTAATCTAAGGTGCATTATTTCTTCCTGGATTGCTGCAATAAGTCTTCTGAATGACTTGTGTGTGTTCTGGACTCTACGTCAATTTTCACATTGTATCCAGAGTTCTTTTCAAATTTTAAGAGCAGCCTCGCATTTTTTCCACTACCACCCTCCTCTTTCCCAACAAATCCACAAAATATAAGTAGCTATGACTTGGATTTGCTCTTAAGAGTAAGGAAATGGACTTAACTTAGTTTTCTGTCATTAGGAGTTGAAATACACAAAATATGATGGGACACGTGAAATATTATACAACAGTCAGAAGCAACAGATTGCATTTACTCCTAATAACATGAATTGACCTTAAGAACATAGTTCTAAATAGAAAAACAAAATTAAAATTAAACTACATTTTAGCAGTTTCATTTACATGAATTTAGATGTATGTATGCAATACAACAACTGACATTAGCAAGGACGTAGTAAAACACAATGACTTCTTAAATTTTCTTTTCTTTTACACACTGCATTTTGATTCATTGTACACAAATGGGGTAAAACTTTTCATTTCTATGGTTGTACACAGGTAAAATCACACCATTAATGTAATCATTCATATGCATAAGGTAATAATGTCTGTCTCAGTATACTGTCTCTCCTTTCCCCACCCCCACAGCCCCATTTTCCTCTACACCATCATTCTTCACATGCCCCCTCCCACACCTTATATATAATCATCCACTTATCAAAGGAAACATCCCGCCTTTGGTTGTTTGAGCTTGGCTTACTTCACTTAGCATGATATTCTCCAACTCCCATCCATTTACCAGCAAATGCCATAATTTCATTCTTCTTTATGGCTGAGAAATATTCCATTGTGCATACATACCACAGTTTCTTCATCCATTCATCAGTTGAAGGGCAACTAGGTTGATTCCACAATCTAGCTATTGAATTGAGCAACTATGATTTCACTGCATCATTATAGTATGCTGATTTTAAGACCTTTGTGTATAAACTGAGGAGTGGGATAGCTGGGTCAAATGGTGGGGCCATTCCAAGTTTTCTGAGGAATCTCCACACTGCATTCCAGAATGGCTGCACCAATCTGCAACTCCACCAGCAATGTATGAGTGTGCCTTTTTCCCCACATCCACACCAACGCTTTTTATTGCTTGTGTTCTTGATAATAGCCATTCTAACTGGAGTTAGATGAAATCCTAGGGTAGTTTTAATTTGCGTTTCTTTAATTACTAGAGATAATAAGCAGTTTTTCAAATATTTGTTGATCACTTGTATATTTTCTTCTGTGAAGTGTCTACTCAGTTCCTTATCCCATTTATTGATTAGGTTCTTTGTATTTTTAGTGCAAAGTTATTCAAGTTCTTTATAAATTTTGGAGATCAGTGCTCTGTCTGAAGTGTGTGTGGAAAGAAATTTTTCCCACTCCATAGGCTCTCTTTTCACATTCTTGATTGTTTCCTTTGCTGAGAAAATTTTTTAGTTTGAACCCATCCAATTCATTGATTCTTGCTTTTATTTCTTGCACTCTGAGGGTCTTGTTAAGGAAGTCTGGTCCTAAGCCATCATGATGAAGATTTGGACCTACTTTTTCTTCTATTAGGTGAAGGGTCTCTAGTCTAACTCCTAGGTCCTTGGTCCATATTGTGTTGAGTAAAGGGGGAGAAATAGGGGTTTAATTTCATTTTACTGCATATGGATTTCCAGTTTTGCCAGTAGCATTTGTTGAACAGCCTATCTTTTCTCCATTGTATGTTTTTGGCACCTTTGCCTAGCATGAGATAACTGTACTTATGTGGGTTTGTCTCTATGTCTTGTATTCTGTACCATTGGTCTACCTTTCTATTTTGGTGCCAATATCATGCTGTTTTTGTTACTATTGCTATATAGTAGAGTTTAAGGTTTGATATTGTGATACCTCCTGCATCACTCTTCCTGCCCAGGATTGCTTTGGCTATTCTGGGTCTTTTGTTCTTCCAGATGAATTTCATGATTACTTTCTCTATTTCTATGAGGGATGTCATTGGCATTTTAATTGGAATTGCATTAAATTTGTATAACACCTTTAGAAGTATGGCCATTTTGATTATATTAATTCTGCCTACCCAAGAACATGGGAGAGCTTTCCATCTTCTAAGGTTTTCCTAAATTTCTTTCTTTAATGTTCTGTAGTTTTCATTGTAGAGGTCTTTCACCTCTTTTGTTAGATTGATTCCCAAGTATTTTATTTTTTTAAGACTATTGTGAATGGAGATGTTTTCCTCATTTCTCTTTCAGATGATTCATCGCTTATGTATATAAATACACTAGATTTAAATGTGTTTGTTTTACATCTTGTTACTTGCCGAATTCATTTATTAGGTCTAAAAGTTTTTCAGTGGAGTTTTTGGATCCTCTAAGTATAGAATCATGTCATCCACAAATAGTGACAGCTTGAGTTCTTCTTTTCCTATTCGTATCCCTTTAATTTCTTTAGTCTGTCTAATTGCTCTGGGTAGTATTTGACGCATGATGTTGAATAAAAGTGGTGACAGAGGGCATTCATGTCTTGTTCTAGTTTTTAAAGGGAATGCTTTCAGTTTTTCTCTATTAAGAATGATGTTGGCCGTGGGCTTAGCATAGATCGCCTTTGCAATGTTGAGATATGTTCCTACTGTCCCTATTTTTTCTGTTCTTTTTCTAGGACTTTGAGATGTAATATTAGGTCATTTAGTTGTTGACTTTTTACTCTTTTCTTGAATGCACTCCATGCAATCAATTTTCCTCTTAGTATACCTTTCATAGTGTCCCACAGATTTTGATATGTTGTATCATCATCTCATTTACTTCTAAGAATTTTTTTAACTCCTCGCTGATGTTTTCTCTTATCCATGCTTCATTCAATAGCATATTATTCAGTCTCTAGGTGTTGGAGTAGTTTCTGTTTTTTATTTTGTCATTGATTTCTAATTTTACTCCATTATGATCTGATAGAATATATGGTAGTATCTCTATTGTTCTGCATTTACTAGGAGCTGCTTTATGGCATAGCATATGGTCTATTTTAGAGAAGGATCCATGAGCTGCTGAGAAGAAAGTGTATTTGCTTACTGATGGATGGAATATTCTATATATGTCTGTTAAATTTAAGTTATTGATTGGGTTATTGAGTTGTATCGTTTCTTTGTTTTTTGTTTTGAAGATCTACCAAGTGGTTCCTGCAGTGTGTCAAAGTCACCCAGAGTTATTGTGTTGTGGTCTATTTGATTCCTGGAATTGAGATGGATTTGTTTGATGTACATGAATGCGCTGTTGTTTGGGGCATAATTATTTATGATCATTATGTCTTCCTGAATTATGTTTCCCTTAAGCAGTATGACATGCCCCTCTTTATCCCTTCTGACTACTGTGGCTTGAAGTCCACTTTATCTGATATAAGGACGGAAACCCCTGCATTTTTACTGAGTTCATGTGCATGGTAGGTTTTTTTCCCCCATCCTTTCACATTTAGTCTGCAACGGCCTTTTCTATGAGATGAGTCTCTTAAAGTCAACACATTGTTGGCTCTTTCTTTTTAATCCAATATTCCAGTCTGTGCCTTTTGATTGATGAGTTTAGGCCATTAACATTCAAGATTATTATTGAGATATGATTTATATTCCCAATCATTTTGGCTTGCTTTTTATTTTTAGCTTGACTTTGTTTCTCCTTTGAGTGGATTTTCTTTAAGGTAGTTCCTCCCTTTGCTGATTTACATTGTTGTTTTTCATTTCCTCCTCATGAAATATTTTGCTGAGAATGTTCTGTAGTGCAGGCTTTCTATGTGTAAATTCTTTTACCTTTTTTTTTTTTTTTGTCATGGAAGGATTTCATTTTATCTCCAAATCTGAAGGTTAGCTTTGCTGGATATAGGATTCTTGGTTGGCAACCATGTTCTTTCAGAGCTTGAAATATGTTGTTCCAGGCCTTTCTAGATTTTAGGGTCCAGGCTGAGAAATCTGCTGATATCAGTATTGGTTTCCCCCTATATGTAATCTGATGCTTTTCTCTCACAGCCTTTCAAATCCTATCTTTATTTTGTATGTAAGGAATTTTCATTGTAATGTGCTTTGGTGTGGATCTGTTGTAATTTTGTGCATTTGGTGTTCCATAATCCTCCTGTAATTGATTTTCCATTTCATTCTTCTGGTTTGGGAAATTTTCTGATATTATTTCATTGAATAGGTTGCTCATTCCTTTGGTTTGTATCTCTGTGCCTTCCTCAATTCTGATAATTCTTAAATTTGGTCTTTTCATGATATTCTATAGTTCTTAGTGGTCCTGTTCATGATTTCTTACCATCTTCTCTGTTTTGGCAACTTTATCTTCAAGAATAAATATTTTGTCTTCATTGTCTGAGGTTCTGTCTTCCATGTGATCCAGTCTGGTGGAAATTCTTTCTGTTGAGTTTTTTATTTGATTTATTATTTCCTTCATCTCAAGGATTTCTGTTTGGTTCTTTTTAAGAATCTCTCTCTTTGTTGAAATGATCTTTTGCTTCCTGCAGTTGCTCTTTCAACTGCTTATTGAAGTGATCTATCATGGCCTGCATTTGCTCTCTTATCTCATCCTCTGCTTCATGAAGCATTTTAATCATGTATATTCTGTACTCTTTTCTGAGATTTCTTCTACCATGCTGTCATTGGATTCCATTAATATAGAATCTTGGTTTATTTGGATCACTTTCTTCCCTTGTTTTTTCATTTGTTCATGTGTCTTCCCCTCTAGCAGTGCAGATCTGGTGTATTGCAGCTTCTCTCCTATAGGCTTATAGTGACCCTGCAGCTATCCAAAAATCTCTTCTTTAAGGGGGGAGATCAATATCAGCAGCATCCAGTACAGACAATATGCAGTCCTAAACCAAATGACTCCTATGAAGATGTTAAGAATATTGTCATAATAAACAGAGAGGATGAGATCAATTATTATCTACAGCATAACAAACAGATTTGCAATCTGCAGTTTCTAATAGATGACAAAGAGGATCGGGAGGCATGCAGGATTTAACTGTTAATGGGATAAGAAAAGAGTATTTAAAAGTTCTAGATCACAGTAAGAGTGAAAGTGTAATAAGAAGTTGGTTTTTAGCATGAAAAAAGGGAGAGAGAGACTCTGAGGAAACAAGTAATCAAAAGGAAAACAATAAGAAAAATAGAGATAAAAACAAAAATTTTCAAAAATTAGAAAAAACATCTACACTATAACAGTCATATACTATTTAAACCTCCCAGTCTTCAGTACCCTGATGCATGAGAAGTACCTGACAATGAATTTCCAGTCTCCAGCTGGAGTCTCAGAATGGGATTTACCCCACCTGAAGATGGCAGCTTCTGCTTCCAGGATAATCTAAGATGGTGCACTGGATTCCAAATGTGTTGGCAAATGGGGAGCTGCAGCACAGGGTGTGGGTGCTGAGTCTGTGTGGGGTGCAATTGGTCAGGCCAGGGCATCCTGCAGTTCCTGGCTGTTGTCCCCAAATGACACGAGCCACATGTAACCAAACCTGCTGGTACTGTGACAGTGGACTTCCAGGCAACAGGTTGCAACTGGTGATCTGCTGGCAGTCTGTGGGCAGTCTGCAGGCTGCCAGTGGATGACTGGCAGGTGGAACTCTGGTGATGGGTGAAGGGTAGGCAAAAGGCAGGTGATGGGCAGGCAAGAGGCAGGCAAATGGGCAAGTGGTGGATGAGAGGTGGCAATCATTGAGCAATCTGCACTCAAAAAGTAGTCAATATGCTGGCAGACCTCCCAAAGGTGATCTTGTGGGTGATCACGGTGGACAAATGGGGTAAACAGTAGGGGATCAATAAGTAGCAAAGACTGCCTCACAGAGAAACAGATTTTCCTCTGCTTGAAACCCGAGTTACAAAGTGATAAGGAATTCAGCCTTCCTCTAGTCTGCCATCTTGTATCTCTTCATAATTTCAAACTTTAATTCAATAAAGCTGGTGGATCCTCATTTGTTTATTGAAGTGGATAAATAATAAATCATAAACTAAAATAATAAATAATGCTTCCATTTCTTTTATCTCCCTTTCCATCTAAGAGTTCTTACCCTCTCTTAAACTTTCCCATCTCAGACCCAAGTCTTGGGTCTTTAAACAGTACAAATATATACATGTATGTGTGTGTGTGTGTGTGTGTGTGTGTGTATGTGTGTGTTGCTGATGATCAAATCTGTGCCTGTATGTGTTAGGCAAGTGCTCTCCCACTGAGCCACATTTTTAGCTCCTGAGTCTTATGTTATCTATAGATCATTGATTAAAAGTTTATATGACTGGCACTTAAAGTTGAACAAAGTTCTAAAAAAAGTAGATAATAAAAGTTTAAGATAAATTTGGAGTCTGGTGTGTTGCACACTTGCAATACCAGCCTCTCTGGAGGTTAAGACAGAAGTTTGCAAGTTCAAAGTTAGCCTCAACTTAGTGAGACCATGTCTCAAAATAAAAATTAAAAAGGTCTGGGAATGTGGCTCAGTGGTTAAGTAACCTGAGGTTCAATCCCCTGTACCAAAAAGAAAGCAAAGAATGATAAAGTTAATACAAAAATTTGAAGTATTATATTAAAGGGAGGGGGGTAAAAGAAAATACAACATAATGATGCACAGATAATAAAAAATATGAAAGAAGAGGTAAAATGGAAGAAATTTGTATTCTGAATACTCATCTTAGATGAAGATAAAATGTCATATCATGAAGGAAGCAGAATATTTTCTGTCCAAAGCATAAAAATGTGGGGGTTCCAATTCAGAATTTATCATCAAGTAGGTAAAATGAATTCAAATGTCTCATTAGTTCATATAGATATAGATAGATGATGGATGGATAGACTGATAGCAGGTGCTTAGAAAGCATATAATTAAAACGAAAATGGAATAAAAATAGTGTTTTAACATTTTACTAAGATATCTTTCTGAAATCACAACCAAGCTTCTGAAATACTGTATTTAAAATGCAATTTTCTCTCAAGAGCTTAACTGACCTGCTTTGAATTCTAAATATTCTTGCTTTGACCATGTACAAGTCTATGAATGAGATATTTTTCCTGATAATTCTTGCTTCTTCAAAGTTATACTAATTTCACTAAAACAGTGTATCACCAATTACAAGTAACTTAAAGGTTTTTGACTTATACTTCCATTTCCCTTCTCATCTGTGTAATGTAATTCTATTGTAAGGGGTAAATTAGGTTCAAACTCATTTACACATAATGCCATTTACATGATTTTCTGACAAATTCTTATTCAGAGTATTGTTTTTGTAAATCAAATGACAAAATATTTTAAGTTGGTTATGCTTTTTGCATGATTTATGGCACCCAGGTACAAGATAGGTTCTAAACAAATAAGTGCTAATTATTTGATATTTATCTCCTTGAGAGGGACTGCAATGGAACCTACCAAAAGGGTTTGTCAATAAACAAGGTAAAAACTTGAATCCCTATCTAAAAAGTGTAAAAATGAGTAGATTCTCTTCTCAAAGAGTTATTTTGAAAGTGAAAGAAAAATTTTCATATTGCAAGTTTGTAGTGCCTGATTAACTCTCATCTAATTTACAATTTGTGTTAATTAGCTTTCTGTGACTATAACAAATACCTGTATT
>JAJEJO010053752.1:0-15339 GCA_020662805.1 Glaucomys volans
AGGGTACACTCATACATTGCTGGTGGGAGTGCAAGTTGGTGCAGCCACTCTGGAAAGCAGTGTGGAGATTCCTTAGAAAACTTGGAATGGATCCACCATTTGACCCTGCTATCCCACTCCTTGGCCTATACCCAAAGGACTTAAAATCAGATTGCTACAGTGATGCAGCCACATGAATGTTCATAGCTGCTCAATTCACAATAGCTAGATTATGGAATCAACCTAGATGTCCTTCAGTAGATGAATGGATAAAGAAACTGTGGTATATATACACAATGGAATATTACTCAGCCATAAAGAAGAATAAAATTCTGGCATTTGTAGGTAAATGGATGATGTTGGAAACTGTTATGCTAAGTGAGATCAGCCAATCCCAAAAATCCAAAAGCCGAATGGTCTCTCTGATAAATGAATGATGATGCATAATGCGGGGGGGAAAGGTGGCAAGAATGGAGGAAAGATAGCTAGCATAGAGGGAAGGGAGGGATGGGGGCGGGTGGGGGGTAAAATTAATAACAGAATGTGTGACAGATACCATTGCCCTGTGTACATGCATGAACACACAGATGGTGTGACTCTACTCTGTGTACAACCAGTGAAACAATAGCTGTACTCCATTCGTGTTCAATGAATCAATAAGTAAATAAAAAAAAATCCCAATGACGGACCTCATAGAAATAGAGCAAGCAATCATGAACTTCATTTGGAGGAATAAGAGACCCAGAATAGCTAAAGCAATTCTTGGCAAGAAGAGCGAAGCAGAGGGTATAACAATACCAGACCTTCAACTATATTACAGAGCACTAGTAACAAAAAGAGCATGGTATTGGTACCAAAATAGACAGGTAGATCAATGGTACAGAATAGATGACACAGAGACGAACCCACATAAATACAGGTATCTCATACTTGACAAAGGAGCCAAAAACATACAATGGAGAAAAGATAGCCTCTTCAACAAATGGTGCTGGGAAAACTGGAAATCCATATGCAGCAAAACGAAAATAAACCCATATCTCTCACCCTGTACAAAACTCAATTCAAAGTGGATCAAGGACCTAGGAATTAGACCAGAGACCCTGCACCTAATAGAAGAGAAAATAGGTCCAAATCTTCATCATGTTGGCCTAGGACCATATTTCCTTAATATGACTCCCAAAGTGCAAGAAATAAAAGCAGGAATCAATGATTGGCATAGAGTCAAACTAAAAAGCTTCTTCTCAGCAAAGGAAACAATCAGCAATGTGGAGAGAGAGCCTTCAGAGTGGGAGAAAATCTTTGCCACATACACTTCAGAGACAGCACTAATCTCCAGAATCTACAAAGTACTCAAAAATCTTTACACCAAGAATACTAATAACCCAATTAATAAATGGGCCAACAAATGAACAGACACTTTACAGAAGAAGATCTACAAGCAATCAACAGATTTATGAAAAAATGTTCAACATCCCTCGTTATAAGAGAAATGCAAATCAAAACCACCTTAAGATTTCATCTTACCCCAATTAGAATGTCTTTTATTAAGAATACAGGCAACAACAGGTGTTGGTGAGGATGTGGGGAAAAGGGTACACTCATACATTGCTGGTGGGATTGCAAGTTTGTGCAGCCACTCTGGAAAGCATTGTAGAGATTCCTTAGAAAACTTGGAATGGATCCACCACTTGACCCTGCTATCCCACTCCTTGGCCTATACCCAAAGGACTTAAAATCAGATTACTACAGTGATGCAGCCACATCAATGTTCATAGCTGCTCAATTCACAATAGCTAGATTGTGGAACCAACCTAGAAGCCCTTCAACAGATGAATGGATAAAGAAACTGTGGTATATATACCCAATAGAATATTACTCCATACAGCCATAAAGAAGAATAAAATTATGGCATTTGTGGGTAAATGGATGATGTTGGAGATTGTCATGCTAAGTGAGATTAGCCAATCCCAAAAATCCAAAGGCCGAATGATCTCTCTGATATGTGAATGATGATGCATAATGTGGGGTGGAAGGGAGGCAAGAATGGAGGAAGGATAGATTGCATAGAGGGAAGGGAAGGGTGGGATCAGGGTGGGGAGCATAAGAATAATAACAGAGTGTGACAGACATCATTTCCCTGTGTGCATGTATGAATGCACAGATGGTGTGACTCTACTTTGTGTACAACCAAAGAAACAACAGCTGTACTCCATTTGTGTACGATGAATCAAAATAAATAAATTTTTTAAAAAAGAAATAAGTCAATGAGTACAAAACACATTAAAACATGACAGACCAATTTTACTAAATAGAATGTTAACTGAAAGAAGGTTGACAAAACGGTAATACTGTATAGCTTCCTTTGCACAACAATTTAAACAAAGATAGAGATAGCTGTGATAATGGAAATCAAGTTAGTGCTTGCCTTTTGGGAGGGAGGGTAAAAACAAAGAAAGAAGGAGAATTCTTGGGTTTTGATAGGGTTTCAATTTTTAATCTAGGATGTTCTTATAAAGTGTATACACTTTGTTAAAATTCACTGTGATATATCCATGCATGTACATATGAAAGATTGTTCAGATTCATTCTACTATCATTCCCCTATCCTATCCTGCTATCTTCCCATTGGACTACTCTACTAATCTTTCCTCTTCTGATGGAATACCCCAACACCCCAACCATTTACCATTAGCTTCCACATATCAGAGAAGAATTCAAACTTTGACTTTTTGGGACCAGCTGGGGACTGAATTACAGAAGAATATTTTCCATGCTTTTGTGATTATATCCAAGTATAGTCTAATGTTATATATAACTTTTTAAAACCAGTATGAAGTACAAACACAATAAGAAGATAATAAAAAAATATTTCATAGAGTGCACACTGAGTTGTAAACTTATCATTTGTGACTTTCTGATGGAATGTTCTACTTTGAAATTAAGGCAATTTTTGAAAAAGTTTATGTTTTATAAATACCCATTATCATTAATTTCTTAAATAAATAATAACCAGAAAATGTAAGTGTCTTCATTTACTCAAAAGAACATGAAGACTAATATATCAATTTAGTTCGTACATGAATTCTTTCACTGAAAATTAATTCAGAAAACGTTTATTTAGAAAGTCCAATAACTTGGAGATACAATTGAGGGTGTTTTCGTGATTAAAACGGTATTGATAGGGACTGAGAATGTAGCTCACTGACAGAGCGCTTGACAAGCGTGTGTGGGGCACTCGGTTGGATCCTTAGAGCTGAATAAAAATAAACAAAAATAAAGGCATATTGTATAAAAAAGATATTGAAAAAAGGTTTTGAATTTGGAATGCAATGGCAAATATTATATGCAATAGTAATTAAGGACGCCTGGTGGCGCTGCAGGCTAAGCGTGTGAATAATTGGCTCTGGATGCCCTGAACGCCATTGAGCAGGGAATCAGAACTCTGAAAGCTTCCCCAAAGAAGGAGGCATTTCAGATGACCTCCAGGAGATAGATCTTCAGAGAAGGCGTCTTTCTAAGTGCGTGTCAGGCAGAAATATTTAACTCAGGATTATTAAAGCAAATCACCTCAGTGGATTGCATACCGAGTTCAAGATACTGCACCCTCTGGACGGATTAGAACAATGGAGATTGCGCTAGCAAAACCTCTGCAGAAAAGGCAAGTTATTTTTCTTGTTATGCTACTGTTTTTGTGGGAGGCTGACTCTGAGGCAATTAGGTATTCTGTGCCAGAAGACACAGAAAGTGGCTACACTGTGGCCAATCTGGCAAAAGATTTGGGGCTCAAGGTCGGGGAGCTGCCCACGCGGGGCGCGCAAATATATCACAAAGGCAGCAAACAGCTCTTGCAGCTCGATGTAAAGACCGGCAATTTACTTCTACTGGAAAAACTAGACCGGGAGGTGCTGTGTGGGGCAATAGAACCCTGTGTATTGCATTTCCAACTGTTACTAGAAAACCCGGTGCAGTTCTTTCAAGTTGATGTGCAGCTCACAGATGTAAATGACCATCCTCCAGAGTTCTTAGACAAAGAAATGTTCCT
Source organism: Glaucomys volans (assembly GCA_020662805.1). Classification (NCBI taxonomy): domain Eukaryota; kingdom Metazoa; phylum Chordata; class Mammalia; order Rodentia; family Sciuridae; genus Glaucomys; species Glaucomys volans. Next base: position 4,022 of record JAJEJO010053752.1, read on the forward strand.
TAGAATCCCAGAGAATGCCCAGGCAGGGACCGTGTTTCCTTTGAAACCAGCTCAGGACATTGACATAGGTAGTAACAGTGTTCAGAACTACACAATCAGTCCCAACTCCAATTTTCGTGTTGTTACTCACAATCGCGGAGATGGCAGAAAATACCCAGAACTGGTGCTGAGTAAAGCTCTGGACAGGGAGGAACAGCCTGAGCTCAGTTTAACCCTCACAGCGCTGGATGGTGGGGTGCCGCCCAGGTCTGGGACCGTCACAGTACGCATTGAAGTGGTAGATATCAATGATAATGCCCCTGAATTTTTACAGTCGCTGTATGAGGTACAGGTTCCTGAGAACAGTCCCATAAACTCATTAGTTCTCATTGTCTCTGCTCGAGATTTAGACGCAGGAACGCATGGGAGTGTAGCCTATTCTTTACTCGAAGTTGATGAAGTTTCTCAACCATTTGTAATACTTGAAAAAACAGGTGAAATTCGTCTGAAAAGGAAATTGGATTTTGAAGTAACTCAACATTATAACCTAGAAATTGCAGCCACAGATGGTGGAGGTCTTGTAGGGAAATGCACTGGGGCCATAGAAGTGATGGATGTGAATGACAATGCTCCTGAACTGACCATGTCCAAGCTCAGCAGCTCTATCCCAGAAAACTCCCCTGAGACTGTAGTCGCCATTTTCAGCGTTTCTGATCCAGACTCTGGGGACAATGGTAGGATGGTTTGCTCCATACAAAACGATCTCCCCTTCCTCTTGAAGCCCACATTTAAGAACTTTTACACCTTAGTGACAGAGAGCCCGCTGGACAGAGAGAGCAGAGCCCAATATAACATCACCATCACAGTCACCGACTTGGGGACACCCAGCTTGAAAACCGAGCACAGCATAACCGTCCTTGTCTCAGACGTCAATGACAACGCCCCTGCCTTCTCCCAAACGTCCTACACGCTGTTGGTGCGCGAGAACAACAGCCCCGCCCTGCACATAGGCAGCGTCAGCGCCACAGACAGAGACTCAGGCACCAATGCCCAGCTGACCTACTCGCTGCTGCAGCCCCAGGACCCGCAGCTGCCCCTCGCCTCGCTAGTCTCCATCAACGCCGACAACGGGCAGCTGTTCGCACTCAGGGCACTGGACTTCGAGGCCCTGCAGGCCTTCGAGTTCCGCGTGGGCGCCACAGATAGAGGCTCGCCCGCGCTCAGCAGCCAGGCGCTGGTGCGCGTGGTGGTGCTGGACGACAACGACAACTCGCCCTTCGTGCTCTACCCGCTGCAGAACGCCTCTGCGCCCTGCACCGAGCTGGTGCCCAGGGCGGCCGAGCCGGGCTACCTGGTCACCAAGGTGGTGGTGGTGGACGGAGACTCGGGCCAGAACGCCTGGCTGTCCTACCAGCTGCTCAAGGCCACGGAGCCAGGGCTGTTTGGTGTATGGGCGCACAATGGCGAGGTGCGCACCGCCAGGCTGTTGAGCGAGCGCGACGCGGCCAGGCACAGGCTGGTGGTGCTGGTCAAGGACAATGGCGAGCCGCCGCTGTCTGCCAGCGTCACGCTGCACGTGCTGCTGGTGGATGGCTTCTCTCAGCCCTACCTGCCGCTGCCGGAAGCTGCGCCTGAGCGCGCGCAGGCCGACTCGCTGACAGTCTACTTGGTCATCGCCTTGGCCTCGGTGTCGTCGCTCTTCCTCTTTTCTGTGCTGGTGTTTGTGGCGGTGAGACTGTGCAGGAGGAGCAGGGCTGTGCCGCTGGGTGTGTGCTCTGTGCCTGAGGGCCACTTTCCTGGCCACCTGGTGGATGTCAGTGGCACCGGGACCCTGTCCCAGAGCTACCAGTATGAGGTGTGTCTGGCGGGAGACACTGGGTCTGGTGATTTCAAATTCCTGAAGCCTATTGTCCCCAACTTCCCTCTTTAGGGAACTGGGGGGAAATTGAGGGAAGTCCCACCCTTTGTAATAGCTTCTTATTCTGTGAAATATGGTATTATTGTACTAAACCCTCCGGTGAGTTCAAATTTCTGACGCAAAAATTCCCTTACCTGTTGGTTCAGGACACGAAGAGAAGTTAATGAAAATTCCAACTGCAGAAATAGCTTTGTATTCAGCTAACCATTGTATTTTGTTCTAATTTTGGCAAACTTCCCATTGCAATTTATTTCTCTTTAGTAAATCTAGTGCTATTAAAATATTCTTAACCACTAGTCCAAACCTATGCATATTTCTGATAGCTCTAAATTTGTTCCTTTTATTGGAATTATTCTTAACATTTTTAGTCATGTGTATATAGTTTGTTCATTGCTGATCTTCTCTTAATGGTTAGTTTTCTCATAACTGTAAATTAAGCAGGTAGATGAAAACTTATTTAATTATCATAATGAATTTCATGAACCATTTTAAGGTTTGTACAAAATCTTGAATTTCCTTGTATTTGTGGCACCCATCTTTAACATCTGTCTTTCAATACCAGAGTCTTGGCCTTGAACTAAATTTATGGTTGGCTATATTTACTACCTGGTTAAGCCCACTGAGTAGCCATGAGCATAAAACCTAGTGTACTTGGTTTTCTCATATTTCATGTCAACTTTTCACTGAATTAAATATTTATACCTAAAAGTGTGGCCCTTTCCTGTTGTTAGCACCACATATACAAGACAAAAATAGTTTATTTGGTTACTACTTACCTAAAACATTGTCATCATTCCATAAATACTGGGATTTAACATTTTAAAATAAATCTCACTTAAGATAAACTAAAGGGAGACTATCATATAATTTCCATTCCCTTTACTAAATACAACTGTTAAATCACTGCTTCACAAAATCATATTCAAAGAATTATGCCCTAAATCTCTCCAAAGAATTCAGGACTCTTGATGGCATCATATATCTCCTTATCCTTTTGCTTCATAAATAGATAACCGAGTATAATTTACTGTATTTCCTTTTATCTTCCTGCAGTTTCTCTCCCCTTTTCAAAAATCAGGAAATTTCTTCTGCATATTGGCTATACTGTTTATTCTTTTTGACTGATCACACATTTTGCAATTTGTAAATGTGAACAGTCTTTATCAACAACATAATGACTTCTTTTTGATGTTTTATTATCTTCTGTTTTATCCTTTAATGTTAATGTTATTTAAATTTAATTTTTCAATGACAACGAAGTAGCATTTGTGTGAACCAAGTGTTATTTTGTCCTTGAGTAGATTAAACAGTAATGAATTCATCTGAATTATAAATCTATGTTGTATTTAATAAGCCTAGTGAGTTGATTTTTTTATTTCAACTGGTTAAATTTATATGGATATAAGTCAACTTTATTGAACTTCTGGCAGAATATGAGTAGTTAAAAAGCTCATTTTGTAATGTAACATTTGTTTTTCCATCTCAAATATCATTTTACTGGAGATTAAGTACTTGTACTTTTCCCTGGATTACTAATCACTTTGAGGATATAAAGAAAGGAAAATTACTGACATGTAAGTCAGTTTTGAAACTAAGTTTTAATCATCATTTAATTGAAAAGTTGAATTGAGAAAGAGAAAAAAGTGAGAATAGAATTAACCACAACCATATATATAAGATGTAAACATGGTAGTTAACATTAATGGTAGCTCTATTAATTATCAGCAACTTAAATGAATACCTTTTATGTGTGACAGATAATAAATCTTGTCGAAGTTTTCACCAATATCTTTCAATATCATGAAAATTCAAGTTCACTTCTCATAATTCTAATTTGTGTAATCTCACAAAGCAGACTGAACTGGACAAATGATCATCCAGAACCCACCTCATTCCTGTGTGCATTCATAAAGTTTGGATCATTCCTTTCCAGCTAGGGAATACAAACAAAGCACAGAAAAGATCAACATTTTGAAATTCAGTCACTAGGACTTAGTAGTGAAAATGATTCATATCATATTCACAAGATGCATGCCATATGAAAACGCACCAATTTTACTGTTACAGAACCAAGATAGAAAATGGAGGGTAATATCTTGATAATGACACCCATTTCAATATGCTTTTTCTCAAATGCTATAGCAGATGCATCTTTTATAATTCCTTTTCTGTTATCTTTAGGCTGTTGTCCTTATTGAGTTTAATATGTGCTATTTGAGGGGCAGAAATTCTACTGAAATCAGTGTGGGCCATACTACTTTAAGATCCCTTCTTATGATAAAAAGTTACAAAATATATTTTTTAAAGTATGAGATTAAAACATGCATGTATTTACTGGGATTCTGCTTCCAGGTTAGATGCAATATCTGGAAGCATAAAACAACCATCAAAATCGGCCATAAATAAAAAATCATCTCTTTGTAGCAACAGAAAACAGATGATATAAGACCAGAATGGGCTAAGATTTTTGAGAAGGAATATTCCTGGGGATGAGAACTAAATCCTCTAGTCAGTTTCTCCCCAAAGAAATTCAGTAAATCTGAAAAGAAAACAACAGTTTTTTGTTAGGAGCAGCATAACTTCAGTAGCCTTTGGGAGACTGGAGGATTCAAGCTCAGGACCAGGTTCCCCCTCAGGACACTTGTCAAACTCAGAGCAGCTCAGGGAACACTAAAAACTTAATTGGACAATTCTTGAAAAGCAGAGTAAATTTTTTCTTGTATAAACAAAGATTAGAGTTTGGTATTTCCATAGGAAGGGACTATAGAGGTTATACTAAATTCTCAACTGACAATTCTGTAGGGCTTGATGTTTATCAGGACTTCAAAGAATCCTGATTGAGCCCAGGGCCTGTTTTAAGACAATTTGTTTAGATAGGGCTCTGTGAAGCTACCAGAAGAAAAAGTGAGCTCTTCCTTGAGGAAGATAGCATCATCTTGACCCTGAACTGCTTTTACATAAATATCCAATATTCAGTAAAAAAAAAATTAGTAGGAGTAGATGTATGCACATGTGCACATAGATACACATATCACACAACTGGATGGAACAGATAAAATAGAGCAAAAACATAACCCCCAAATGCAGGGATGATCCAGATATTAAAATTAATTGACAAACTAAGTATGGCTAATGTGCTAAAATAAGGACAATAGAGAAAATAGACATAAAGAGAATTTCACCCAACAATTAAAATTTAAAATTGGAAATTAATTCTATAACTAAAAAAATATAATACCTGATATAAAACTGAATGATTTTATCTCATAGGCATAAAGGATTACAGTATCAGTGCATGCAGTTAGGTCAATATAAAATATAGAAATACAAATAGAAAAATAATGAAAAATATAGAAAAGAACATTAGTGACATATGTAATACAATGAAAAACTCAAACATACATATTGTAATCCTATGATTAGAGGGAGTAAGAGTGGGTAATAAGCAATATTTAAACAGATTATGACAAGATTGATAAAAGTGGTTCCCCTTCAAGATACTCAGTGAAACCTCATTAGAATAAATACAAACAAAGCACATCTGGGTATATTGTAGGAAAGTTGCTCAAGACAAAGTAATAAAAATTAAACCAAACACATAAAATTATCTATTACTTTTAAAGAAGCACAAGTAAAATAGAGATTTTTTAACATAAATCAATGAAACCAACAGACAAAGACTTAATGTTTTAAGAATGTCAATGAAAAAAAAGAATGTCAATGAAAAGTATTACCTGACTAGAATTCTATTATTAGAAAATATAGCCATTGAACAGGATATTCTAATACGGTTTTTTTTTTCAAACAAAATCTGAAGAGAATTCATCAGTCATATCTACACTAAAAGAAATACTTTTAGTGTAAATCACTTAGGCAAAGGGGAAAGAGTTCTAAAGGGATCATAGAATTTCAGGAAGAAATAAAAGAGACAGGAATGGTAAATGCAAATGAGTATTGATATCTAAAGTTGATTATACTAGGCAATCAGGTAGTTTCTTAGTGTATTTAAAATATGATATTTAAAATATGACATTTAAATTCACAATAGCAAAAACATCAAGGTACAGGTATAGAGTTAGAGATTTTTAAGGTTCCAAGCATTATCTCATGAAAGTAGTAATAATTCGTGGTTAGATTCTTATAGTTGTATCATGTAACAAAGAATAACCAAAAATAAGTAAAGATAAATAAAAAATAAACAAGTATTTCAGTAATCTCAAAGAAGAACAAAACCTTAGAAGCAAATGGAAAAATAATTAGAGTTCATTGCAATTTAAAGATATTAGATATTACATTAATTTAATTAGAATCACTCATTGTTAAACAATCAAAATTTTCAGACTACACTTAAGAAAAAAATATATGCTATCAAATAATGTGCGTGAGACAGAAAGAGAGAAAACAAATATTGAAAGTTAAAAATGGGATAATGTGTTTAGTACACTAGCCAAAATAAATTTAATGTAGCTATATTCACATAAAACAAAGGAAACCTTAAGAATAGATTCATTGCTAGTGATAAAGACAGCTGTTTCATAAAAATAAAAAGGCCAAGAAATATACCAGAAATATATGTGGTGCAGGACTGAATATTTCTGTATAGACTAATAATAAAATATAAAAAGGTAAGATGGCAGAATACAAATACAAAATAGATAAACCACAACTATTTTGGGAGACTTCATATAACTGACAATTCCTAACAGAATAGCCAGACAAAACACACACACACACACACTGAACACTGAAGTGCTAAACATCACATACATCATATTCAAATACACTGACATATTACACTAAAACACACAGTATTCTTATGTGCACATAAAATATAAAATTGTCTATATTCTAGATCATAAAACAAGTCTCATTTTTTAAAAATTTTTTTAGTTGTTGATGGACCTTTATTTTACTTATTTTTTATGTGGTGCTGAAAATTGAACCCGGTGCCTCACATGCTAGGCAAGCGCTCCACCACTGAGCCACAACCCCAGCCCAGCAAGCATCATTTTTAATAAAAGGAATTGAAATGACTGAGCATGCATTTTGTCTGGAGCAGAATGAGGCAGAAATTAAAATTTGACAAGAAATCCTCAAATGCTTCAAAATTAAATAACAGGACCCATGAGTCAAAGAAATCCCAACAGAAATTTCCAAATAGTTTGAACTGTGTAAAAAAAAATTATCAAGAACTGACATATCAAAACACTACTTGGAAAAATAAAGCCTTAAATGCACATATTAGAAAAGAAAGATTAAAAATCAATGATGGAAGTTTTGATCTCAAGAAGCTAGAAAAAGAACAGCAATTCAAATGTACTTTGAATTCAATGAAGGTAATTACACATAACAAAATACACAAGCATAAAGGAATAAAATAGATGACAAAGATTTAACAGAGCAAATTGGCAAAGTTGAAAGTGGGTTCTTCATAATTATTAGTAAAATTAAAACGTTTTAGATCAATCAAGGAAGTCAAGGAAAATACCAATTGCCATTATTAGGATTAAAAAAAGAAACATCACTATCAATCCTGCAGACATTTTTTTAAAAATAAAAGTAGATTTTGTGCACAATTTTCTGCCAACATGGTGTATCTCTGTACCCTATGATCATTTTCTCTGTGACTCTGTGTTTTTTAACATAGTCAATTGTTTTAAAAATGGAAGCCTTACTTTCAAATAATAAAACCCATGACAAAGTTATATAAACTAAGGCAGTGTGGTATTACAGGATAAACAGAAAAATTGAATATTTGAGGAGCTCTGAAATCACCTCATTTATGAGAATGAGGCTTCTGAAGTAATGGAGAATGGATTATCTTTGCCATAGATGGTATAAAGGCATGTGGATATCATTTGATTCTAACCTGATTCATTTGAAAACATAAGTTTAGATTGATTACAGCTTTGGATGGGAAAACTGTAGTAATTAATATTTCAAAATATTTCATATAAGACCTTTGTGTATGCAAAGATTTAAAAGAACACAAAAATGCTAACCAAAAGTGGAAAGTATTTATAAATCAAATCAAAGAAGTTTTATTGATTCAAGACACCATAATAGAAATTAAAATACAAAACATAGAGTGGGAGAAGATATTTGTACTATGTGAAAAGGACCTATACCCTCAATATAAAAAGTACTTCTACAGACCAAAAAAGCAAACATGCTAATACCCCAATGAGCAAATGACAAAAGACTTGAACTAGTACTTCAAAAGAATGTGTCCTAATGGTAAATAGACATGTAAAAATGCAAATAATTTTGTTAATCACCAGGGAAATTTAAATTAGAATTATAAAATGATATCAGTAGTCAATAGTGTGGTTAGAACTGAAATGACAATATCAAATGTTGACAAGGATATGGAGCAACTGGAACTCTCCTACTTTATTGGTACTGGGAAAAACTACTTTTGAAAAATGTTTCACAGTATTTGCTAAAACTAAATACACGTGAACCTTTTAATGTATAACAATGCAACTAATATGAATATATTCAGAATAAATACATTATACATGGTCACCAAAAGACAAGTACAAGAATATTCATAACAATGCTACAGGGAAAAAGGGCTCAAAACTGGAAAAACACTAATGTTCATGAACTGGTGAATGCATAAACCAATCATGATATATTCATATATAAAACTATTATAAAGCAATGACAAATCAGAATGACATACCACCCATTAATTTTATAAACATGGTGAATGAAAAAAGACAGACATAAGAGAAAAAAATGCTCTATAACTCCAAATGTATGAAAGTACAAAAAGTAAAAAAAAAAAAAAAACCTATGTCAATAGAATTCAGGATAGTGCTTTAGTTTGTGGGGAAATTTAGTAATCAAACAATGGCAGGAGAGGACTTTCTGAGTTTGGGTAGCACTCTATTTTTAATGTACATCTATAGTAGGAGCGGATCGACCTCCTTTAAATTCAAAGAGTGATACACTTGCATTTGTGCCTTTTTTGGAGTTATTTTAGGCCTCAAAATTAAAACAATTTTTGTAAAATTTTAGAATTTGTGTCCATTACAAATTATCTCTATTAATATAATCAGATTATGAACCAACAAAGAAAGTTTTTTTCTTGTACACAAAAGGTAATTTTTGGAGAAGATCAACATCATTATAGCTATGCTTGTGTGTTTGTTTTGGTGCCAGAGATTGAACATAAGGGCACTCAACCACTGAGCGATATCCGCAGCCTGTTGTGGTTTTTTTTGTTTTGTTTTGTTTTTTTGAGACAGGGTCTCCCTAAATTGACAAGGATGGCTTTGAATAAGCAATGCTCCAGCTTCAGCCTCCCTAGCTGCTGGGATTGGAGGGGTGTGTTAGTTAAACAAGTACTCTTGCACTGAAAATTCACTCAGAAAATGTTTATTTAAAACTTCTACTAACTTGAAGATACAATTGTGCTTTTTTGATTAGAAGGGTATTGAGCACACCAGGTTTAGAATTTGGAATGAAATGGCAAGTAATACATGCAATAGTACATGCGGACACCTGGTGGCGCTGCAGGCTAAGAGTGTGGATAATGAAATCTGCAGATGCCCTGGACGCCATTGAGCTGAGAATCAGAATGCTGAAAGCTTTCCCAAAGAAGGAGGCATTTTAGGTGAGCTCTGAGAGACAGATCTTCAGAGGAGGCATCGTTCTAAGTGCATGTCAGACAGAAATATTTAATTCAAGAGTATTTAACCAAATCATCTCAGTGGCTTGTATACGGAGTTGAAGATACTGAACCTTCTGGACGGATTAGAACAATGGAGATTGCACTAGCAAAACCTCTCCAGAAAAGGCAAGTTATTTTCCTTGCTATGCTATTGTTTTTGTGGGAGGCTGACTCTGAGGCAATTAGGTATTCCGTGCCAGAAGAAACAGAAAGTGCATACTTTGTAGCCAACCTGGCAAAAGATCTAGGGCTCAGGGTCGGGGAGCTGGCCACTCGGGGCGCGCAAATCCATCACAAAGGCAGCAAACAGTTCTTACAGCTCGATGGAGAGACTGGCAATTTGCTTTTACAGGAAAAACTAGACCGGGAGGTGCTGTGTGGGGCAATAGAACCCTGTGTATTGCATTTCCAACTGTTACTAGAAAACCCGGTGCAGTTCTTTCAAGTTGATGTGCAACTCACAGATGTAAATGACCATTCTCCAGAGTTTCTAGACAGGGAAATGCTCCTTAGAATCCCAGAGAGCGCCCAACCAGGGACCGTGTTTCCTCTGAAATCAGCTCAGGACGTCGACATAGGTAGTAACAGTGTTCAGAACTACACAATCAGCCCCAACTCCAATTTTCGTGTTGTTACTCATAATCGTGGAGGTGGCAGAAAATACCCAGAACTGGTGCTGAGTAAAGCTCTGGACAGGGAGGAACAGCCTGAGCTCAGTTTAACCCTCACAGCGCTGGATGGTGGGGTGCCGCCCAGGTCTGGGACCGTCACAGTACGCATTGAAGTGGTAGATATCAATGATAATGCCCCTGAATTTTTACAGGCCCTGTATGAGGTACAGATTCCTGAGAACAGTCCCATAAACTCGTTAGTTCTGGTTGTCTCTGCTCGAGATTTAGATGCAGGAACATATGGGCATGTAGCCTACTCATTATTCGAAGGTGATGAAGTTTCTCAGCCATTTGTAATAGATGAAAGAACAGGAGAAATTCGTTTGCAACGTGCATTAGATTTTGAGGTAACCCAACATTATATCATAGAAATTGGAGCCACAGATGGTGGAGGTCTTTCAGGAGAATGCACAGTAGCCATAGAAGTGTTGGATGTGAATGACAATGTTCCTGAACTGACCATGTCCAAGCTCAGCAGCTCTACTCCAGAAAACTCCCCTGAGACTGTAGTTGCCATTTTCAGTGTTTCTGATCCAGATTCTGGGGACAATGGTAGGATGGTTTGCGCCATACAAGAAGATCTCCCCTTCCTCTTGAAGCCCACATTTAAGAACTTTTACACCTTAGTGACAGAGAGCCCGCTGGACAGGGAGAGAAGAGCCCAGTACAACATCACCATCACAGTCACTGACTTGGGGACACCCAGGCTGAAAACCGAGCACAGCATAACCGTCCTGGTTTCTGACGTCAACGACAATGCCCCTGCCTTCTCCCAAACCTCATACACGCTGTTGGTGCGCGAGAACAACAGCCCCGCCCTGCACATAGGCAGCGTCAGCGCCACAGACAGAGACTCAGGCACCAACGCCCAGCTGACCTACTCCCTGCTGCCGCCCCAGGACCCCCAGCTGCCCCTCACCTCGCTGGTCTCCATCAACGCCGACAACGGGCAGCTGTTCGCACTCAGGGCACTGGACTTCGAGGCCCTGCAGGCCTTCGAGTTCCGCGTGGGCGCCACAGATAGAGGCTCGCCCGCGCTCAGCAGCCAGGCGCTGGTGCGCGTGGTGGT
>JAJEJO010053752.1:15739-32204 GCA_020662805.1 Glaucomys volans
GCCTGAGGGCCACTTTCCTGGCCACCTGGTGGATGTCAGTGGCACCGGGACCCTGTCCCAGAGCTACCAGTATGAAGTGTGTCTCTCTGGAGGTTCAGGAACAAATGAATTCAAATTCCTTAAACCAATATTCTCCAAATTCCGGCCCCAAGGTGCTTGTGAAGAAAGAGTAGAAAGTACTACTTTACGTAATGTCCTTCATTTCCCTTAGAGATCTGATTATGGGACATTTTATCCTAGCTTACCTAGATAACAACTTTTTAGTGTCTCATGGAGAATAATTTCACATTTGGATATAGGTTTCATTTTCCTGTTTTAATGAATTTGTCTAACTTTATCCTAATTTGGAAAATGTCTTTATTGCACTCATTTACATATTCTCATTTCAAACCTATTCATTTTGATGATATCCTTGAGATTTGCTCTTCTTTTGGTATTTGTTTGATGAGTGTTCTTTATAAAACTGAAATGTTAGCTGTGCACAGTGATGCATGCCTGTTATCCCAGCTGCTCCAGAGGCTAAGACAGCTGGAATTAAGTTCAAAACAGCGTCTGCGACTTATTGAGGCCCTAAACAACTTAGTCGGTCCCTCTCTGAAAAAAAAAAAAAAAAGTACACTGGGTTGGGAATCTCACTCAGTGGTTAGACACTGTGTTAAATCTGCAGTGCTGAAACAAAAATTAAGATGTTAATTGTATTATCTGCATTCTATCCATTTTGTTTCATAACAAGTATATTTGACTCTATGTTGAATAATCAAAAATGTTTTACATAATTTTCTTTTTGTTTTCAGAGGAATGTGGATATAAGAAATCAAATATTTTGTAAAACATGATATAACACAACAATTTTCTATCTTCTTTTCCAGCCATGATCCCCCTTGGCAAACATTTTTTAAACAAAGTTTTAATTGAATTGTAGCATGCTGAAGCTCACTGTAGTTTCAAGAAATAAAAACGTGTGAGATCAACAGCATGATCAGGAAGTGAAACATTACTGATACTCCATTTGCGACAAAAAATACTTCTTAAAATCATTACAGCCCATGTATAACAAACATACTTGGACCAATACTATAGATCAGTTGTACCTTTTTTGAATTCATAAAATGTAATTATAGATTATCAACTGTGTTGTGTTCAGTTTCTTTCATTCAACATTGTTTATGAAATTTATCAATAATACTTTAATTTTAATTATTTCATTTTCATTTCCGCATAGTATTCAACTAGATGAGTATTCCACAATTTATTCATTCCATTCATAGGTAGGTTGATGCAAGGTTTGACTATTTTGAATAATACTTCTGTGAACATTCTTTTACGTGTCTTTTAGTTAGATGTTTGTATGCATTTTGTTGCATATATATATCTAGAATTGCTGCTCATTTAATAAGTAGTAAATACACTTTTAATAGAAATTCCAAAATAATTTCCCAAAGTAGTTGTACCAGTTTAAAATAACTGTCAGCAGTATCTAGATGTACAGATTCCTTCACATTCTTGCCCAAACCTGATATTGTCTGATTTTTTCATTTTGCCTCTTTTGGCAAGCACTTTAAAACCTTTTTAAAAGATCTTTCTTATTTATGTATCATTAAGGCATATATTTGTTATGGGCTGAATTGTACTCATCCCAGATTCAAATGTTGAAGCCCTAACCCCTACTACCTTAGAACTGGACTGTATTTAAAGATAGGGCATTTAAAGTGGTTGTTACATTAAAAAGAAATGGTTTATATAAGCTCTAATTCAATATAATTGATGCTTTTATAAGATTAGTTCATAAATAATGGCGGAGATACCCAGGCACAGAGAGATGATCCCATGAAGATACCAGAAGATGCACAGTCATCTACTAGGCAAGGAGAGATAAGCCTCAGACTGAAGCCACCCCTGTCAACACCTTAGACCTCTGCCTCCAGAATTGTGAGGAAATAAATTCCTTTTGTTTTATCCTCCCATTTTGTAGTATTTGCTATAGCAGCTGTAGTAAACTCATACATTTTTAGACAATCTTCTAAAACTATTGCAGAGTAGCTTCCTCACTTACATAACATCAATGGAGCCAGGAATGATGGTATATGTGTATAGTCCAAGCTACTTGGGAGGCTAAGGTAGGAGGAGAGGCTGAAGGAGGTAGATTGCATGTTTGAGGCCAGCCTGGGCAACTAGTGAGATTCTATCTCAAAGTAAAATATAAAAAGGATTGGGGATATAGCTCAGCGGTAGAGCACCCCTGGAATCCCCAGAACCACAAAATAACAAAACAAAACACATTAACTTCGACTATCCATTCTTCACATATAGCTGTGTCACTATTTTTGAGTACTACTCTGGTCCAATTGAAACTTTCATTTACTGTTCTACTAATGGCCATTAAGTTTGTTTTTCTTTATGAATGAAATGAATACCATTTGTATTCTTCCTTTTGTATCTATTTCTTCCTACAGTTTCCAGCCTTTCTCAGTTGAACCTCTACTTTAAAATGCCCAAATTTGATATTTTTACATCTATATGTTTCTTTACATCATCATTACAACCATAGCTAAGAATTCCTTGTCGTATCTACAGATAGGTTTCAGAACCTAAAAATAGGTTAAAATGTACCTGTAAAGATTATATGAATTATAAATTCCCTGCAACCAAAGATCACCAGGAACATTATCAAAACAAAGTGGGATTTACTGATTCATTGGATTGAGAGAGACTGCACACAAAGAAGCCATGAGTCACCATAGTAATAGGATTACTTTCTTATTCCTTATAAAGGAGTTCTAGGATTTGGGTTTGTGATAGGAAATTTGGGGGAGGGTTTAAGGAAGTATGGGTTAGCTCTGGATTGGATGCTTTAAGAAAATGGAAATGATTCTACAATTAGGTATCTTAGTGAATATTATTGAGGATGTGAGGAGAACAGAGGGAAATGAAAGTATAATTGGTAAAGAAGTAGCATTCACACATATTTGCAAGGAAGACTTTGGTCATTGTTTTGATTTGAACAATATTCTTATTTTGGTCTCAACCATGAAGTAATTTTATTTTGATCTTGCTCAATCAGAATCACAAAGGTCTTTTCCAGTGTTGGTATTGGGTGAGATTGTTCATGTTCAGTAGGAGATCTTGACCTACCTGACAGTGTCAGGACAGTTCCTGGTTATTAGTGGCTGATTCTTTCTCAAAATAGTGTTCATTATATATCCATAGTCCTTGGAGTAAGGCTATCATTCCTTCTCCTTGTATCTATAGTTGTGTTTTCTGTGCCATTGAAAACAGTGTTCCTAAAATCAAGATCAAATATATTCACCATTTATACTTTTTCTTTTTGCAGTACTGGGGAGGGAAGCACTCTACCAACTGAGCTAAATCCCCAGCCCTAGATTCACCATTTAAACTGCATGAGTTGCCTTTACCCCATCTTTGCATTTTATCAAAATCTCAGTCACGAATTCAACTTCCTGTATTTTCTACCTGGAGCCTCTTCTCGTTTTCATAGAAACTAGATAGTCTACCAGTTTATTGAATAAAAAAAATAAAACATCACACATATTTAAAAAGCCCTTTACATAAGTAAACTTCTGATCTCCAGATTTGGAGATCAGTCTGAATTGGACAGCCATGAATGCAACACACAGATAAGATTTCCTCATACCACTGCCTTGATATGGATTTGATACCCTTCCTCAAAAAATCCTATAAAAAATTGCTTTAAAGCTCCTCTGAAATTGCAATAGTGCAGCAAAACCACAAGTAGACAATTGCCCGTTGACTTGTTATTTCAAATATAGACTGAAAAGCCAACTGGCAGGTCTGGAGTTTTAGCTCAGTGGTAGAATGCTTGCATCACGTGTGAGGCACTGGGTTTGATCCTCAGCACGACTGACATAAATAAAATAAGGGCATTGTGTCCACTTACAAATAAAAATTTTTAAAAAAATTTTAAAGAAAAGCCAACAGACATTTTTCGTGGGCAATTTTTTAAAACAAATACTAACTTGAAATATCAAATCTACACAGTATTGTCCTTTCACAGAAGGCAAGATACTGCCCACGCATCAAGTCGGAGGCAGTGAAATTGGGCCTCCTTCAGGGTCTGGTTCATGTGGAAATAAGGGCCTTGGCACAGTGAAGACTGCTTGGGATGGGCTGAAGGGTGTTGGAGCTGGATCTGGAGATGACCTGGCTTAAGCTGCTCTCTGGCCCGCTGGCCCTGTCAGAGCCTTCAAAGCTGCTACTGCTGCTGCTGCTCCCACCACTGTCACTGCTCCAAGACTGTGTCCCAGGAATTCTGAAAGACAGGGTTCCTACTACTCCTTTTGGTCTGCAGGGAATATGGTTACCTTTTCACTGTCATTCCTTCTCCTTTCTCTGGGGCGGAGGCACTCGCTTATGGCAGCTGATGCAGGGAACCAAGCGGCACCGCCCCTCCCCGCGGGAAGATGAACAGAGGGGATCATGCTCCAACGGCCGCCACGACCGTCCCCTCGGGACTTGGCTCCTGCTGCCGCCGCATGGATAGACGTTGCGGGCAGTGCGTCCCCTTTGGGGCAGTGAATTGGTCCGACTGATACCACTGCTACCTCCAGCGTCTTCTCGGATACCCGGTGCACCCGCCCCGCCCCCCACCCCGCCATAGAGCCCTCTATCTTTTTGCTTCCATAAGAATTAAAGTCTGAGTCTACAGAACTGCCATCTGGCCTTCATTCTCTCCTAGTTGATTTCATTGTGTGATGGAACCCTCATCCCCTTCTTTTCTTTTTCATTCCCTCCCTTTGCTATAGTCTGTCCTCAAATGGCATCCTAAAAGAGTATGTACAGAAAAACTTACTTTGTCTTTACATGCCTGAAAATGTAGTTTTCCCTCATACTTGATTGATGATCCAGCAAGATAAAGAATTCTTGCTCTGAAATTTAAAATAATTTGTCTATTGATTGTTTTTTCTTTTGGATTTTCTGACTTCTTTATTAATTTTTAAAATATGTTCAAATTAGTTATACATGACAGTAGAATGCATTTACACACTTTGATATATCATACACAAATGGAGTATAATTTCTCATTTTTCTGATTGTGCATGTTGTAAAATCACATTGGTCATGCAGTCATATATGTACAATAAAGTAACAATGTCTGTTTCATTCTACTGTCCTTCCTACCCTTGTACCCCCTCCCCTCCCTTTACTTTCCTCTATCTAAGTAACTCTATTCTTCCCTAGTCCCCCACCCATAATATGAATTAGCATCTGTATATCAGAGAAAACATTTGGCCTTTGGTTTTTGGGATTGGCTTATTTCGCTTAGCATGATGTTCTCCAACGCCATCCATGTTCCAGTAAATGCCATAATTTTATTCTTTAAAACTGAGTAATATTCCATTATATAGGGCTGGGGTTGTGACTCAGTGGTATAGCACTTAACCTAGCATATGAGGCACTGGGTTCAATTCTCAGCATCACATAAATAAATGAATAAAATAAAGATCCATCAACATATAAAAAATTTTAAAATTCCACATTTTCTTTATCCATTCATCTGTTGAAGGGCACCTAGATTGGCTCCATAGTTTAGCCAAGAGTTGAGCTGCTATAAACATTGATCAAGTGGGCATCACTGTAATATGCCGATTTTAAGTCCTTTGGGTATAAACTGAGTGTGATAGCTGGGTCAAATGGTGGTTCCAAGTATTCCATAATAGTTGCATCAATTTGCATTCCCATCAGCAATGCACTAGAACAGTAACCCTGCACCTAAGAGAAGAAAACTTGGGCCCAAATCTTCACCATGTTATCCTAGGATCTGACTTCCTTAGCAAGACCCCTAAAGCACAAGAAGTAAAATTAAGAATCAATAAATGGTATGAAAGATGGTGGAATGAGACAGACATCATTACTCTATTAGTGTGTATGATTACACAAATGTATGACTCTGCATTGTGCACAAAATAGAAATGAAAAGTTGTACCCATTTGTGTACAATGGATCAAAATGCAGTCTGTAAAAATAAAAATAAATAAATAAATAAAAAGAATCAATAAATGGGATGGATTCAAGCTAAAAAACTTTCTCAGCCCAAAAAAACCCCAATTATGCAAAGAGAGAGCCTACAGATTGGGAGAAAATCTTTACTACATGTGCCTCAGATAAAGCATTAATCTCCAGGATACATAAAGAATTCAAAAAACTTAACACCAAAAAAACCAAATAACCCAATTGATAAATGGGCTAAGGAACTGAACAGAGACTTCACAGAAGAAATACAATCAATCAACAAATATATTAAAAAAATTTTCAACATCTTTAGCAATTAGAGAAATGCAAATCAAAACTACTCTAAGAAGCCGGGCGTGGTGGTGCACGCCTGTAATCCAAGCGACTCGGGAGGCTGAGTCAGGAGGATCATGAGTTCAAAGCCAGCCTCAGCAACTTAGCGAGGCCCTAAGCAACTCAGTGAGACCCCGTCTCTAAATAAAATACAAAATAAGACTGGAGATGTGGTTCAGTGGCCGAGTGCCCTGAGTTCAATCCCCAGTTCAAAAAAAAAAAAAAAAAAAACAGAAAAAAACTAAGATTTCATCTCACTCCAGTCAGAATGGCAATTATCAAGAATATAAGCAACAATAAATGTTGACAAGGATGTGAGAGAAAAGGTATACTCTTATATGTATTGATTATTAATCCACATTTTAAAATGTTATCCAGTCTTATTCTTAATACATTTTACCCTCTCTCCTCTCACATATAATATATGAAATATATAAATTATATACATATATATTTCTAAATAAATTTTTAACTTATGTATCCATGTATGTCTTCCCCTTCCCACTCAGATTTTAGAATTTTTCTCTTAGATACCTTAAATTTCATAATGTTCTGATATTTTTCATTCATTTTTCTGGATACTTGATGTACTTATGTAGTCTAACAATTCATATCTTTTCATCTCTGGGATTATTTCACCTCTACCTTACTCCCTTACCAATTGTATCCTTAACTTTATCCTGTTGTTACTTTCTGAGAATTGAGCTTGTCAAATATTGAATATTTATAATTCTGTTCCTTTATGTGTCTTATATTTGTTTCATTTACATCTTTGTCTTTTATTCTGCATTCTAAAACCTCTCTATTTTGGATTATTTCCAATGAATTATTAATTTTAGTGGAATATTTAAATTCGTAAGAACTTCCTTATTATTTGATAGTACCTTTTCCATAGTATCATTTGGGAATTTTCAAGATTCATTTTGTTTCTGGAATTATGTTTCCTACAGTGTCTCCTTTTCTTTTATATCTTCTTCCTTTCTGTCCCATTAAATGTTTCTGATTTCCATATGTCTGGTGAGCCCTGATCATCTGTATAAAGGATAGCAGCTACTCAAATAGTCTCCCCAGTTCTTTTTTACATATAAACAGTTCAGAGAGATTATTGGAGCAGTTGTTGCTTTTTATACATTCTCTACCTTTCTATTACAGGGCAGTCTCTACCCAGGCCTCTGTTCTGAGTAGAAATTCTGACAGGGTGCTCTGTGAGAGGCAGTGCAGGGCCAGGTTTATAATGTCAAATGTGACTTTCTGTCATGAATGGGCAGGGAGATATTTTCAGGAAGTGACTCTTGAAATGCCCAAATGCAAAAGGTTCTAATCTGGAATCCTAAAATCTCCACCAAATGTTTTAGTGTTCTCCAGAAGAACACTAAAACATAGAATCTACAAATAGATTCTTTTAGAAATAATTGAGCCTCAAGATTTTTGAGGGATGGTCTTGAGAGGATAAGATAATTATTAAACATTATTATGTATTATATACAATGAATCATTATATACTTACTATGTATTTGGCTATTTATTATTAAAACATTTACCATGTAATCCTTAAAATAATGGTATAATTGCTATTCTCATTTTAAAATGAACAAACTGGGACACACAGAGGCAAAAACAAGTTGGCCAAGGTCACTGTCTTCATCAATTTGTGTTTCTATAATAAAGTACAATAGACAGAGTAGCTTATAAATAAACACAAATTATTCCTCACAGTTCTGGAATCTGGAAGTCCAAGCTCAGGGTGCCAACATGGTCATGTTCTGGTGAGGGCCCTCTTCAACAGTTACACTGTTGACTTCATATTGTATCCTTGCATGCCAAAACAGGTGTGAAAGCACTCTTTAGGGTCCCTTTTATAAGGGCACTAATTCCATTCCTATGTACTCTATACTTATGACCTTATTATCTCCCAAAGTTACCCTCCCTCCTAATACTGTCACATGTAGAGTTAGGATTTCAACAGCTACTTAGCCTGTAATTAGTACAATGAGAATTCAAATCTAGGCAGACAGACTCCAGAGAAATGGATTTCTTATTTTTTACTTTTTGTTCAAAATCTACGAATAGATTTTGAAATCTATTTAAAATTTTTAAAAGTCTATAAGATGTATATATACAATTTAAAATAAATAATAGAAAAATGATGACCCATGTATCTGGTGATCAGATTCCGATCAAGACCCTAGAAGTCCTTGTTTGCGTCCATCACAGCATCTTTCATCCCTGTGGAAAACATCTCATATGCTGAATTTTCAATTACAAATTCTACATAATTGTAACAGATATCCATAAGTTCTTAAATAATAGGCTGTTCAGTTGCCTGTGCTTGCATTTTATATGAATGGATTCATGTGGTATGGCTATCTGTGGGTTTGCTTTTCTTCAGTCATTGTGGTATTGAATTCATTCATGTTCATGCTGCTTATTCACTTACACTGCTCTGTAGTATCCCATTGTATAAGTACATGTTTACCTTTAGGTTCCTTTAACTGTTGGTTGACTTTCTGGTGCTCTGAATTTTGTTACCATGAACAATAGTGATAGAAGCATTATTGAACATATCGCCTCATGCACTTGAACAACAGTTCCTTTTGGGCATATCCACATTAAAGAAGGGACTATCTGGGTCATGCCAAGAACCAGAACATTATCAAAATGAATGTAATAGACAATTAATAGATACCCCAACACCAAGATGACAGAGATGTTAGAATTATCTGGAGAAGATTTTAAAGTAGACTTCATGAAGTACTTTGACAAGCAATTATGAACATAATTCAACAAGTGATTGTTAAACAAATGAAAAATAGAGTTTCAGCAAAGAAATATACAGTCTTTGTAAAGAAATAGAAAATGCACATAAATGCCAATGAAAATTTTGGCAATAATTGATACAAAAAATCGATAGGCTCAAGAGCAGAATGAAGGAGACAAACAGTGAATCAGTTAACTAGAAGATGGGACAATAGAAATGGTCTAGCCTGAACAACAGAGAGAAAATAGACTGCTAAAAAATGAACAGAGCCTCAGAAGTTCGTGGAACAGCAACATTTGTGTCATTGGATTCTCAAGAGGAAAGGAGTAAGAGCATGACGCTGAAAAGAAATAACAGGGGGCTGGGGTTGAAGTTCAGTATTAGAGCAGTTACCTAGCATCTGGAAGATCCTGATTTTGAAACCAGTACCAAAAAAAGAAAGACAAGAAAAGGAAAGATGTAATGGCTGAAAACGTCCCATATTTGACAAAATGACATAAACTCAGATAATGTAAAAGCCAAACAAATTCCAAACAGGATAAATCTAGAGAAACGATACCAAAAATTTTATAGTCAAGTATTGAAGAGTAAACACTGGGAAATATTTTAAAAAGAGAAATGACACCTTACTAATAGCAACAATAACAATTTGGATGAATGACAGTACATTTCTCATTGGAAACCATGAAGCACAGGAAGCTACACAATATTTCTCAAGTGCTAGAAGAAAGGAACTGTCAAGACAGGATCCTATGTCCATTGACAATGTCCTCCAGGAAAAGAATCTGTTGCCAAAAAGAGTGGCTAAAGGAATTCTTTAAACACAAAAGCAACAGTTTTTTTAAAGGAATCTTAAGGACATTGGAAAAGAAGTAAGAACACAGGAAGCCAACATATATGTAAATAATAGAGATTTTCCTTTAACTCTTGAGTTTTCTAAATTACCTTTGATGGGCAAATCCAAAATTATAACACTCTTTGACATGGTTCTAAATGTATGTAGAGGAAATATCAAGACAATTATGGTATAAATGGAAGAATATAAAGGGGATTAAGTTTCTTATACTACCTGAACTGGTAAAATGATGACGCTAGCATATTACAAGCTATTTACAAATAATATCTTGAGCAACCACCAAAAAAGCCATAGAATACGATACCCCAAAAAGCAAAGTAGATACATCAAGATAGAATTGTGAAGAAATGTTCCGATAATTCACAGAAAGTTAGGGAAAAGAAGAGTATTTGGTGGCAAAGCTTTCACTTTTCATGTATGTGTAAGTTCCTGGGTTCAATCTCCAGCACCACAAACAACACCACCAAAAAAAAAAAAGAAAAAAAGAAAAAAAAAGAAAGAAACAAAGGGAAAAAGAGAAAGAACAAACAAAACAAAACAAAAACACATTTAAGGTCTAACTTATTAACAAGTACATTAAATGTAAATGGTTTAAACTCACCAATTATAACGAAGACATTGGGAGAGTGAGTTTAAGAAATCGCAACTCAATTATATATTGTCTACAAAAAACTCCCATGCAGATTGAAAGTTAAAAATAAAAAAATTATACTAACATTAATAAAAATAAATCAAGAGTGGCTACATTAATGTCAAATAAGTAACATCAGAGACAGAGTGGAATATTATATGAGAAAGGAAGAAACATAGCAATCCTAAATGTGTACATACCAAGCAACAGAGCTACAAAACGTACAAAAAGACTGATAGAACTCAAAGAGAAATAGATGAATCTTCAATTCAAGTTGGAGGCTTCAATGATCCTCTCAACAACTGATAGATGAACTAAAGAGAAAATCAGCAGAGCTACAGAAGAATTCAACAATACCATGAACTGATGGCATCTCAACTCTATTTACAGATCAACCCACCTAACAACATTGTTTTCAAACACTCACAGAACATGTACAATATAGACCACATCCTGGGTCATAAAAAAAATCTCAACCAACTTAAATTAGACAGAGTGGGCTCTCCAGCCATAATGGAAACCAATTAAATATCAAATAAAAGGAAAATCTTCAAATACTTGGAAACTTAAACAAGACACTTATAAATAATCTAAGAACCAAAGAGGATGTCTCAAGTGAAATTTAAATAATGGGGTCCTAATTAGAAAAATATATATGCCATCATTGTGTAGTTATATCAAAATTAATTCTATTGTCATGTATAACTAAAAAGAACCAATTAAAAACAAAATAAAATACCTATAGTAATTTTATAAACAAAATAAATAAAAATATGTGCATTAGACAAGCAAGGTGATACATACCTATAATCCCAGAAACTCAGGGGACTAAGGCAGAAGGATTGCAAGTTTGAAGCCAGTCTCAGTGATTTAGTGAGACCCATCTCCAAATAATAGGGCTGGAGATGTTGCTCAGTAGAAGGGTGCCCCTGGAATTAATTGCCAGTACAACAACAAAAATTGAATGGAATGAAAAATAAAAATACAACACATCAACATTTGGGAGAGGAAAATTTACAGCACACTAAGTGAATACATTTAAAAAGATAGAAAGTCAAAGTCTCAGATCAATTTCCCAACACTTTGCCAGTTACAACTTCCATCTTAAGAATCTAGAAAGAAGATGAGAAAAATAAAATTAAAACACACCAAAGTAAGAAAATAATAAAGACGATAGAAGCCAAGGAAATTAAAAGCAAAAATAGTAGAGAAAATATATGAAACTAAGAAATAGTTCTTTAAAAAAAATCAATAAAATTAACAGACCTCTAGTAATAATGACCAGATTTCAAATATGATTTAGCATCAATATCTTTTATGTTTTCTGATTTTCCTTCTAATATCCTATTAGTTGGGATATTTCTTAAGTGATTGCTTACATATCATCTCTCTCTTTTCCCTGGATTTTTGTGCTTTTCTTTTCATATAACTAAATTACAGAGAGTTGTAAGAAGTCCATTTCATACTTGAAGGTTAGTCTTTACCTTTGACACACTTGAAGAATTTCTGAAAGATGAAAAGGAATTAAAGGAAAACAAATATTTGAAACACAAGATGGAAATCAACTTGATAAGCTATGCAATAATATAAATTAACTAAATGAAATTAAGTGTAGTGTATTTTGCAAGGTTTCATAAAAGAACTATTTCAGGACACTGGTAATAATCCAGCTAAATTAATCTTTAGAACATCTATAGTTTCAATATGGCACACATGAGCACAAATAGCATAGGTCAATGTGATTTTTTAACATGGTCTACCATTCCATGTCATTTAAAGCAAAGATTGAGATCCTACCATTCAGATATTAAAATGAAGCTATAGAATATGATTAAAATGATTCCCAATGAAAGACAGAGATGTTCCATATCTTGAAAGAGGTGTGGATTACATGGATCAAGTTCGTGCCTTTCAATTTATGTAAACATTACCTCCAGAAAAGGACAATACAAAAAGCAAATGTTTGGTGGAGGTAGAGAGTGAAGAGAAAGTTACAGATGAGACAAGACAATGTTGAGAAACTGATGATGTGTTCTATTTGTATATGTTGGAAATTTTCTATAATAAAAATATTTTAAATAATTCCTTGTGAGAACATGTTTTGAAAGCAAAGCCAATTCAAAGTTACTCAAGCAAATAAAATTAAAGCAAAAGAGAGAAAAATCAAAGAAACATTCTCCTGTAGGTTTCCAATGTAATCAATCCACATTCTGTAAAAAGGCAATTTCTTGACATACCCAACTGATATCTTTTTGGAGAATGTTCAGATATTTTCTTCTTTCTCTTTATCATAACTACCAATGTCCTCAAAGACATTTCACTGATATAAATTGAGTTTGACACATACTACTATTGGTGAGTTTCTTTTAAATGAGAAATAATTCAATAAGCTCTATTTGAGGATAACTGATGTGCTGCAATCATAGAGTAAGTAAAGGACTCGGAAAGACAAGGATGCTGGAATCAGATCTTAATCCCCACTCAGAAGGATGCATTTAGAAGTGAGCCATAAATTGCCTTGTTTCAGAGAATAAACTAAATCCATCTAAGATCATTATGATTATTGGTTTTATCTCATCAGTTTCTTTTTGTTCTTCACATCCTCAAGGGATAGCCCATTCTCAGTAACATTTACTGAGTGAAACCTGGAGGCTAGTCACATTGACATTCTCTATCCTTCTGGCTTCATATATCTGATTTACCCATAAAATGAGCTTAGCTTTTCAGACTATTTTATTTAGTTTTATTTATTTTACCTGGAATTGAAGTATTTTGAAAAATACCTTCATTTTTAGTCTTGCATCATCTTGGCTCTTCTGTGAAGTAAATTTTTCTTGACCTCAGAGGATTTCACTCTAAATAAATATGAAATTCACCAGAAATAAATTATGCTTGGCATATATTGTGTTCTTATATTTGTACTTTATCCATGTTTTCAGAACATTTAGAGAAATGTTGCCTTTGGGGTGGTGCATGCCTATAATTCCAGCAGCTAGGGTGATTGAGGCAGGAGGATTGCAAGCTCAAGGCCAGTCCAAGTCACTTAGTGAGATACTAAGCAACTTAGTGATACCATATCCATGGAGGTGGCTCAGAAGTTAAGCACTTCTAGGTTCAATCCCCACTACCAGAGAGAGAGAAGAGAGAGGAGAGGAGAGGAAGGGAGGGGAAGGAAGGGGAGGGGAGGGGAGGGGAGGGGAGAGAGAAACTTTTCAATTTATCTGAGCAGAAATTGGTGGGATAAAAATGATTACATACACAATGTTCTATCATTGAATCCCATGGTTTCACTCACCTTTTCACATCACCTTATTTGACCTATATTTATAGGACCTGGATGAGAAAATATGGTGAACATAGTTCTTGAATGTCTTTTTTTACATTGTGATATATTCTTGGGACAAGGATATTTTTCAGATCTTTGCAACCAATATGAGGAGAATTTGAGAAAAAGTTAGAATAAAATTCACAAGCCTCTTAAAAACTATAACCAATTCTATTAATACAAAATGAAGATTAATACTAAAAAGCTTATGACAAATAGGACTGATTTTTCCTGCTTTCTTTCCTGAATCATTTAATTTGCCTTGATTCTTCTGTCATAAGTAAGTCTTGGTTTCAACTTTCCTCCTAAAAGCCTAATTGTTTTCTTTACTGTGCACACACTACCACATTACAAAGTAAGTCTGTTCATGCCATTTGAGTCACATAATTTAAAAAATTTGTTGTTTTACCATTAGTGTTGCTAACAACCTTCTACATTTTGTATAGTTTGTGATGAGTTTATTGGGACAACTAAATAGTGTACCTCATGGACTTGGCATGTGATTCAGTGGTAGAGTCCTTGTCTAGCATGCACAAAGCCCCAGATTCAATCCCCAGCACTGCCAAAAAAATTTTTAATTTTTAAAAGTCTCTTGTACTCACAAATTTACACTGCTTATCAACGATAAATTGTACTTCTAAAGAATCAAAGTTGATTATAGGAGTTTGTTGCCTGAGAGAGTAATTCTTAAACATTAATATGCATGAGAATCACTTAGGGAGAAAGACTGAAGTGTAGATTCCTCTTAGCACCAGGCAATTTGATTGGAATATCTGGTGGGAGCTAAGGAACTGGATCTAAAAACAAAAATCTTGAAAAATGCACACAAACAAGCTCCCAAGCAATTCTTCATGCATTGCTTCATACATTCCATTTGAGAAAGACTGATTCAACCTAAGCTCAGATTTCAGAAGCAGTGTTAACTTGAAAACACCTCATGAAGTTAATAGCTTGACCGCGTGGTGGCGGTGCAGGCTAAGAGAATGAATAAAACTGCAGATTTGGTGGACTCCCATTTCACTGAGAAATCAGTGAAAATACAGAACACATTTACAGCTAGAGCTGAGATAGATGTGATCAGTAAGGGAGTAGAAGCCGGATAATCTGCAAGAAGGAATTCAAAAATCTATATACAACAAAGGCATTTCAAAGGGTCTATGGTGGATCTGGAATTGGGAGCTGAAAAGAATTTTCCCCTCTGGAATCAGACACAACAATGGAGATGGTGAAAACAAAAGTACAGCCCAAGAAAAGGCAAGTGGCTATCTTCATTACAGTGATGCTTTTGTGGGAGGTGGGTTCAGAATCGCTTCACTATTCTATAATGGAGGAGACAGAAAGTGGCACGTTTGTGGCTAACTTGACAAAGGACCTGGGACTTAGGGAGGCAGAGCTGGCCGATCGGAGAGCCCAGGTTGTTTTCAAAGGAAGCAGGCAATATTTGCAGCTTGACCCACAGACCCATGATTTGCTGCTAAATGAAAAACTGGACCGGGAGGAGCTGTGTGGCTCCACTGAGCCATGTGTACTACCTTTTCAAGTGTTACTGGAAAATCCCTTGCAGTTTTTTCAGGCTACCTTACGAGTCAGAGATATAAATGACCATGCCCCAGAGTTTGCAGCCAGAAAAATGCTCCTGAAAATATCAGAAATTGCTATGCCAGGAAAGATATTTCCTTTGAAAATGGCGCAGGATTTAGACGTTGGCAGCAATGGCCTTCAAAGCTACACCATCAGCTCCAACCCTCACTTCCACATTCTTACTAGCAATAGAAGTGACGGCAGGAAGTTCCCAGAGCTAGTGCTGGACAAAGCTTTGGATCGAGAGGAGCAGTCCCAATTCAGACTAACTCTCACCGCTCTGGATGGTGGGTCTCCACCCCGATGGGGAACTTCAGATATTCAAATCCTGGTTTTGGACATCAATGACAATGTCCCTGAGTTTGCTCAAGAGCTCTATGAGGCACACATCTTTGAGAACAACCCACCTGGCTCATTGGTTACTATCGTCTCAGCTACAGACTTAGATGCAGGATCATTTGGGGAGGTATCTTACACCTTATTTCAAGATGATGACATTAACCACCCCTTCGAAATAAACGCAATAAATGGAGAGATTCGACTGAGAGAGACTTTGGATTTTGAGGAATTTCAGTCTTATCATGTGGATATTGAGGCCACAGATGGTGGGGGCCTAACAGGAAAATGCTCCTTACTCATTCAGGTCCTGGATGTGAATGACAATGCTCCAGAATTGACTATGTCCTCACTTAACAGCCCTATAGCTGAAAACTTGCCAGGAATAATAGTGGCAGTTTTCAGTGTTTCAGATGCAGATTCTGGACGTAACCAAGAAGTTATTTGTTCCATTGATAACAATCTCCCCTTTCTTCTAAGACCTTCAATGGAGAATTTCTATGCCCTGGTAACAGATGGAGCTCTGGACAGAGAAACCCGATCCGAGTACAACATCACCATCACAGTCACCGACTTGGGGACACCCAGCTTGAAAACCGAGCACAGCATAACCATCCTCATCTCAGACGTCAATGATAACGCCCCTGCCTTCTCCCA
>JAJEJO010053754.1:0-36311 GCA_020662805.1 Glaucomys volans
TTCAAATATGAACTTTAGAAATTATTTTTTATACCTGAATTTATATTTTGGGCCCATGTTCTTTTGATAATGGAAATGTAATTTAGCCAGTTCAGGTGTTCTCCAGTTAACAGGAGTTCTCATCTCTTTGGCATTGCAAGGAGGACAGGGTTAGTGTCAAAGCATGGGATGCGGTATCTGGACTCAGTTCTTGCATCTCCTGCTGAGTCCTGGTTCCCAATGGCCCATCTGTGTCTATGCCCACCAGCACCTGGAAGATTCCCAAAGTTCATCTGCTTTCCTATGATAAGGTCCATAGAAAACCTTTTCTCTTCCATTTGCACCTTGGGGCCTCTGGGACTGCTGGCTTCTCAGCACCTCTGTGCCTGTCTTGATGCCCCCCTATGCCCCTGGGTCTGGAGAACCTCACAAGAGCTGTCCCAGGTGCCCTTTTAGTGACTCCATGATGGCATTTCTGCCTTGCCCCTGTGGCATCTCCTCAGTTAAGGGGAGGGAGATGCCTGGGTCCTGCCACTTCCCCAAGGGACTACCTAGAAAATAAGGCACAAGTTACTCCTGTCTGCAGAAGCCCAGGCTTGTCCTGAATGTTCTATTCCACCAACATACTCAAATGGGATGAGCTATAGACTCAGAGCCCCAGGCTCTGGCTCTCTCTGCCACATATTAATGGTTGATTCCCTTTTGCCTTTCCTCTGTCCAGCCAAGATAATCATCTCTTCTGGGGTAGGAAACTGGATCCACAGTATTTTCCTAAAATCTGCTATATGTGCCATATTTTTGTTTTTTGCTGAGTGCTTTGCATGTATTATCTCAATTCTTACAAGAAGAAGTTTATAATACAGATGGAAGTTCAGAGCATTAACCAACTTGCCCACCATTACATAGCCTGCAGGCATGGTGCTGGGATTTGAATGCTTTTGCTCAGAATTCATTTTGTTCTTACCCACTACTCAAATGCCCCTGGAATCTTCATAACCTTTACAGATTTTAGGAATAGAAGATCTATTTTACACTTGCTCTGTAGAATGGGTTCAAATAGAAGCTAAAGATAACATTTAGACTTAAGAAAACATCTTTGGCTGGGCGTGGTGGCTCACATCTATAATCATAGCTGCTGAGGAGGTCAAGGCCAGAGAATTGCAAGTTCAAAGCCAGCCTCAGCAACTTAGTAAGGCCCTGTCTCAAAACAAAAAATAAAGAGGGCTGGGGATGTGGCTCAATGGTAGAGCACTTCTGGATTCAATCTCTGGTACTGAAAACAAAAACAACAAAATCAACACACACACACACACACACACACACACACACACACACAATCTTTATTACTACCCTTGAAGGTAAAGAACAGAAACGATCTTTTATGGAACTTGGGACTATCACTAAATCTTTGATCCAGATGATCTTTAAGAAGAGTGTAATCTAACTTAGAGGTTTTATCAGTTTCTTGCCATGAAGCAGAGGTTGAAGCAAGTGGGCTCTGGGTCCTTCCAGCTGAGTCTGTGGATGCTGAGTGGCCAAGAGATAACAATCAAATGACAGCCTTGAACTGTATAGGTACACACAGAGGAGGTTTCTTTTTCTTTCTTTCTTTCTTTCTTTCTTTCTTTCTTTCTTTCTTTCTTTCTTTCTTTCTTTTTTTGTGGCTTCCCTCCTCAAATGTGTATATGTTTTTATGCCTGCAAGTGATTATATAAGCAACATGTAGTACAAAATAAAATACTTGAAATACATAGTATCTTGATACATGGGGTTTATTATGAAGAATGTAGGAAAAGGAAGAGAGGGTGAAGCCAAGCAAAGGAGAAAGGAAAAAATGGTACTAAAAATTCCCAGTGAAGCATGCAATGATCAGATTAATGTAGTTAAGTCATAATTTAAATAGAAAACAATTAAGAAGACAAACTTTGACAATAAAAGCATGAAAAGAGAAAAAACAAGAACAAAAGAAAACAAACACAAATAGCAATAAAAAGAAAGGTTCGCATTAACATGGGTATGTACTTTGCAGTTTCGGAGAAAAAGGGTTTCGATGAAGAAAGAAATTCGAAACCTACTCAGGTTAGCTGTGTTGGGTGACAACAAGCACCTTGCTTGCTGTGTGTACCTCATATTCACTGATGCGGCCACCACATTGTTTTGTGGTTTGGTCTATGTGGTTTATAGTTCTGAGAGTATGTTGGTAATAATGAATGAATGAACAAATGAACAGACGGAAGTCCCCACCAGAGAAAGGCTCACTGAAGCTAGTATGACTATCCTACTAATTTTCCTTTCTAAGAATTTAGCAGTTTCATATGGCCAGTGGCTCTGGAGTTTTTGAGAATCGGATACTGACGCCATCAAGAAAATACAATATGGGTAATTATCACTACAAAGTAACACATTTTATTCTTTTAGTGGGCAGGTTGTCGAAGTTGCTTTGCCACGGGGTTGATTTTTCCATGTGTTAGTCAGCTTTTCATTGATGTGGTCAAAACACCTGACAAGAACAATTTAGAGGAGGAGAAATTTTTCTTGGTTCATGGATCCTGAAGTTTAGTCCATGGTTGGTTGAGTCCATTGCTCTGGGCCCAAGGAAGGGCGTGGTGGAGGAAGGTTGCTCCACTCAAGGTAACCAGGAAGTGACTTTGGGGCTGGGAGAATGGAAGGAGACACAAGGAAGATGCAACCTTTCAGGGCATGCCCCCAGTGACCCACCTCCTCTAGTCACACCTCACCCGCCTCCAGTTACCACCCAGTCTCCAAGTTGAATGGACTGAGGAGGTTACAGCTCTCACAACCCAACCTCACCTCCAAACATTCCTGAATTAACACAGGAGCTTCTGGGGGACACCTCATATCCAAACTATAACACATGGACTTAAGAAAGTCAAGCATGTCACACTGTGAAACATGGTCAACTTGAATAGGTAAGATTTAGGTGTAAGTCTAGGGCCTGCTACTGAGTCGTTGCATTATTTTTTGGAGAAGTTATTTGATTTCTCTGAACCTTGGTTTGTTTCTTTGTAAGAAAGGGGATGGGAATAACTATCCCAGAGTATTATTGTGAAGAGTAAACTAGATAATGCATGGGTAAAACATGCCTGCCCCATACGAAGTGTGAAATGGACACTGGCATTCATTGTGATTATCAATATTATCTTCATATGAAATAACATCTTATCATCCAGTGTGGGCTGGGAGGGTGCATCTCAGGCCCTCAGGAACTCAGGAGGGAGGAGCAGATTTGACTAAGTAACAGTGTTGCCCTTCCAGGATGGGAAGATCATGTGATCCTGGGATTCTGGGCCTGGCCAGAAGTGCTCCTGGAGGGCATTAATCATTTAATTGCTCTCATGTATGTCAATGTGTGCCCACAGCTCCAGTGTGGAGACTGGACACTCACTCTGCTGTATGTGTATTACGCAATGCATACCTGGAGGGACCCTTTGGTGTATGAAAGAAGTGCCATTTAAGTTCTATGTGCAGGATCGGTCTCTAGGTGGCAGCAAAAACTCAGGCATGGCACAACCTGCCCACAGGCTGGACAAGTGTTACCAGCCTGTTGGCTTTGGGTGGCTCAACAGGAGAGACCCGGAAGCTCTAAGCAGCCATGATTTTATTGGATTCAACATACCATGTAAGGTCATCTTATCTATTCTTTGGTGTGATTGAATATATCTGATAGTCATTAGTACTAACTTCAAAAATCATGTATTCTTTTTCTATATATTAAAAAAAAAAACCCAGGATGTTGGCAGTCAGTCAATATTAGTCTCAGTTAATGAGAGACAGCCTCCAGATGATGGCTGTGACAGTCATCATTAATGTTATTTATGCTGGAACAAATTCGTCCTTTTTGACTGGGTCGGTAAGGAAGCAGTGCGTACCCTTGCCTTTGGGGAAGGAACGTGGGGCATCACATTGTTCCTCGCCACTTATGCACCCACCATGGCTCACCTCTAAACAATATCAAAGTTATTGCTTTTGAATTTCATTATACTTAATATTATTTGATTTATATATTTTTAATTTATCTTTGCCTATCCCTTAAATTCCAAATTTTCTATGAAGATATGTAAGAGGGTCTTCTGTAGATGGCATGGAGTCTGACATTTCTCTTAACCCAATCGAAGAGTCCTTGTCATCTGATCCTGGAGTTCAGCCTATTCACACTTCTCACAGTATCTGATAGATTTGATTTTTGATCTTTCTCCTTTTTATTTTGCTATTTATTATATCTATTGTTGTCTGTGGTTTTCTTGTTTTAAAATTTCTTTCATCTTAAACAGGGCACTCATTTTAAAGTTCTCCTTGCCCCTCTGTCCTCTCAAACAATACAAATTTCAGTATTATATATATGTATTGTTTTGTGGGGGGTGCCAGAGATTGAACTCAAAGGTGCTTAACTGCTGAGTCACATCCCTAGCCCTTTTTATTTTTTATTTTTACACAGGGTCTTGTAAGTTGCATAAGCCCTTGCTAAGTGCTGAGGCTGGCTTTGAACTCCTGATCCTCCTGCCTCAGCCTCCTGAGCCACTGAGATTACAGGCATGAGCCACCATGACTGGCCTTTCTATATTTTAAGTTGCACTTAAAGCTGGAATCCTCTATGAATACACTGAAATCCAACAGTCACTGTGACTCCCTAAGTCCTCAACAGCATCACCCCTACCACCTTCACCAGCTGAGTCACTTAGAAAGCTTTGGTCTTCCCATCTATTCTCCTATTCCTAACCTCTAAATTTTGTTGATAAAATTAATAATTCACTATCCTGGATAGCTTTTATAACTTTTTGAAAAAAATCTTATAAATAGGGAAATAAAACAGTATAAAGAATATTCTAGTACTCTAAGATTTACCAGTGATTAACATTTTACTCCATTTGATCTAGTCATTTGCTTTCTCTTGCACACGTGCGTGCACACACACACACATAATTGTTTTCTGAGTCATTTGGGAGTAAACTGTAATGTGGCCCTTACCCTAAATGCTTCAGTGTGTACTTCCAAAGAAGTGTGTACTTCCAAAGAAGTGGTCTTATCTTACATTTCTACAGCACGGTGATCTATTTTATAAATTTCTACTGATGTAATAACTTACTGTGGTTCCCATTCATGTTTTGTCAGACGACCTAATAATGTCTATCACAGCACTAGCCACCCCTCTCTGTGCAGGATCCAGTGCTGGGGTCAGCATCCTAGTAATCCTCATTAGCTGTCATGTCTCTGGATGTCCTTCAATCTGTGGAGGACAGTCCCCCCCTGGTACTTTAAAAACAGAACGAGTTTCTTCTGTGTTTTTCTGATTACCCCATTGTGATTAGATTCAGATTATGCATTCCCCAGCTCATCCTCATTAAGGAACTCATGTCTTCCTCAGGATACCCCATCTGTGGGCATGCAATATCTGCCTGTCCTTCATTGGTGATGTGACATTTGAGCACCTATGTGATTTCTCTACTCTACGATCATGGTTTTATTTTTCTCCCTTGCAACGAGTTAGCAGTCTGCAGTGATTTGCCTTGTGCTGTGCAACTCTCTGTGTAGTATTTAGTTTCTAGATATGTGCAGTTTTTTAAAGTTATTCATCTGTTATAAGATTTGTTAATTAGCCGGGCGTAGTGGCGCACGCCTGTAATCCAAGCGACTTGGGAAGCTGAGTCAGGAGGATCAAGAGTTCAAAAGCCAGCCTCAGCAACTTAGCGAGGCCCTAAGCAACTCAGTGAGACCCTGTCTCTAAATAAAATACAAAATAGGGCTGGGGATGTGGCTCAGTGGCTGAGTGTCCCTGAGTTCAATCCCTGGTTCCAAAAAAAAAAAAAAGATTTGTTAATTAAATTCTTATGTGATCAGAAAGCAAATTTGGTATGGCTTGAATCCTTTTAATTTATTATGATTTGGTTTATTGCCCAGCATAGACATTAGGGTTTATTTTGGTCAATGTTCCAAAGTGCCCCTGATAGAATTTGTATCCTGCTGCTGTTGAGTGGCATGTCCTGCGAATGTCAACTGCATGAAGGTGATGTGCAGTGTGCTCAAGTTTTCTATATTGACTTTTACATTGACTGATTATCTGGCTACCTGTTTTTAAATTATTGAGAGAGGAGTATTGGAATGTCCCACTAATCTTGGGTTTTTCTTTCTAGTTCTTGCAGGTTTTACCTCTTATATTTAGAAGCTCTGTTAGGCGCATATATATTCAGAATGGTTGATAGGTTAAAAATAAAAGGATAGAAAAAGATACATCATGTGAATACTAATTAAAGCCAAAATGATTTTATTTCTATCAGATAAGATAGATATCAGAACAATGAAAATTATCAGGCATAAAAAGAAAGGTTAGCATCAATTTCATTTTGATTAAATTTTTTACAGAGAATATATAACTGGGCATTTTTAAAATCAAATTTCAATTTCTGTTGTTTTATTTGTGTATTAGATCATATTCTAGGGATGCTATAACAAAATACCATAAACTAGGTGGCTTATGAATAACAATTTTTTTTCCTTGCAAAGTCCAAGATCAAAGTGCCAGCAAGATTCAGTGTGTCTGGCTTACATGGTAGGAGGGACAAGGCAGCTCCCACAGACACTAATCCCATTCAGGGGGCTGCACTTGCGTGACTGAATCACCTTCTAATGGCCCCACCTCCTAGAATCATCTCATCAGTGACAGGGTACAACCTATGAATCAGGGGGAGATGCAAACATTCAACCCACAGCAGATCACTGCAACTGAATGTATTATTTATATGGTTGAGTTTAGGTCTACAATTTCATGGTTCGTTTTCTGCTTTCTCCTCTGAAAGAAGAGAAAAAACCCAGGCAGGGGTACGAGTTGATAATTCCTCCGCTATACATGTCCCCTGTAATTGAACAGTTATGTAAATGCACAGCAGATGGTGGAAGCTGGTTTTCTCACTGTTGGAGTGGGCGGTTACAGATAAGCAAGGGAAGATGCTAGAATGATGCATATGGTAATGGATTGGAGTTTGAGACATAACATCAGTATGGACTAATTTTAGTTTCATTTAGATACAGATGGTTATTGGTGGAAATATTTATAGCTATGTGTATGCACATAGATAGTATGCACATATATGTTTTATTGCTCTATCAGCTGAGAGGGCCTAGAAGCTATAATAAGTGAACACACTTAGCATCCAGATCTTGACTTCTAATACCATTCTCTGGTAGGAACAGGGCTCCTTGAGAGAGGGCTCATTTTAGGGCTGGAGTTGGAAGTATACTAGCTGGGCCTAGAGCATCTTGCTGTGCCAGAAAGTAAGGAAGCCCTCAAACACCTCAACATCAACACAGATGGAAATGTGTCAAAAGATCACAGAAGACAGACAAAAGAGCTCCCAAGGTCAGGGTGGAACAATTCGAGCAACATAAACTTCAAAAAGTAGTATTGAGTTATGACAAAAGTATAAAGCAAATATCCATGAGTTTATGTTGATGTAAATAAGTGCTCAATAAACAAATAAACAAATTAGAATGACTTGGGTAGATACTCTGCCCTCAGTGAGGTGGAGCATAAATCCATTTTTTGATGTTTGCTGACAGCTTTAAACCTCACCTTGCCTTGTCCCTCTGCCCCACATCTGGGCAAGTTTAGAAGAAAATCACCTTGTTTGGTGGCCGCAGGATATTTGAACCTCAACCTGGCCCAGAGTCATCATAAATACTGTGCTTTTCAAAGTCCCCAGATAATGACTTTGTCATGTCCAGGGTTTTTAGTTGTAATTTGTGGAAATGATAGGGTATTGTGAGTGTCCTTCATCTCATCAGGAACTAGAACCTTCCTTCCTGCTTGTTATGGTTTGGATGTGAGGTGTCTCCCAAAAGCTCACATGTGAGACAATGCAGGAAGGTTCAGAGGAGAAATGATTGGGTTGTAAGAGTCTTAACCCAATCAGCGAATTAATCCCCTGATAGGAATTAACTGAGTCATAACAAAAGTGGTAGAGTGTGGCTGGAGGAGGTGGGAATTGGGGCATGGCTATGGGGTATATATTTTGTATCTGGAGAGTGGAGTCACTCTCTGCTTCCTGATGATGTGAGCTGCTTCCCTCTGCCACACTCTTCCACCATGAGGTTCTGCTTCACCTTGAGCTCCAAGAAATGGAACTGGCCTTCTATGGACAAAGACCTCTGAAACCATGAGCCCTCAAATAAACTCTTCCTCCTCTCCAGTTGTGCTGGTCGGGTCATTTAATCACAGCAGCAAAAAAAAAAAAGCTGACTAAAATACTGCTCTTACTGATTTTATGTTTGAATATGTTAACATGCTTTCAAAAGAAATAATTACAGGAAAACTCCAGGAACTATAGTACATTTAGAAGACAGGTGGGCACACCAGTGATTCCAGGGCCTCAGGAGGCTGAGGCTGGAGGATCTCATGTTCAAGGCCAGCTGGGGTAATATAGCGACTCTGTCTCAAAATAAAAAATAAAAAAGGTCTGGGGATGTGGCTCAGTGGTAGAGTGCCCTAGGTTCAACTCCCAATAACACACACACACACACACACACACACACACACACACTATGCTTACAGAAGTGCTTTCTCCTCCCTGGTCCCTTCTCCATTCCCCACTCCATCTGCCCTTTGTGAAATATATGCTCTTTCATCATTTTTTGTGGGGGTAGTGTTGGGATGGAACCCAGGTCCTTGAACTCGAACATGCTAAGCAAGTGCTCTACTACTGAACTTCATCCCCAGCTGTACAACCTCCCCATCCCCACAGTTATCACCTATTTCAAGTCATCTTAAGGTTTCTCTTGTAATTGTTTTTTTGGTGTGTGTGTTTGTTTCAAAAGCATTTATTAGCACTTAGAATTTACAGTTCTCTCAGCTAGGACTCCAACAGGGTACAGATGGAACACTCAAATTTGGATAACCTGTCAGATTTGGTGGCCCATATAATCCCAGTAACTTGGGAGACTGAGGTGGGAGGATCAGAAGTTTGAGGCCAACCTCAGCAACTTAGCTAGGCCGTAAGCAACTTAGGGAGACCCTGTCTCAAAATGAAAAATAGAAAGGGCTGGGGATGTGGCTCAGTGACTAAGCACAACCTGGTTCAATCCCTGTTTAAAAAAAAAAAAAAAAAAAAGATCATCCAAGGAGGGTTTCTTTTCAAAGAGACTATCAACAACAGTGTGATAGGCAGGTGAGTTACAAAGAGGAGTGCAGAAGTCCAGGTGAGTTACACAGAGCACGCCTCACCTCCACCAGATGGATGGAAGAGGGGGCCTGGTGGCCACCCTGCTGTGGGAGGGAGAAGAGTGCAGAGTAGTCTGCTTGGAAAGACGGGCCCTTCCTCAGAGGGACAGCCAGCCCAGAGGACCTTGCCAGGTGTGTGCCACTCTGACCTCACTCTCTTCCCTTCCTCAAGTCTCCTGCTAGCTGAACCCAAATGGTAGCCAGAGGGTGAGGGAGTCCACAAAAGAGACTATGCTTGATCCTTGATCAGCCTCCCAGAGCGGAGAGGACAGAAGGGGACATTGACACCCATTTGCAGCATCTACTTGAATTATATATTTTATAAGAATATATATTTCCTTCACAATTCTTTGTATGTATTCTTTTTTCTTTGGTGGTGGTGGGGTACTGGGGATTGAAGCCAGGGGCACTCCACCACTGAGTCACATCCCCGCCCTACTTTGTATATTCTTTAGAGACAGGGTCTCACTGAGTTGCTTAGGGCCTCACCTTTGCTGAGGCTGGCTTTGAACTCACGATCCTCCTGCCTCAGCTTCCCCAGCCACTGGGATTACAGGTGTGCACCACTTTGCCCAGCTTTTTTACTTTTTTTCCTCTGGAATAGTCTATGATTCCTTAGTAATGGTACAACCAATGGTGATGAACCTCTGAATTCTTGAATGTCTAAAAATATCCTTCTTTTCCCTCACATTTGAGTATTAGGGGCCCATACAGGATTCCCAAGTCAAAATTCTATCAAAAATCTGCAAATGAGAAGTTTGGTGCTAGCTTGGATTCTATTCAATTTCTTTTCTCTGTCCAAAATGTTATATTTTACCCATCCTTGGTATTCAAAAATTTTCATGATACACGGCCAGGTGTGTGGCATTTATCATTAATTTTGCCTGGGAATGGGTGGACAGCTTTCTAACAGATAGTAAGTCTTCATCTCAGGGATGTTTTCTTTATATTCGTGTTAACATTCATTTTCCCTCGTCAAATGCTTTTTCTCGATCTGGAACTCTGACAGTTCACATGATAAATTCTGGGCTAGGGCCTCTATTCCTGTCTTTTCACTCAGGTTTTCTATTTCCCTGTATTTTATTTGGTGTTCATAGCTATTTCATCCATTTCTTTTCAAATTTCAGTTCGTTTCTCAGCAGTGACCCCTGTTTTTCTCTATTCTCTATTGAATTTCTAAATGCAGAAGTCATGTTTTGCATTCCTGAGTGTCCTTTCACTCCATTGGCATCTCCTAAGAGCTCTTCTGATGTTTTGATTAACGTTCTCTCCTGTCCTGCCGAGGGCTTCTGCTTCAGTAGAAACCACCAGTCCCTTTGGCCAGGCTGCCTGTCGTTCCTCAGTGACTGCCTGTTCATGGCAGTGAGGTCCCCAGAAGTCAGGCTCCAAAGTGGTGAACTGGTAGAAAGTGGTCACTGAGGTGGCAAGCCAGCTTTATGGTGGATGAGGGGAGGTTTTAGTGTTTTGAGGATGGGAAGAGAGAAAGGTTGGGGGGTGGGAGCTCAGAGGAGAGAAGAAAAAGTTCTTTCTTCCAATGATGAAGCTTGGGAACAATTCACTCCTCAGCTCAGGTTCTTTGGTTTTCCAAAAGACCACGTAGAGCAACAATGCAGAGCACCAAAACGAGATCCAATAGGGTTTCTTGATTGGGCTTCCTGGGACAGTCTCAGCATCTGCAGTCTGCACCCTACAGCCTCCATACTGGAGAGGCAATGCATCCGCTAGCCTTGCACTCTGCTGTCTGTGGGACATGCCAGCGAGTTTCTGCATCTGCCCCAACCTCTGGAGAATCCAGTCTTCAGATGTACTCAAGAACCCTGAAAGACTTGAGATGCTCAGAAAGGGATCCACACACCAATAGCCTCAGCCTTACTTGGGAGTTTGTTAGAAATACAAAATATGAAATCTCATCCCAGATCTATTGAAGAGGAATGTACACAAAAATAAGATATGTGATAATAGGCAAATTAAAACCTAAAAAAGCAAGCCCTGGCCACTGCCCTCTGCCATGGACTCCTATGGGTATATCCTTCTTTTCTTGATTTTTTGGTGGTATAGCAAGGAGGTATGTCTTAGTCTATTTTGGGTTGCTATAACAAAATGCTTGATACTGGGTAATGTATAAAGAAAAGATGTTGACTCAGAAATTTCAATGGTTGGTAGGTACAATAAGTATGGCAGTGGTGTTCTGGCAAACACCTCTGGCTGCATCATAACATATCACAAAAGCATAAAGGTAACCAGTGTTGTGCAGAGGGGTGAAACGTGGAGTGACTGTAGTTTTTAATACCAATAGGCTAATGAAAGCTGGCATTCCTTCTGGACCATTGTAATCCAGTCATGAATGGGGGTGTCCCCCTGGCCCAGTCATCTTCCACTGGGTCCCACCTCTCCAAGGTTCCCCCACCTCAACACTGCACACCTGGACCAAGCCTCAAGCACATGCAACTTTGTGGGCAGGGGGGCGGGCACCCACATCCAAACCGTAGCGGGGTGGGAATATGGCGGGACTGCAAATGTAGGCTTAACCTGACAGTTTCTCAGAATCTCTTCCATAGAGGTTTTCAAGGGTGTTATTAGATGTTTGTAATAACATGGTTTGGGATTTATAGAATGCTAAAGTTTAAACACATCTGAAAGAGGACCAACTCCCACGGTTTGGTTTTATATATGAAGCTGGATAGGCTAAGAACCATAATAAAAACCATCCAGCCAATAAGCAGCACAGCAAAGAATAGAACTCAGCTCTCTCCAGTTCTGGGCCATTCCTTTCTTTTCCTGTTTCACTTCCCTGATGTGACAGGGCAGTGATTTTTGTTGTTATTTCATCAACAAATGTGCACTGATCTTCCAATAGCAGGATGACCCTAAACGGGGACTACATTGAAATGACAACGATAACAAAATGCAAAACAAACAAACAAAGCAAATGTAAGAAAATAGAAAAAAAAGAGAACCTGGTAAACGAAGTATCAAGTCACACATTCAAAACAAGACAGCTCTTTCTCTTAGTCATGATCTTGCAGTATTCGATAAAGAGAAGCAGAAAAAAGAAATTGCTGTGTAGAGGAAGATCTATCTTTAACTGGGTGAAAGAGAATCTGAAATGGCTGTGGCTCTGTCTGCTGAAGAGAAATAGTGACCCTGAGCACAGAAATTGGGCAAAACAGATGAGAAGGGCATTTGAGAGGCATGGAAGGTCAGACCTGGGTGAGTCCAAAAGGACGGGGGCAGATGTGAGAGAGGAAGAGGTAGCATTGGTGGAATTATAAGACCTAGTGGACACCAGACTGCACAAACTATGCCAGGGTTAGTGCAGGACAAAAATCACTAGCTACTGCTTTTTCTTGTTAGAAATTTATTATGGAAGTAAAACCTACTGCAGGAACACTGTCCCCAAATACTGGGGCACAGCTCTGGAGTCTTTATCTGTACCACTTTTGGCCCCTATTTATGATAATTCTATACTGGCAGGACCTAATATTTATGCCCCACCCAAGTATCCCAAATTCACAATACCTAATTATAAAGTAATTGTATTATAAGGTGGGGTCTTGGAAGGGGGGTAGGTCATGGACAACCCTTGTGAATGAGAATGGTCGCCCAGTTTATAAAGAGACCCAGAGAGCTGTCTCACCCCTTCTGTCACATAAGGACACAGGGACGAGGTGCCATCCGTGAGGCAGGAAGGAAGTGAACCTTCACTAGCTCCTGAACTTCTGGAGCCTTGATCTTGGACTTTGCGGTCTCAGAACTATGAGAAATAAAGTTCTGTTCTTCACAAGCACCCTAGTTTATAATATTTGGGTATAATGCCCCAAATGGACCAAGATGTGTGATAAAATTTGCCACTATTGTTTTCTATTAAATTTTTAATTTGTTCTTTTTAGTTATCCATGACAGTAGAATGTATTTTGACAAATTATACATATATGGAGAATAGCTTCCCATTCTTGTGACTGTACATGATGTGGAGTTACACTGGTCACATATTCATATATGAACATAAAATGTTATGGCTGATTCATTCTACTGTTTTTCCTCTTCCCATCCCTCCTCCCTTCCCTTCATTTCCCTTTGTCTAATCCAATGATCTTCTATTTTTTCCTCCACCCCTTATCTTGTATTAGGATCCACATATTAGAGAGAACATTTGGCCTTTGGTATTTTGGGATTGGCTTATTTCACTTAGCAAGATAATCTCCAGTTCCATCAATTTACTGGCAAATGCAATAATTTCATTCTTTATGGCTGAGTAGCATTCCATTGTGTATATGAACCTCATTTTCCTTATCCATTCATCTGTTGAAGGGCACTTAGTTTGGTTCCATAGCTTAGCTATTATAAATTGAGCTGCTATAAACATTGATGTGGCTGTGTCACTATAGTATGCTGATTTTAAGTCCTTTGGGTACATACTCATGAGTAGAATAACTGGGTCAAATGGTGGTTCCATTTCAAGTTTTCTGAGGAATTGCCATACTGCTTTCCAGAGTGGCTGCACCAATCTGCAGCCAACAATAAATATTGGCCACTACTGTTTTAATTTAAAGAATAATGATGCTATAAATGAAATGCCAATGAGGTACTATTTTTTTTCCTGCTCTGTAACTTCAAGACCTTTGATTCAGAAGCTCAGGTTGGGTCTCCAGGTTATGCTCTTTGGAGAAGTGTAGGAAAAGAAGTAAACAGTGAAAATACAGCGAAAGAAGTTAAAAAGAGTGAGCTCATTTTTACCAGTGATAACATTTTAATAACTTGTTAGAAATGGACAGGGCAACATTTTACATTGAAATAATAAATGACATAACTTCAAGTGGGAAGTGAAAATCACATGAACTATGGACTGCATATCCCAAGTACATGTGGTCAAAGTCATTGGCAAGGAAGCATGTTGTCACTAAAATGGGAGCAAACAGCAGTTTTCAGACTGTCTCGTGCCATAGCAGATTATGTCAGACACCCGCTAATTATCTAACTCAAAAGGACACATGCAAGGGAGGCTCAGGGAAGATGATTCTCTGGTATTTATTAAAACAGATGGGTTCTTCCAAAGTGACTCAGTTTGCCACATTGCTAAATAAATGGCTGGGAAAATTCACACAGATTTGATTTATAAATGATCCTTTTCCCTTCAAATTGTTGCTGAAGTTTCATCTCTTTCATGAAACCTTTTCAGACTACTATTTCCTGACACATCATCTTTCAACATTTATTCCCTTCGGTTGTGTGATGCATACACGGACACCCACACAGTCCTCAGTTTTCCAGCGTGAAAGAATAAAATGTGTTTGTGAATCAAATCATTGGTAGAGATTTACTATGCTTACCATACACAAGTTAGAAAACTTCTGTTAGAAAATGGAATTCATATGACACCAAATAATTTTAGTAAGTATCATTTGCGTAAAGCTTTAATAGCAATTTCCCCATTTTATTCTTAGTTGTCACCTCAGAATGTCTGCCAGTGCACTTTGTAGGGTCGCATTGCATTTACAAAGATCTCAGATTCATTGTAATGCATAGATGGATGCACTGTGCTAACTCCATGCTCTCATTTTCATGACTAGAAGTTCTCGTGGATTTTTCTATGAATGACACTATATTTCTTTAGTATAAATGTATGTTTATCATCTAGTGAGATGGATTTATCCCAGGAATGTAAGGTTGGTTTAGCATCTGAAAGTAGATCAACACCATATACAATATTAATAGAAAAGGGATAAAAATTACATGATTGTCTCTATAGATGCAGAAAAATCATTTGTCAAAATTTAGTGTCCTTTTGTGATAAAATCGCTGAACAAGGTAGAAATGGAAGGAACTTTCCTAACCTGGTAAAGGACATCTGTGAAAAAAAATTATAGCTAACATCTCACACAAGGGAGAACACTTTCCCTCAAGATCAGAAATGTTACTGGTCCTGTTATTGCTAAACAGAAGTCCCAGGGGAGGCAAAAAAGCCAAGTTTGAGTTACATGCCTGCTCCTGAGTATCCCAGAGAGGAGAAAGGCTCCAACCCTGCTCATTGGCTGGAGGCAAGAACCAGTTACAAGAAGGAGGATATAGGGCTGGTGATATAGCTCAGTTGGTAGAGTGCTTGCCTTGCAAGCACAAGGCCGTGGGTTCAATCCCCAGCACTGCAAAAAAAAAAAAAAAAGAGGATACAATCTTTTCAAAGGAAATTTGGGTGCTCTTAGCTAGGGGCTCAGATCTCAA
The DNA here is from genome assembly GCA_020662805.1 of Glaucomys volans. Lineage (NCBI taxonomy): Eukaryota > Metazoa > Chordata > Mammalia > Rodentia > Sciuridae > Glaucomys > Glaucomys volans. The sequence goes on from JAJEJO010053754.1 coordinate 15,428, forward strand.
ATGGACCAAAAGTCAACCAAGTACTGCTTTATAGTAAGATTCTAATCTTCTCACTCCAAGAAGCATGGGTTTTGATATGTCAGAATATTTTAATTTTTCTTTGATCATTCAGATAATTTTTAACATCCTAATTAGGAATATGAATGCTATTAAAGATCTATGGTTCATGGATTTGGATGCAAGGGTTGTAGCCCATTCTTGCCCTCAAACCATTCCTTTCCCAGCAGATCTCACTTACTGTGGCCCTTCTTTCTCCTGAGGCCACTGTGAGGAAAGTCAGCTCTGTGTGCCTGGCTGATTTATCTTCCTTCAGTAAGCCATGAACCCATTGAGTGAGAACTTCTATAATAACTGTGCTCTACTTTCTACACCTTCTCACCATCTGGATCCTCTTTTTACTTGTTGATGCTCAGGCTGGACCTGGCTTGAATCTCTGTGTGAATTGGTTTCAGAAGGCCAGCTTGCCATTATCCAAGCCACAGCCCTCACAATTCTCTCCTTCCTCCTCCTTCCCTAGCCTTGATTAGCTTCTCCTCCCCAATATGCTATGGAGAAAGATGGGCCAGGCACTCTCTTCAAACTGTAGCTGTAAAGTCTTGAGGAGGTATCCAAATAGTCATTTTGGAAGGTCATTAATTTATTTTACTGATGTTTCCATATCTTAAAACATTTTTTTTTGGACTCTTGAATTTTTCTGCAGGGCAAATTATGTCACAAAAGAAAAAAAATGTCTTTAACTTTATGGCTATAATGTGAATATTGTCAAACTGATCCTCTGAAAATATAAATTCAGCTGGGTTCCTTCTCCACTAAAAGTTTTTCAAAAATTCTGCAGAACTTAGCTCAGCTCATTCAGTACTTCCTGCTCTGGGACTGGCTCTCTGTTCAGCCTCATATTCTGTCATCACCCCTGTGAAAATTCTTTGTTCCAGGGATTCTTCACGAACAGCAGTTTCTTAGGACACACCTCTGTTTTCTCATGTTTTCTATTCTGTTTGCTTGAAATGATCTTCACATGGGTAACTATCAAAACTCAGCTCAGTATCAGTCCTGGTCTGAAGATTTCCCTGATTGTGCCTCTCACAGATCCATTCCTGTCTTTGCTTCCATGACACTCCCTGAGAATATCTTGAACAGGTTGATCACACTGTCCTGCAACATCATTATTTGCCTGATGGTCTGTTCCCACTGCATTAAATTGTAGGGCACTGTATTAGTCAAAGTTCTCCAGGGAAACAGACGGAGATAACAATACAGATCTAGATATAGACATAGGCATGGACATAGATAGACATGTTGTATTTGTCAGGGTTCACTAGAGGAACAGAATGAACAGGAAGCGGGATTATAAAAAGGGAATTTATTAGATTGGCTTATACGACTAGAAGCTGGATAGTGCTCAATGGCCATCTGCAGGCTAGAGAGCTGGAAGAATCAGTAGCTGTGCAGTCCAGGAGGTGGAAGCCCCAGAACAAGAGGGATCAACAGTGTTACCCTCGTCCAAGACCAAGGCTTCTGGAAACTACCTGGAGAATCACTGGCAGAGTCCGCTTTGGAAGAGTGAAGAAGTGAGAGTTCAATATCTTCAGACAATTGAAGCAGTAATCAAGATCCCATTCAAGAAGAGCCAAGCTTGCATCTGCACCTGCTTCCTTGTTCTGTCACCTTTTATTCCATCCAAGCCACCATCCTACTGGGTGGGGCTGCCCACATTTAGGGAGGGTCTCCACTTCAGTTCACTGAAGCAGAGCATTCTAAGCATTCCTAGACACGCCCTCATTGACACACTCAGAAGCCTCTTAATCATCGGCATCTCTTAATTCTATCAAGTTGACAATTCAGATGAATTATTACAGATGTATTGAAGAGATTTACAATGAAGGATTGGCTCACTTGGTTATGGAAGCTGAGGGATCCCATGATCTATTGTCTATAGGTTGGAGGCCCAAGGAATCTGGTAATGCAGTTCTAGGTCAAACCCAAAGACATAAGAATCAGAAAAACTGATGGTATAAGTTCTGGGTCAAGTCGGAAGGCCCACGAACTGGGGCTGATAGTGGGGGACTGCTGGTGTCAGTTCCAAACTGAGGCTGAAGACCTGAGAACCAGGAGTACTATGATGTTGGAGAGCAAATGATGGATTTCTCAAGCAGAGTGGCTTTGCTTTTCTTCTGCCTTTTGTTCTATGCAGGCCCTCAATAGGTTGGATGAGACCCACCTGCATTAGTGAAGTGACTTTCATTACTCATTCTACTCATTCAGATGCTAATATTTTCCAGAAATATCCTCACAGACACACCCCCAAACATCAACTGGGCATCCCATTGGCTAGTTAATTTTATACATAAAAATACCTATCATAGATATGTATCTTAAATCTTTTTGAATCTCCAGTGGTTGGCATTCCATAAAATTACATAAATCCCTACTGCCAAGGCAGCAGAATAAAATGTCTTAATACTGTTTTTTTTCTTTTCTTTAAAAAAATTTTTTTTTTATTGGTTCTTTTTAGTTACACATGACAGAACCCATTTTGAAATAATTATACAGCAGGGAATATATCTTTCTTTTCACAATGTAGATTCACACAATTCATATAATCTTACACATACATAGGGTAATACTGTCTGTCTCAGTCTACTATCTTTCCTTTTCCCACCCTTTAAATCAACCAGAGCTGAAAGTGATTATGATTTTATTATTATTATTGATGATGATGATGATGGTAATAATGGTATTTTAAATATTTTTAAGATTAGCTTCAGATCAACTAAATCCAGGAAGCATTTTTTAGATTTGATAATCACCCTTCTTTTCTACAGCTTATCAAAGGTTGAGTCATTAAATTAGAAAAAAATCCTTAAAAACAGAAGAAGCTTTAAAAGTAGTTCAACTTGATTTGATGTTTATTGTGTACTTCCTCTTTGTAAGACACTGGTTATCACTTTCACAAAATAACAATTTTTTAGAAAATAGTGAAGATGCAAACATTTAGCAGGAAATTTTTTTAGTACTTTTTTCCCTGCATAAATGATTCTAACTACCAGGGTATGATTATAAATGCCAAATATCCTAACTTTTAAGAAATTACCACTTCTTCAATTTTGGTGTTAGCAATCTATATTACTTTCCTAGGAACAACATAACAACCTACCATGTGGGCAGTTTAAATGAACAGAAATTTATTGCCTCACACTTCTGGAGGCTGGAGTCTGAAATCAAGGTGTCAGCAGGGCCAGGCTCCCTCTTAATCTCTAGGGGAAGGATCTCCACTGTTCTGGTAGCCCTAGACCTTTGGTTTATGGCAGAATAATTCCTACCTTTGCCTCCATCTGTACCTGACATTTTCCCTGTTCTCTTCACAGTGTTCAGCCTCCCAAAACATATGTCTATATTCAAATTTCCCCTTTTGGTAAGGTCACTAGTACTATTGGTTTTGGGTCCACTCTCATGGCCTTATCTGAATTTGCTTAAATCTGTAAATACCCTATTGCCAAATAAGGTCATATTCTGGGACGCCAGAAATAGGGATTTCAACATATTCTTTTGAAAGGACATGATTCAATCCATAATTATAACAAAGAATATAGAAAATTATCTGAAAAGTTAATACTTTTCTCATAGCCAACCACATATCTGTGCAAGGCCAGATTTTCTTCATATACTGAAACCAAAACAACATATCATACCAGATTGAAAGCAAAAGCACATATGAGAACTACAGCTGTCTTCTATTAATGTCAATTAAAGAGATTTTGAAAATGCAAAACAGTGCTACTGTTCTCATAAATTTTTTTATTTTAGAAAATATGATTGCTTTTCATGAAAATGTTATGCTAACACATAATAGGTTCATCATTGTTCTTTTCATGAAATTAATAAATATTCTTTGAAATCTTTGTTCTAATTTATGATATAGCAAATATTGATAGAAAAATATTCTTTGGGGAGGAGGGATCCTTAGTAATTTTTAAGCCCTTACTTTAGGACTATAGTCTTTTAGCTATTAAATACTAAGTATTTAACAGCTGCTCAGAACTCAAATGTCTTTGCATGAAATTTGCACTGATTGTTCTTTGTCTGACTTCATGTAGTCACATCCTATACATGTGCAGCTTAGAATTTAGCCAAGGACTCAGGCCCTATACAGATTTTGGATATTGTTTTTCCAAAAAAAAGTTCCCTGCTCTCCAGCACTCTGCCCTTCCATTCTGGCTGCTTCAGGCTCCTTGAACTTGGATCTCTGTCTCCATAGTTCTCTGAGATCCCTTGTTCCCCATCGTTTTCAAGGCTTAGTAAAGGGCCAAGGTGGAAAGTCCAGAGACTGTAAAAGACACTGTTTCCTTTCTCTTAGGAATCAGTTCCCTGTGCTACCTTCAATTCCCTATGCGACCTTTGGCAGATTTCTATAAGAAAAAATTCATATGATTCGATTAATTTTTTAGTTGTATGAAGGTGTAGGGTTGATTTTTCCACCACACTGTGTCTTATGCCTTTTATGAAGTTACATCTTAATTCACCTTTCCAACCTTCTGAATTTCTTAACTTCTCAGATTATACTTGCAATTACAAGCAATCACTCTTAACAGCATCAAATAAATCTTACATACTTCTTGTATAGATATGTACAGTTCAATTTGCTTCAGAGATACCTTTTGAAACCAAAGCACTTAACCACCTCTGTGCTATAAATAAGAGGCCCCAAAGGCACCTCATTCTACAGCAGGAAAGGAAGAACTGAGGACAGTTTCTTAGTCTGTATTTCAGCAGAAACAGACCTTGAGATAAAGATTTTAGTGGAATAGCATTATTTGAAAAGAGATCCTAGGAGACACCAGTGGGGAAATAAAGAAATTGGACAGAGAAGGAAAAGGAGCCCCAAGTAGGCTACCTGCCACTGCGGCCAACTAGAAAACTGAGAATCCATGTAGAACATGCTCTTCAGAGTTATTCTACTACAGAGTAAAGGAACTGCAGTATTGAGCTTGTGGTTTCTGTGAGTCAATGGTTGACAGATAATTCACCTGAGTGGGTCCAGTGGGTTTCACATGCTCAGGCAAAGGGAATCTGGCTGCTGGATTTAGCTGGTGTGTACAGAAATGGTACTGGACAAGAAGATATAAGTGAGGTAATAACAGCTTCTACTACACACAGCAGTTTAGTTGGAGAGTAGTGTGTGTCATTTGATGTAAGGCACACTAACATTAGGCCCAATCTGTTATGTTCTACATGCCTAAGTTGAAAATACTTAGGCCAAGTAGTTTGTTGTTACACAACTTTTGAAGTTTAAAACAATATTTATCTTTTAATATCATGATATTCTTTTCTGAACTCATCATTGCTTATTTTTGGATTTAGCCATAGTTTTTCTTTATTTTTGAAATATCAGATTAAATATGAAAACATGCCATTATTCCTTTTACCCTTGCCCCATGCAGTCTGCCTTCAACACTGGAGCCAAAGTGATCATGTGAAAATATAATAACATGCTGTTCATCTCCTCAAAAACCTTCCAATGATGGCCAGTAGAACTTTCTGTGATGATGGAAATGTTCTATGTCTGCACTATCCAATATGGTAGCCACTCACCACAGAGCTGCTTAGCACATGTGGATGTGGAGCACATGTGGCTAGGGGCTAACTTATTGGATGGGACAGTTCCAATGGCTTCCCAGACCACTCGGAGTAAAAACAGAAGTCTGCAATGTCTGTCAAGACCCCACATAATCTGTTGAACCCAACCCCTTCCACATCTCTGACCTCCTTTTCTTCACATTCCCCTGTTCACTCTCCATTATCTGTATGGTCTTCTTGTTGCACCTTGAACATGAAGATCTGCTCCTATATAGGAGTTCTTGTACTTGTTTCCTCTGTCCTTAATGTTCTTTCTTTAAATAGTTTCATGGCTCAGTCCCTTACTTCCTTTAATTGCATTGCTCAGAACATTTACATTTCATGTGCTTATTGATTTAAATCTATGCATTTAAGCCTACCATCCTACTGTTTGTTTTATGTTTGTCCCATCTGTTCCTTGCTTTATTATTTTTTTTTTCTGCTTTCTCCTTCTGTTTTGGGGTTTATTAAGCTTTTTTTGGATAACATTTTATCTCTACTATTGGCTTATTAGTATCCCAGCTCTTTGACCTCTTTGTTTTATATTTTTAGTGGATCTTTAGCATTTACAGTTTAACTTCAAATAATATTATACCCCAATCCATATAGTAGTGTACCTATAATCATTTACAACAGTATACTTTCATTTCTCCTTTCTGTTCTTTGAGTTACTATTATCATATGGCAATGAAATATATATTATGCATCCTAAGTTCATTTCAATTATTTTTGCTTTTAGAGGTCTACTATTTAAAAAAAAATGGTAATTAACATTTTTATTTATCTAATTTTTTGACACTTCCAGTGAGAAAAGGAGCCTAAATGTGGTCTATTTGCCACTTTGGTCAAATGGCGATGAACTAGAAAATGGTGAATCTTTGTAGAACATGCTCTTTAGAGTTATTCTATTACAGGGTGAAGGACCTGGGATATTCAGCTGCCACTGACATATATCTCTGTCACTCAGTAGTGGAAGACTGCTTTGTTCCTTATGAAGATTCTAGGTCTCATCTGATCTCATTTTATTGTCCATTATAAAAATTTCTTTAACATTTCTCATAGTACAGGTCTGCTGGTATCAAATTCTCTCTTCAACTTTTATCTGACAAATTTTTCATTTTGCCTTCACTTCATTTTGCGTGTTTACTTTTTCCAGATATAGAATTCTACATTGACATTTGTTACTTAATTTTTTTCCTCCAAGCTCTTTAAAAATGTTGTTTTGGGACAAGTGCTGGGAGTGATATTGGCCAAATTATATTTTTATATTATGTGCATGTGTTCATATGTAACAAATCCCACCATGAAGTACAATTATAATGCATGAACAAAACTGTGGGAACAAGAAGACTGAAACATAAGCACCTCCTTACCAAAAGATGCTGCTTCACAGTCTCCTGGCTTGCATAGTGTAATGGTTAATTTGAATTGTCAACTTGACTGGATTAAGAAATGCAGATGATTCTTAGACCTCTCTGTGTGTTAATGAGGGCATGTCTAGGACTGACTGGAATGTGGGATAGTGAACTGAAGTGGATACCCTCCCTAAGCATGGGTGGTGCCACCCAGTAGGATGGAATAAAAATTGGAAGAACAAGGAAGCAGATGCAGATGCGTCTGCTGAATGGGTTCTTGACTGCTGCTTTGATCATCTGAGGATATCAGATTCTTGCTTCTTCACTCTTCCAAAGCGGACTCTGCCAGTGATTCTCCAGGGAGTTTCCAGAAGCCTTGGTCTTGTACTAGGGTAGCACTGTTGATCTTTCTTGTTCTGGGGCTTCTGTGCTTGGACTGTGCAGCTGCTGGTTCTTCTAGCTCTCCAGCTGCAGACAGCCATTGTGGACTATCCAACTTCTGGTCATGTAGGGCAATCTAATAAATCCCCTTTTACAAACATACTTCCTGTTGATTCTGCTCCTCTAGAGAAACCTAATGCACATAGTTTCTCACAAAAACTCTGCTGTTATTCCTATCTTTGTTCCACTGCGTATGCCTCTCTTTGCTCTGCAGCTTTTAGTATTTTTTTCATCATTGGTTTTCTGTTATTTGTTTATGAAGAGGCATCATGTGGTATTTTTGTATTTATTCTGATTCAGCTGTTGAATTTCTTGGATAATTAAGTTTGTACTCTTCACCTAATTAAAAAATTTTTCAGCTATTATTTCCTCATGTTTCCGACCCCCTTTATCTCTGTGACTTTAATTGCAGATATGCTGCGTAGCTTGTGTTGTCCCACAGGTTGCTAAGACTCTTTTTTTCAGTCTTCCTTTCCCCTGTGCTTCGTTCTGAACACATTCCATTCTGCATTCAGGTTCAATGATTTTTACTCTTGTGTGTACGATCAGTTATAAACCCCATGCAATGCAGTTTTCTATATCTAAAAATTCCATTTGGTTCTTCTCAACAATTTCCTGTTTTTTACTGATTAAACTGATGTTTCCTTTTACATCTTTTAGCATATTAGTAATAGCTATCTTAGAATCCTTGTCCCTTTGTTTCATCTTGTGCCTTTCCATTGATGACTTTTTCTTCTGTTGTGCTTTTTCTCTTGCTTTTTTATGTCTATCGATTTTTACCAACTATCAGATAATTTTACTTTGTTGAATCCCCCATTATGTTTATTTCTCTTAAAAGCACTGAACTTTCTATGACAGGCTGTTACATAAGGGTTAATTTCATTATTTTGAGAGTTGTTTTAGAGAAGGTCTAGAGTATCATGTATTATAGATCTATTTCTGCCCCATTTGTAAGCCATTGACCTCTGGAGTCTCTACCAATTGATTTTACATTTACTGAAGTCTTTTTACTCTTGTTGGAGAGGACCTGAATGATTACTAACTTCTTATAAAATTTGGAAATATTTACAATTTTCCAATAACTTTTCCCCTTTCTGTCCTTGTCATTTCATGGGGTTTCATCCTATGCCTACACAAACTGGTTTAGCCTTCCTATGCAGATTTCTGAAACTCCTTCTTTATATAGATTCCCTCACTTTGGAACCCCAATCTGAAAATTCTATCCTCTTCAGCCTCCCTGAACTCTGATCTCTGTCAGATCTGTCTGGGGTTCCTCTCCCAGGGATATAGTCTGGGTATTGCTTCCAGGTACTGATAGTGCCCCCCAGCTGCCAAGTTGCTCAGCTGGTCCACTGGTTCCTGGGGACAAGTGGCAGGAAGCAGTGGTGGAGTGGTGGAGTAACAACCTGGGCAGACTGGACAACAGGTGGCAAGCGTGGACTGAGGCTGCATGGAGTCCGCCATATATGCTTGGGCCTAAGAGAAGAGGACCACCCCTGAGCCAAGGTGCACTCACCTGCCATCCTAGTGCAGACAATGGCTCCACATGGCCCTGCAGCTCCACAGCCAGCTCCCCAACCCAAGCATGCACAATTCACTGACTTCAACCTTCAGCTTCCTGAGAAGTGGGGAGAAAATGGAAGCAAGGCAAACATGACTGGGGTTCAGAACTAACCAATAGTTTTAGTACGTTTCCAGACCCTAATTAGCATAATTTTGGACCAATAGCGCTAGTAGTTTTTCAAACCCTGATTAGTATAAGTTGGACCAATAGTGTTGACCCAAGTGCTATATAAACCCCTAGACTAGCACACTGAAAAGGCAACCTGGTTAGATCCTCTCTCACCCTGTGGGAGTTCTGTTTCTATGGACATCCAGGTTTCCACTCATCCTGGTCTTTGGGGGTTTCAAATTTTGAGTTCATGAAATAAAAACTCAGAAGAAATTGACCAAACTGCTATGGTCTGTTGCAACACTGGAGAACACAGCCCACCATTGAGAGCTGCAGAGGCTTGCAACTTACGCAGACCCATCTTACCTGCCAACAGACAGGGAGGATGAGTTTCACCTCAAAACTCTGGACCTTGGTAAGACATAAGTTTCTTTATCTCAGTAATCACAGTTCTGAACTCCCTGTTGTCTCATGTATCTGAAAATATTTGTTTCTGATATTTTATTCAATTTTCTAGTGGTTTGTGGTGGAAGGGTAGATGTAGTCTTTAGTCCCTCATGGCTGGAGTGAGAAGTTTTCTTTATCTCCTTCAAATATGTGTTCAAATGACACCCTCTCAGTGAGTTGTCTCATATCAATGTTCTTTAGACTTAAGAACATCCCTGTAACATCCTTCCCCCCTAATCAACCTCGATATTCCTTTTACCCATTTTATTTTCTCCATAAGAGTTATCACTTCACAACAAACTACAAAATATTTGAGCTTATTTTATTTATTATGTTTTTCTCTCTACTGCCAGCCACATATACTAGAATGAAAACTCTAGAAAGGTAGATTTTAAAAAATCTACTTTGCTCATTGGTGAATCCCCAGTACTCAGTGAAGGGAACAAGGCTGCAGCCATTTCTCCCCTGACTCTGCCCCCCGCCCCCCCCATTTTACAATCAATTGTTAACTTCCTCGTTGGTCATTGGTCTGATTAGCCTATGAATTTCCACTACTGAAGAATGGTTCCCCCGCCATTTCCCATTTGCTCTCTCTCTTTCTTTCTCTCCCTTAAGGGCAGACACTCTGCTCGTCTGCTTAATAAAATCTCTTGTGTGAGTTCCCATGTCTGGAGTGGTTTTCTGGGAGCTTTCATTGGTGCCATGACTCAGATGGGCTCCAGGTGAGTGGAATCCCATCTGATGCCCCAGATCCCCAGATGCTGGTCTCACCTTCCATTTGCCCTGATGCTCAGTCCCACATCCACCACCAGCCTTCAGATTGGTGAGTTTTCCCCTAGGTCAACTTAAACACTCCTCTGCTGACCTGAGATGCTACCGTTGATCATCCGGTGCCCTCAAGGCAGTTGAGGAGTGGGGGTCCTCCAGCCATGAGTTTCACAGTTACAGCTGGCCCTCTTAGTTGACCTTATCTGACAGGGGGGCCCCCGATCTTTATGGTGGAAATTCCCTCTCTGGGTTGAGGCTCCTCTTCACTTTTTCTCTTGAAATCCCTGACTCCAGGTCCTCAACCCCCTCAGCTTTTCCCGGCACACACTGACGGGGGTGACGGCTCCCATCGTTGTGCTGCCTCCTGTCTCCAGCCAACCTCAGGACACCTTGGACACTGACTTGGCTGTTTATCAGTCTCCACCATGGGATCTAGGTCTTCCATTCTGGTAGATTCACCCCTGGGGTGTCTACTAGACAATCTTAAACCCCTTCACCTGACCCCTGGCCCTCGAGCCATCAAAACTTATTCGCTTGGCCACAGGATTTGGCCACAGTATCCTTTACATATTCAATCCAAATGGCCAATTAATGGCACTCTGGATCCCAGTGTTCTACGGGACTTACACAATTCCTGTGAGCGAGCAGGAAACGGAAAGAGATTTCTCTACATTCAAACTTTCTTTCTTGAGCACTAAACCTGATCTTTGCTCTTCCTGCAAACCCAAACACCACCTTTTGGCAATAAACCTTCACTTCTCCCCTGCGTCTTCTCCTCCTCTTAATCCGTCCTCCTCCTCCAACTTCAACCCAGCTAACAAACTATCCCCAAACCAGTCTTCCAGCAGAGGCTCTTGCGGCCCCTGCTCCTCTATCTCCTTTGCCCAGCTCTGTTTCTGCTTCTGAGTCCCACACCTGCCCAGCCTACCCAGCAGTTCTGTGCATATGTTAGTGGCTTGCCCTGCTGGCTCTGCTGGACTGGATGTGGGGCATGGTGGAGAACATCTTTGGCATTGGGCTAAGTGGCCTGATTGCTTTCCTGGGCTACCTGTTGCTCCTGAAGGGCCTCTTCACTGACGTCTGGGTCTTCTAGTTCTGCCTGGTCATCGCCTCCCTGCTCGTGAGTGTGCAGCCTGACCCAGCATCTCCATGCACGGCCACAACTGGGTGATTGCATACAGAGCTGGCCTGTCTACTTCTGCATCTGCTGTCTGCTGGTCTGGCTGCCCTGGGCTCAGCACAGCCCTTCCCACCTGTCTCCCTTTATGGTCTCACACTCTTCTCTGCTTCTTTTTTCTTCTGTGCCAGAGATGTGGCTACCATGTTCACCTTATTCTTCCCTTCCATCTTCCTTCTTGGCCTCCTGTCCCAGGTCAATACCTGCCTCATCTAACTGCTGGACCAGGTAGATAGTGTGGGACCGCCACTCACATTCCTTCAGCTTTCACTCAGCTGATGTTCCTGAGGCAACAGAAGCCTGAACCTGCTACACCTGAGGCCCATGGTTCTTCAGGATATGCAGGTGTGCCAGGTGCCTCTGGAGACCCCAGAGTTTGACCTGCTGGACAAGGACTCCCTGCGAGAATACCAAGAGTAGACACTGATGGAGGAGGCACCACCCCGTGCCCAGCACAGCTACAAGTGATAAGTTCTACATCCATGCTCAGCAGGAAGCAGTTACTGAAGATGGATCTTTGCCCATACGCCCAAAAGGGATCTTCTTATAAAAACAAAAACCGGGGAATGAAAGGAACAAGGCTGCAGTCATTTCTCCCCTGATTCTGCCCCCCACACACCATTTTACAATCTACATTGTTAACTTCCTCGTTGGTCATTGGTCTGATTAGCCCGAGAACTTCCACTACTGAAGAATAGTTACCCTGCCATTTGTGTGCCCTTTCTCTCCCCCTCCTCCCTCCCCTTTCTCCCCCCTGTCTCCCCCCTCTCTCCCCTCTCTCCCCTTCTCTCCCTATGCCCCTCTCCCCCTCTGCCTCTCTGTCTCCTTCCCCCCACCAAGGGCAGACACTCTGCTTCTCTGCTTAATAAAATCTCTTGTGTGAGTTCCTGCATCCAGAGTGGTTTTCTGGATGTTTTCACTCAGAATGGTGCTTGGAATATACTAGGTGATTGTTAATGTTCAGTGAATTCAAGGTGTGAATTTCTATGCTTATCCATAGGGGATCTGCATTAAAACTTTAAGGGAGAGAATTCAAGTAAAACAAACATAAGAAATATAAATCAATATAGTCACTGCAGTCGAACAATTTCAGGAAAGAAATCAACAGATGAATTTCAAGATTCTCAAGGCAAGTCTAGTTAAGCACCGAGATCAAAGTGTGGGCATTACCCGTTGAGGAGGTCTGTTGGGGAGGTGAGCTTGGAGGAGATAACAGGAGCCAGATCATTAAGCACTGAGGTTTAGTGGTCTGGGGAAAAGCAGAGCAGGAGGATCATTTTGAGCAGGCTCTTCTCTTTGCCTCTTCTAACCACCCACGCTCCCTGATCTCTGAGCTGTTGACCCTCAGAGAGTCTTTTCAGAGGACAGAGAGAATCAGAGCAACCAGTGAGGAATACAATAAAGGAACAAAAAAGTTAGGAAAAGAACAAGAATACTGGGGATCTGTATCAGCTTGTTGCTGCTATAACAGATGTCTGTAGGCTTAGGGGCTTAGTGCAACAAAAATTTGTTGTCTTAAGATCGTGGAGGGTAGAAGTCTGAAGCAAGTATTAGAATCAAGGCTTCAGTCAGCAGGACTGTGTTCCTTCTGAAGGCTTGGAGGAGAGAATTCATTTATTTGCCTTTTCTAGCTTCAAGAAGTTTGCCACATTCTTTGCCTCATGACATCCAGCCAGCAATTACATCACTGCAATCTCCGCCTCCATTAGCACCTTTCCTTCTATGGCCCTCCTGTCTCCCCTTTTCGATACAAGGATTTTCTGATTAGCTTGAGCCACCCCCCCCCCAACAATCCAGGATTATCTCCCCATTTTAAGAGCCTTAATTTAAACACATCTACAAATTGCCATTGCCATGTAAAGTAACATAGTCATGGGTTCTGGGTATTAGAATGGATTTTGGGGGTCAGGGATGTTCTGCTTACCACAGGCTAACAGAATAGATTTAAAAGATGAACTGTCAAATGTGCAGAGAGACAAGAAGCACAGAACCCATGTGACTCAATGAATGAGGTCCAAGAATATAGTAACATAAAAACGTATAAATGTTATTTCTATTGCTTGTATCACCTGTCTAACTTTCTCAGCTGGTATAGCTATTAAGAGATGATACTATTTATAATAAGGCTGCCATTTAGACGGACACATGTGTAAACTGCATGTCTGGGTCCCTTCCACACAATTCTGATGTTGAAACACTAAACCCGGATGGAATTGTATTAGGAAGTGGGGGCTTTGTGAGGTAATTTCGTCATGAGGGTGGAGCCATTATTATTATTATTATTATTATTATTATTATTATTATTATTACTAGTGCCCTTTTAGGAGACATGAGAGAGAACTTGGTTACCCTCCCTCTCTCCCCCTCTCCTCCTACACCATCTGCCCATGTGAGAAGATGGTAGGATTATAGCCATCTCAGAACTAAGAAGTAAACCCTCACCAGACCCTGACTGTACCTAAAACCTTAACCTTAGACTTCCCAACCTCCAAAACTGAGAAAATAAATGTCAATTGGTTAAGTAATTCTATGGTAATTTGTTAGGGAAGCCCAAACGGACAAAGACAATATATAATCTCATTTTGCTGAGATTTGATCCAGTTCTATGGGACTCTAGTCCCAACTAATTACTTTGCTAGTTTTAATACCTTGCTATGAGAACAGGTCTACATTCTTAGTACTCTAGATGACTCTGTCATGTTATTGAATGCTATTAGGCATTTACAATAATCTGGCTTCAAAGCATCAACATTTCAGTAGGAATCAATATGACACCTTCAGAGATTTTTTGCTGAAACCAGACAGGTCTTTTAAATTGGCATATGCAATCAGAGCATACAATGAATTTAAAGGAAACTTCAGAGCATATGGCATTCTGAAGTCTTCAAGTGCAGTTTGATGGAGTCACAGTGAAAATGAAGAGGAGGTATGATTTTAAAGAAAGCTGTTGAACTACAGTGTTGCAAATAAAATCTAAGAAGGCACTTTGCAATTCAGTTTTCTGTTTCTATTTTTTCCTAGTGTTTTATTGCTGCCTCTCATTCCCCCCAAAATATAAATGTGCCTTGCCAGTTTAACATAATAGATTCTAACTCCATGTTCTTTCCAAGAAACTGACATTCACCTCTCCTTGCATACTGGAAAGATGGAATGTCACAGCTTAGCTAAGTGAGGGGGACAGAATGAGCAGTGCCCATGAGAATTTATCAAAGACCCTCCTTGTTATTCGTCATCTCATTCCTAAACAGTAGTGTTTGAATAAGATGACCTTGAAGTTCTTCCAGCCCTATAGTCTATGGCCCTATGGGATTACACCTGACTCTGGTTGAGACTGACCAAATGTGACCTTCCAGTCCACGTTCTGGTGTTTGTTGAAGCATCCCACTTCTGTCAAGCATACAGACTGAAAGGGGAAAGGTGTTCTCCAGGGCTTTTGTGTTGTTACTCTTGCTTGGCTGACCATTAATCACCCCGGGTCATGGAAGGCCTAATTCTCCCTAGATGAGCTGGGAAGGAAGGGAGGAGGAAGGGGACTATCTCCAAGGAAACAGCGCCAGAGACACCTGAAGTCCCAGTGACGCCCCCGGTTTGGAGTTATTAAGCCCTTGCTTTCCAGCATGAGGTCAGAGGACCAGCGACAAAGCACCTGTGAGGGCGATGGATTTAGAATTTCAAGTCCTGCTCCAGACCTTGAGCACATTAAGATTTCCAGGTAATTCATACGCACCTAAATATCGCTGACCACCCCTTCCTTGCCCCTAAGTCTGGCAAGAGCCAAGACCTGAACAAAGTGAGTACTGAGTCTTGGCTCTCCCACTGCGGGTGGGGGACAGCCGCTCCTCACCACTGAAGAGCTAGGAGAGAGACCGATGCGAGGGCGCAGCAGTTCTCCCTGCGCAGCCCACGTCCTTCCGAGCAGGTGCCCCCGGACAGTGCCACGGATTCCCAGCTCCATCCTTCCTCTGTTCCTCCCCAGTGGTTCCACTGAGCGGCGGGCGCGGGAACTGGAGCCCGCCCCCGGCGCACCGCGCTCCTCGCTGCTACTCCCTGCGGGTTCTTTCCGGTCTTTCCTCCCGCGAGTGCCGCTCCAGCCCGGAGGCACCCCGTCTCCTGCCCAACCATGGGGAGCAGTACGCGCCTTTTGCTGGTGCTGGTCGCGATGGGCAGCGCCAGTGTCTCCCAGGCTGGTGAGTGGGGTCCGCGGGCGGGGATGCCCTCGGAAGGGACAGTGCCCGGCGCTGCAGGGTGCAGGTGTCGTGTTCTTCGGGGTGCTGCAGGATTTGGAGGCAGAGAACTTGGGGCACCTGGCGCCAGGTGTTGGGTCCCAGGTTCCGCGGCGGGGAGTTATGCAGGAGGTCATAGGAGGGCAAGGCTAAGCCTTGGGAGTGGCTGCCCTAGATGATTCTCAGGCCCCTTGACAACCTGCAGGTGGATAAGAGGGGAGGTGGGCTCAGCTAAAGAAATCGGAGTCTTTTTCTGTGTCCTCCAGCAGGTGGATAAAGGAGCTCTCTCCACCTTGGAGGTGCCGCACACTCTTGCTTCCGGGCTCATCCTTCCCCTCAATGTCCAGGCTGGGTGGGATTCACTTTCTGGCCCTGGTCTCTCACCCACCCACCCTATCCCCAAGTTTTGACAGGCAGCAAATGTAGCCTTTTGGAGGCCCAGGACCTCGTGAAGAGGTGCCTCACACCAAAAACAGCCCAGGGGAAAGGGTGATGGGGCCTGAGGTGCAGTTACCTAAGAATGCATTTCCTTTGGTACTTGTACTGTCTCTTGGGTATAGGCAGACCCCAATGCTGAGGTGACTTGGATGGAGGTACGGGAGTGGCTGAGACATGCACAGTTCCCCAAGGGTCAAACTGGTGGCTGATGACTTAGACAGCTGTAGGAGATGTTCAGTGTTTGAAACCACTTACCCTGTAGGACATGTGCTCCTGATGGTCCCCAGTGAATAAAAGGCAGTCCCCAGTGAATAAAATTAAAATGATTTTAATTTACAGGGTTGAGGTACTGTTGACACCTTTGGAGGAAGTGTCATTTTACAACAGTTGTTTTTCTCCTAGGAGAGATTCTAACCCCCAGGATTTGTGGCTAACAGGGTCCAGTGTCTGTGCTGTGGCTTACCTGCTTGCACTCTTCTGAAACAGGAGTTAAAGTTATTTGTCCTTTTTTTTAAAACAGTGATTTCCAACATCATCTACTATGAAGACATCTTTATTATCTATTTTAGAACAGCATGTAATCATTGTACTTAATATATCTACAGACTGAGAAAGCTATGGTGAATTTAATATGTAAATATTAAATATTAAGTGAAATTAAGTGAAATTCTTATGTAATCACAGCAAGCCTCTAGGCAAATAAGAAAAGTAATGTTTGAGACCAGTCTGCAGATAACTTGTAGAATCCTTATGCATTTTTGTTTCCCAACTGAGGATCACCAGGACAAAATATTGTTCAAGTTCTGACTCCCATGATGGGTAGTCTTTGAGGATTGATTGCAACCCCAATCAATCTTCTGGAAAGATCTTCTGGAAGAGGTAGCAAAAGCATTAATGTCTGTGAGCACGTGGTATGTACTGTACCAAGCAGCTTTGTGTTCATTTAATCTTTGAATTTTCCTCTTAGGATCACTTATTTACTAGTCTTATTGTACTTATTGTATAGATATAAAAACTGAGGTCCAGAGAGAGGAATTAACTCTCCCAAGGTCACATTAAATAAGTGGTGTAACCAAAACTCAAACCCAGGTGGGCTGGTGACTCAGTCTGTGTTCCCATGGCAGCAGTTGCTGACATCGTCGGGTCTCGATTTGTTCTTGAGTTCAGTGAGATAGACTGGATGGAATGTGAGTAGGCGGTGGAGTTGCTCGCTGTCCATTAATAAGCAATATTTCCTCAGCATTTTATTTTTAGTGCTTTTATACTCCAAACTTTTAAAATCAAATGTGGAGTCACTGCAGAAAGCACTACCTCAGAGGGACTCCGGTCAGAACTGGGACATTGTCCCTGCCCAGGAGTAGTAATCTGCACAGAAGCCTTTTGTGATCCTCTTCCTTGGGATAGCTGTGTACAGATGTTACCAGAAGTAGGACTTGTTGGGCCTTCTCCACATGGTGCAGAGACTTATAGTGGAGGATTGTACTCTGAAACTTAAATCAGTGTAAGTGAGTGTAATTGTTCTTAAGTACAATTGGGCTTCCCTCTGAGGACTCTTTGTATCCAGCTTATTTTTAATCCTTAATCATTTGAAAAGGTAAAAAACACAGGTTCACAACTTAAATAAAACAGACAGTATGAATCCGTTTCTTGCAAATGACCAAAAACTTATAAATACATATATCCTGGCTATTAGATGCATGCCAAAGATATTATGTAGAACCAAATATTCTAATCTTATTTTAAGATGTGTCTGTACACATGAAATATTTGGAAACTAAACTTGTAAGTATTCCTACTCCAAGGCTTTGGGACCCAACCAGAGCTGGAAGAAGCACTGTCCTTGTGTCTCTTGGTGCACAAGTGTGAGTCTGCCTCTTTCTGACAGGGAAACAGGGAGGCGCACAGCAAGTTTCCAGCAACAACTTCATGACACCAGAAAGAGCTGGTTCCCCAGGAAAGTCACTGGTGAACCCACATGTGGCTCTGGGGTACTGAGTTCCCCTTGTGTTTTCCTAAAAGTGAGTTGAAGGAAGACCTTCCAAAATGACCGCCGATTGCTTTTTATATGACAAGGTGCTCTCTTGTACCCAAGGAAGCCAGGAACTCTCATGGCTCTGCTTCTTGATCATCTAATGCAGATGAAGTGGAGTGTAATAGGACGAGGCAAGCTGTGTGCGGTGAAAAGTGCATTCCTGTGGCCTGGCTCTGCAATGGTGAGCAAGAGTGCGCCGATGGGGCTGATGAGCAGTGTGGTAAGTTCTTCTCAAGAATCAATTGGGAGCCAGTGGAGGTGGCACATGCCTGTAATCCCAGCACTTGGGAGGCTGAGTCAGGAGGATCGCGAGTTCAAAGCCAGCCCCAGCAACTTAGCGGGGCCCTAAGCAACTCAGTGAGACCCTGTCTCTAAATAAGATACAAAATAAGGCTGGGGATGTGGCTCAGTGGTCAAGTGCCTCTGAGTCCAATTCCTGGTACCCTCCCCCCCCAAAAAAAATGAATAGTGAACTTGTCCCTGATTGCCAAGTGCAGATTGTATATCCCTAATCTGAAAACCCGAAATGCTCCAAAATCCAAAACTTCTTGAGCACAAACATGACAGCACAAGTGGAAAATCATATACCTCACTTCGTGTGGTGGCTTATAGTCAAAATGCAGAGGCACTAAAAATACTGTATAAAATAAACTTCAGGCTATATGTATGAAGTATATAAGAAACATAAATGAATTTTGTGTTAAGATTTAGGTCTCATCTCCATGATCTATTATTATGTATATGCAAACATTCTAAGATTTTTTAAAAATCCAAAATCTGAAACACTTCTAGTTCCAAGCGTTTTAGATAAGGGGTACTCAGTTTGTACTAGATTAACATTGTCCCTTCTCGTGGTTTTCAACTTCTTAGAGGGTATGCAAACATGGTGAATTCTCTGGGTTGTTGTAGGTTCTCAGGGGTAAGCCCAGGATGTTTCTTCAGATGCTGAGAGCATTGTTGTCAGAACAAGGTCTGAACCTTCAACTTAGACTTAACCATATGCAGCAGAGTTACTCAAACTAGAGTAATCCAGTGGTTTCTCATTAGGAAACCCTTGAAGACCCTGCTACACGTAGTTTTTTTGGAATATAATCAACTAGTTTAATTTTCTAAGCTTAGAGAATTCATACAATGAAACAACCACTTTGCAAATTGAGCATAAAGAAAACTACAAAACCAATAGCCAAGTCAGCTACTTTGCAATATCTTGCTGAAACAAAGCTCAAGTATTCTGTGCTCAAAGCCCCAGAAGGATCACCTGAGCACCAGTATGTGTGGGAAACACCTTAGTAGGTGATTTACATCCTTGTGTTGTGATTATGGAAGGGAAAAAAATCCTCATGAAAGGAGAAAAACTCCAAGGTGTACTTGGTAAGTACTACATCCCTTTTCTTTACCCTTCCTGAATATTCCTGAGTGGTCACTTACTGCAGTTAACTTAACATGTAGCTCAGTGGTAGAATGTGTGTTTAGCATGTGCAAAGCTCAGAGTTCAATCCCTAATACCACACATGCACAATAACAACAACAACAAAAATATCTCCCCCAAAACAAAACAACTAACAACTACATAATATTACAGATTGGAATAAACTTTTTGGCTTGCAGAAATGTCTTGTTCTATGCCCCTCATACATTTTACTCTAACTCTTGCTGCCAGTAGGCATACTTAAATGGAAATATTTGAAGGAACCAATAGTATCTAGATTGTCTTAGATCTTTAACTGCCTTGGCCAATATAGTGGCCACTAGTCACCTTTGGGGACTTAAATTGAAATATATTAAATTTAAATAAAACTCAATTTATCATATTAGCCACTTTCTAAAACTTTTTGCAGCGTTGGGGAGGGAACCCAGGGCCTTGCACATGCTAGGAAAGTGCTCCGTCACTGAGCCACACCCCCAGCCCACTTGTGCATTTCAAGTGCTCAATAGTCACATGTGACTAGTGGCTACCATTTTTGACAGAACAGACACAAAACATTTTCATCATCACAGAAAGATTTGCTGGGCAACTGTCCCCTGGTAAGGGACAAGTATGACAGGGGAGAAAAGGACAAGTAAGTTCCGGGTTGACTCTGGTGGAAAATTGTTAAGTAATAATTCCTTTGCTAATTTAATATATAATATGAAACCCAAATCTGTTTATTTTTCTCAGTTGCAATGCAATGAGCTCTTTTTGGGTGGTGCTGTACAGGCTGCATGCAGAAAGAAAGTTGTCACTGGGGCAGTGCTTCAGAGATAGAGGTGTGGAACCACAGCACAGAAAGAGAAGGAGGCAAGGGAGCCCCTGGGGAGAGGGAACCAGAGGGGGTTTCTTTTGATGTGAGTGCACAACAGCAAGACGGGGAGTCTCTGGGTCAGAGAACTCAGAAAGGTAGCAGAGGGTTTGGGTTTTTTTTTTTTTTTTTTTTTTTTTTGGTACTGGGGATTGAACCCAGGGGCACTTTACCTCTGAGCTACATCCCTAGCCCTTTTATTTTTTTGAGACAAGGTCTCACTAAATTCCTGAGGGCCTTGTGAAGTTGCTGAGGCTGGCCTTAAACTTGTAATCCTCCTGCCTCAGCTTCTAGAGTCGCTGGGAATGCAGGCATATGATACTGCACCCCACAAGGATTGAAGGTCTTTATGGCAGAACAAGAATTTCAGCATACATGAGTCAGAGACAGCAGACGGGATTATTTAGGAAAGCAGAGGCACATTTAAGGGAGAATGCAG